>WHYT01015889.1:78824-104507 GCA_009806455.1 Tetrax tetrax
CTGGAAAGTGAGGGAGCAAATTAAAGGGGCAGGAAGCTGACACATTCTGTAGTGCTGAAACCTTCAGCTAAAAGATTTGAAGAGCAGTAGATGGTTTACATATTTGAAAAATGTAGGACTGCAGCTCAGGAAATTTTCATTCTGACAGCAATCCATTGATTGGATAGATATGTTTATAAAAGATGCTTTAATAAATCTGGTACAGTAGTCTTATTATTTTTTTTTTCCAAAGGCAAATGGCCTTGTTAATGTACTAGACTTCTTTAATGTGTATCAGGTTACATAAATGGTTTAACTCCTATGTTTTGATTTCCAAGAACTGTGGCAGTTTCTTACAGAGGATTTCACTGAAAAAATAAAAAGTCATGAGTTTGAGACAAATAAAAAGAAACAGTGGGTCAAAGTGTATGGTTTCCTCCTGGGAAAAAAAAATATTGTAGTCTCTCCAATCAAAAAGTCAGAGTGACGGTCCCAACAACACTCTCTTGTTCTCATAATGTAGCCTGCACTGTTGAGTTGGTAGTTGCTCATTGCTCTTTTTGGGATGTTAGTGGCTTTTGCCATCAGGAGAAAGGTGGTAGCTCTAAATATTGTTCAAAGGAGCATAGCCTTCTAAAGTATCTTCGGAGCTTGGATGTCTGTCAGACGTGGGGTCAGATTGCTTCCAGAAATTACAGCCATTGACATGTCACTTCTTTGTTCCTGTACAATGTAGTGAGTGATACCACTGTTCATTGCTGCTGGCTTTTTTATCCCAAAAGGAGTGAAATTGCCATCAGTCTTGCTCTGCTCTGCAAAAACTGTTCCAATGTGCTCTGCATGCGGTTTAGCAGGTTGATATTTTAAAATGACTTCTACAAAAACTAACCTCAGCATTGGGACCAGGAAGATGTGAATATGCAATTGATGTCAAAAGGACTGATACCTTCAGCGGATAACAGTATCACTGATATCCCAAAATGTCTGCTGTTGCTTGTGAAATGTCCATTCTTGTACAAATGAATTGCAAATGCTTGGTAAGGTATTCAAATGTGTGGGCATGTGTAAGTCATCTAAAAAGACATCAAACAGTACTTGTGGTAGAGGCTTACATATAGCATAACTTAAGTGGAAGTTTAGGCCAACAGCTGAATTTTGATGTAGTGTAGTAAGTATTGCTTGAAGTATAAAATAAGTTTAAATGCACAATATTTATTTATAATACATTTAAGCAGTCCAATTTTTAATTGTTTTTACTGTCCTGTTGTTCTTTGATTAATAAGTATACAGGACTGCAGTGTTCAGTGCCACAAGGTTACCCACTGTGTAAGAAGGTATTGTCAGAAAGGATATATTTAATGCATCTAAGCTGTTAATTGTTTTTTCTTAGGAAGAAGTACAAAAAGAGATCTTTAATAAGCATCATAAAGACCTGAAGTATTAGTAGCATCAGCTGTTGGCGTATGAACTTAATTTTGGGGCATTTTTAAATGGGAACTACTTAGGGTTGCCAAGGAGGGAATCTCATTGGCATCGTGTAGTAGGATTACCTCAGTAGTCTTTTCCCAAAACAAAGAACAAGTATTTGTGGAACATTTTTGCCATTATTATGTTTTCAGTAGTAATTCTATGATGTTTTGTAAGAAAAGTTGTGCTTAGGATTCTTTACCTGTAATACATTTAAAAGAGCTTCTTATCCTTTATATTTAAACATATAAAGCAAAAATAGATAAGACATGTTTATGCTTTTTTTGCATCGTTTATAGTTTTATCATCTGCACGAGCCTCTTGCCATTCTTTTCTCCCTTCTCCTTCTTGTAGGTTGTTCTATTCTCTTTGTTTTTCTTACTCGTCAACCAATAATAATAATTTGTTGATTCTTACTGTGTCTTTTGTATACACCTGATACTGCTGGCAGAAATCTGGCAATCTTCTTGTTTTCTTTCACGTGATTTGTCTCATTCCATGGTGTCTGCTGTGACATTGATGAGAGGGAAGAAATCTGCTTTTATACTTTATGCAAGGGGTTTGTTTTTTCAAAATACATCAGTTTTTCAGGGGCTCTAGCATATGACTCCTTCAGAAGTAGTAGAGCTATTCTCTTTCATTTTGCAGGAAAAAAGAGACGCATAATTACTAAATGGGGATTATTTGTGTTCTTTAAATGGTCCCAAAAGCTTGAATGTCTTATCTGTGGTTATATTGCAATTCAGTGATACAGTTAATAAGGTGTGACTGTGTAATTAAGTCCAATTCACTATACTTGCAGATGTTACACCAAATGCATTCTTGATACAATCTGTAAGGGATGGTAAAAACCTCAATCCTTGCCCTGTGATCGCAAATGTGATTTACCTGGTTTCTTTGCCTTGTGATGTCTGGATACAGCCCTTCTCCATGGATAAGTAGTCTCTCCAAGTGCCTCTGTGATTATGTGTGTAGTGGAAATGGGAATTCTTCTGGTTGTTTAATTGTAACTGTATGTTGATAGCATTTCTGAGTACTTATCGTTAGCAGATTGATTCTATATATCCAGATTTGCAGAGTAGGCATTTTGAGCTTCCATCAAGTTTCTGCATTAACTCATCATTTTACAGCTCTTTGAACTAGAGCCATAAACGTTTTTTGAGATACGTAGGCAATTTAGATTGAAATTTGGTGCATATTTCAGTTTTGAAAGTATACTATTCCTTTTTTATTCATAAAAACAACATTTTGTGCTTTTTGTGTTCTATTACAGTATCACAGAGATTATTCTATATTCACAGCAAGGAAGTGCTGGGGTTGTGGATCATGGTTTCTTTTTGTATTTTTGTCAGTCTTCATTTACCAATTCGAAGTAGAAATAATTAAGTAACTTTGAAGCTAACAGAAGTGTGTAGCATAATATAAATGTTTTTGTCGTAACTTGGTTGTCATTCTTAACTCTTCTTCTGCTTCATTGCTTTTTTTCTTAATACCAGCTGTAAACTTCTGCATTCAGTGGTGCAACTTTAATGTCATATTGGCTCTTAACTGTGAGTTGAAAATCAGTAAACTGTTTGTGTCGATAAGATTTAGCCATACTGCAGGGAAGTTGATACTGTCCAGTGTTCAGTTTCATTAAGGTTTGACTATTGGAAAGAATAAATATTCCTTTTAAACTTCTGTTTAAAACTCAGACTGAAATGAGAGGAAAACAAATGATTCTGGAAAGTGAAATTATGTTCACTGAGTCAATTTCTGGCAAAACTGCACTTGTAATATTGTGGAAGTTACAATTTCTTTACTTAAAATAAACTAAAGAGTTTTGTAATTTTTCTTAATAGTTTTTTTTTTTATTTATTTACTTTGACTGACTCAGCTAGTATATGACCAAATACAAAGGATGAATGGACATGCCAAATTGGATTCTAAAGGATTCTAGACCTTTTTACTGCAACTTTGTGAGGAATCAAGATCACTGCATTTCTTTCAGAGAGGACCAGCTGATGCATAGACAGGGATCACTGTATTGTTTAGTTCTCATGCTGATCTGTTTGTGGACATTACTCAAAGAATTTTCTCTGAGCATTTTCTTATCTGAAAATGGGAATAATGGGGCTTATCTACTTTGTGTAGTATTGAAATGTGAATAAAATAGCAAAAAAAGAGCCTGTTATTATTCTTATGGGAAAGATGCGGGTTAGTTAATAATAACTTGTTCCAAGAGATACTAAGTATTCCTCAGGAAGAAGAGATTGAAGGTGAGAAGACAAGTGGCTGTTTCTCAGAAGGTAGAGGGTAAAAGTAATTAATGAAATCTTGATTCCAAAGAAATTAAAGCACTGACGGACCCATAATACACAGTTTTTCCTGACAGTAAACCTCATACTGACTGGAAGCAGCTACCTGTCTGGCACCTAGAGTCCAGTCATGAACAAAAAGAGAACAATTTGTGTATGGTCAGTCCTCTGCTTGTATTAAAAGAGGATGGGGACCTCTACAGAGCTGAGTTTAGCCAACATATCACTCTGGTGACTAAGGCTGGAAAGATACTGCCTGACTTCTTGTGGAAGTGCAGGCGCTAGTTTCCCCCTCCCACTAGGATATTAATGATTTATACGTCTGACATAACTATCTACAGTTGTCTTGTTTTCTCCCTTTCTCAAAAGGAGCAGGAACTGGAATCCTTCAATTACCTAAATCTGGCAACGTGTTTCAGACTGAAATGATTTGGTGGGCAGGTGATTTCATGTTAGTCCACACTTCAACATTGTCTGGGATTTACCCAAAAGCTAAGATAAATACTTAGGTTCAGGATGAGGAATGTTAGGTTTTCATTCCCAGGTAGTCATTCCACATTGTGTGGATTAATTTTGAAACAGCAGATTTCCTAAGGTGTTCTGATTATTTCCATCTAGTGGATCTTTAAGGAACGCTCCTCACTCTGTAAGTATACTGGTTCTGTACACCGAAGTAAACATATAGCTTGAAACTTCCAGTTTCTATGTTACTGTAATATAAACCATCCCAATTTCTGCAAGAAACTAGTCTGGATTTAGGTTTTGCTTTGGCTTAGCCAGAGTGAAGATTTGCTGAAGTTCTTCTGGCATAGGCTTCCATACAATAATTAACAGTATGTGCATAGGTAGCTGCATAATATGCTCTGTAAAAGGTTTGTGTGAAATCATTACCTGTAATCTGCTACAGCTATACAAAGACTGTGTCTCAAAATTTACAATAATCTAACAGTTTTCATGTTTCCAGTGTTTTAAATGTGATTTTTAGCCTATTTTAATTATGTTTTTAACTTAAATTTTGCTTACTCTGAAAACTATAAATCACGGACTTGTCTTGGAAAATACAGAATTGGATTAGAAAGAATTTACTAGATTATTAAATCCAGCACTTAATGTTCCTGGAGATAAAGCTATCCTTTCCCTCTCATTAGTTGATCAAGTGCCACTTTAATGCAACCAGTTATTGCACTTTTTGCTTCTTTGAGGAGGCTGTTGTAGAATGTCAGTCCTTTGGTTTAAAAACCTCCTGCTTATTCCAGGCCAAATGTATTGTTGGCTAATTAATATCTGTTTGTTATTCTGCTAGTGTTGTGCCTCACCTTAAATGCGTCTTTTTTTTTTTTCCCTAGATAGTGCTTAATCCCCCTGGACGTTTTCAGAGAGAGCAGACCTTTTTGTCTGCCGTTTTTGAGTGCTAAACAGCATGCTCACATAATTTCTTACAAGGGAATTTTCTTTTATCTGCATTTTTCATAACAGTGTTACTAGTTGTACGGTTGTTGTACTTGTTCTATAATCTGTTTTTTTTTTCCAGGTAATGTGTTGCAAATGCTTTTGACAATTGCACTACCGCTTTCTGGATACCTGATGGGAATTTCTAAGACTCCTGTGTTCTGGAGTCATCTGTGCCTTTTTGTCCACCACTGTCACCTCATAGCTCATTCATTTGTTGACAAATTAAGGCACCAACTCTCTCTAGCTTTGCATTCAGTTATGTATGAATTTATAGCCCCCTTCCCCAGCTTGTTTTTCCAAGTTTCCCCTAGCCCTGGAATTCCATTCTCTTCTCCTTTATATCTGGGGTTATGTCTCTTGTCTTTGGAGTTCTAACTTCTATTCAGGTTAAAGTTAGTGCAGTGTTGTGTGGTGAGAACAAACTAAAATCTGGGAGACATGGTGTATATTTCATACTGTTTACCTGTGATGTAAATGTCTGTATGATTTTGTGTATTACAATTTGCTCCCTTGATATACTCAGAGTTTTTGTTGTCTGTTTTCCTCACAGCCGGTTGCTGAACCAATTCCAATCTGCAGTTTCTGCCTTGGTACAAAAGAGCAAAATCGGGAGAAGAAACCTGAAGAGCTCATCTCTTGTGCTGACTGTGGCAACAGTGGTAGGTGACCATTTACAGTGCTGCTAGTGATAGCCTGTCCCTTCGAGACAGAAGAGCTTGGTATAGTGACTACTCCTGACCCATCCCTATGAGGAGCGTGCATCTGTGACGGATAGTACACTTAGTTCAGCTGAATCTCATGTTCCCAGAGGGGCGACAGTTAAGTTAGTCTAACACAAATAGTTCATTTGACTCCTGGAGGTTTCCTTTAAAATGCAGTAATGATGACTAGTTTTATAATGTTTCTCAATTCAATTATGAAAAGTTATCTTGATGTTCCTTTGTATGTGGCCCGCCATTTGTTCTCTAGGGTATTGTTTTTGTGTTATAAGTAGATAAAAATAGAAGCATCTAAAAATAGGAGTATCTGGATAACCAAAATTCTGCATGGGAATATGTAATTGATAAAGTAATTTCTGTGAGCTATCTGTGAGTATTAACAGCAGTGGAGTGGTTTTACTAGGATAATTTTCTTGTTTTTCTGTAGGTCATCCGTCCTGTTTGAAATTCTCTCCAGAGCTGACAGTTCGAGTGAAAGCCTTGCGATGGCAGTGTATTGAGTGCAAAACATGCAGTTCCTGTCGAGATCAGGGCAAAAATGCTGTGAGTACAGTGGAATAAGGACTGAATGAAGAGGATATCAATCTTGTGGTTATTCTGTTAAACTACAAAATAAAATCATTCTAGAGTCAAATATTTGCAGCTTTTGTTTGAGTCTGGTAGTTTTTCTGAGACCTGTAAAATACCATAATATGTCTGTAGTTGAAAACTACAGCATGTTCTCTGAGATGGTGACAAATTAATGGAGGGCTTGATGCTGATGCATATGTAAAGAGAGATTAACTTTATCTGTCTTCAACAGGATAACATGCTGTTTTGTGACTCATGTGACCGTGGGTTTCACATGGAGTGCTGTGACCCTCCTCTTACCAGGATGCCAAAAGGTGAGGACTTTTGTGATGAAAAGGGTAATTTAAGATGGTGTTGAAAGAGATACGTAGAAAGTGCTTCCACATATTTGGTCCTCTTTTAGCTACATTTAACTTGTTCTTTACAGCATTGCTTTTCAGGTATTAGAAACTGGAGAGTGGTCAGAGCTTCACATCTGGATTTTTCACTGTCTCCTACTTCCTGTATCTTACTGTCTGAGAAGAGTTTTGAAAAAAATCTTTGAGGTTTGAGGGAATAGAAATGATGCTTGCAAATTAAAATGATCAGCTTCCATTTGAATGAATAGCCTTGTACAAAAGAAAGAGATGGGCTTCTAAGTTTTTTGAAGTCATATCCGTTTGGACGGTAAAGAATCCTGGAGTGCAATCAAACTTCTCTTTTCCATCCGAAAGCAGGTTGTCTATTGGAAGATTATTCCTTGGTACTTTGAAGAAAATTTTCCTGTAAAAGATAGTTGGAAGTAGGGTAGTCATAAGCAGAATATGGGGTAATTAAATGTATTACTTTTTCAGAGTTTTCTGATAATGTGCTACAAATTAAAGAGACTTCCTGCATGGTTGTGGGAAGTGTATCTGAGGAGGGTGGTGAGAAATTAACTGGACTTTACATATATGCTCCAGCAATCTAAAGTCATTTTTCTTACACGTGCATGTGATAATTTGGGCCTTTGGTACTGTTCCTGCCCTTGCTGACAAAAGGCCTGTGATTCTCCTTTTTGTCCCATATAGATGTCCCTTGCATTCAGTGATGTGGACTTGTATCTTACAGGTATGTGGATATGTCAAATATGTCGGCCACGGAAGAAAGGAAGAAAACTTTTACAAAAGAAAGCAGCACAGATAAAACGACGCTATGCTAACCCAATAGGACGTCCCAAAAACAGGTTAAAGAACCAAAATACAACGTAAGTCTCTCTATGAGGAGGAGTAAGGTGTGAGATTCTGTAGGGCAGTGGGTATTTCTGAGGTGTCTTGCCTACTCTGTGAGAACATTTATTTTACAATGAAAAGCTTTTTGTTATTCTTTAGTACAGAATTTCTGAAGAGCACTGTGAAAGACTAGAATTAATCTCAGTGCTTCTTTTTGTCTAGATTTTTTTCCTCTTTGTAGTAACTTACTATTTAGTTTTGAACTATTCCTTATAGTCGTAGATGAATTTTGCTGTTCATGTCAAGTCTGTTTTGCTGGATGGCTGCTTCTGCCAGCATAATTGTTTTGGTTAGAACCCTTTCTGATGTTTAGAGAAACTAAGTAATCTACAATATAGCAGGTGAGCTGGTTGTTTGACGTACATTTAATCTCACACTGCTGCCAGAAAATATTCCACACGTTTCTGTATTTGAGGAGCATCCTATTGTGCTGGGACAGATTGTGTAGTCTTGTCATGGTTGTTGTGGGGCAACCAGTCATCGGGGAATTGGATTTGGGTGGGTGGGAATTCTTTAGATAAGAGTTCAGTCAGAGCAGTTTTCGTGAATTAAGATTGCTGTGCAGCGCTTGTTGTGATGCAGCACTATTGACTGTGCAGGGGACAAAACAATGAAGGAGCATGTCATGAGAACTTCTGTTTTGGGCATCAGATCAGCTTAAAAAAAAAAAAGTTGAACTACAGCTTGATTTTAACCAAGAGCAGAAAAGATGTTCTGAGGAAAAACCTTACGAAGTTTGATGCTTATAAAAACATAGAGGGAATGTCTCTGTTAAACATCCTAATTTTTTCCAGTCTGTGTGATAAGTTTGCTTAGAGGAACTCCCGATATAGTTCAGAGGGGCAAAAGGAAAGCTAGCTATTGACTATTGCTGTTGTGTCTCTTTTTTAATTTCCATTTCATGATTTATTCACATTTTTTTTGCCTTTCTTCTGTCATTTCACTTACAAAAAATACATCCACAGAACTATACACAGATGCTTAGTTTGTCTTTTTAGGAAAAAGCAGCCTATTTCTGTCCGCTATAGCTGCAAAAATTGTAGGTAAAAAAAGTTAGCTTCTTGAAACAGCAGTCAGTCTAGGGCAGTCGCTCTGGGAAGTGTTAAATACTTGGTTATCTCAGTATAGTTTCAAAATTTCCAGCCTGAAAGATGGCAACTAGTTGGAGATCAACACTGTTTTCTGCTAAGGTGACCACCAGTGGCATAGGTTCTTAGCTAATGTGCGTGACTTGCATGTTTTAACTTTCTGTGTAGCTCTTATGACAATTCCTTATCAGTACAAAAACTTTGACAAAAGGCAAGTGTAGATGTTTAATGATTGCATAAATTGAAACATTCTGTGCAACGTATTCGTTCTGGCTACTGATTTTAAAATTTAATGCATTAAATTTGGTGAAAATCTATTGCTTATACTCAAATTAATTGCAGATAATGTTCAGCATGGCAAATAATAGTACAGTGCTTCTACTGAGGTGTTTAGAATCCTGGCTTCTCTAGGGTGTAGAGGCTCTTGACTACTCCTTTATTATTAAATTCTTCAGTTCACGTTTAGCTTCTCTGTGATTGATAAATAAGTGGGGAAGATGGTAATTCACTTTACAACCCAAAACAAACCACCTTACTAAATCTTCTAACCGTATCTTTCCCCTTCTCATTCTTTAGATCAAAAGGCCCTTTCAGCAAAGTTCGAACTGGCCCTGGTCGGGGTCGGAAGCGTAAGATCACTCTGTCCAGCCACTCAGCATCATCAGAAGGAGGATACCTGGAGCAGACAGACGTTTTGGACTTCTGCAGAGATGGCAGCACCACCTTGAAGTTTAACAAGAAAACCAAAGGGCTTATAGATGGCCTTACTAAATTCTTCACTCCCTCCCCGGATGGACGAAAAGCTCGAGGGGAAGCAGTAGACTATTCTCAACAGTATAGGATCAGGAAAAAGGGTACTAGGAAATCTAGCACTTCAGAATGGCCCACAGGTAAAGATTTTTCACCCTGCCAATGTAAGTGTTCTGTACACAAAGATATTCAAAGGCTAGGATGTTGAAGAGACTAGAATTGTTAGAGGCTGGAAACTTTGAGCTGAAAGTTAACACTCAAATACAATTATCTTTTGTGTGTTGAGGTAGGATACTAGTTGGAAAAAGGAAGTGATCCTAGAGACCTTTGCCTCTTTATGTGATGGCAAGGTGCGACAAGGGATTAAATGCTTACTGTGAGGTGAAATGCCCTATAGTAATGAGGGGCTTGCAGATAGCCCTAGGAAATGTGATAAATAATCTCACATTTGAAAGAAGTAACATAGGGAGTGGTTAATGTAAATAAGGACAGCAAGGTAGAGGTATGAAATGGGAGACAGATAATTAAAACCAGTTTGAGACACCGATGAGTTACCAATCCATGGTATAGGCTTGCATGCAAATGTTGCTTGATTTTTCTCAACCACAGAGGAGCTTGCTTCATGCTGTTGGGCACCTTCTTACTGGAGAGCATCCCTTCTTTTGAATGCAGTTCTACTTTCCTTGTTTTATTTTCTCACTTAAGACATTAATCTGTGACTGGACCTTGATTTAATCTCTGTATTCACATCTTTACAGTTTTGTTGAATAGTTTCATAGCTGGAATTGTTCCTAAGCAAGCAGTGGAAAATATTGCACAATAACGTACAAGGTTTACAGCTTTAGAATAGTTACGGGCATTAGCCTTACTGATGCTGGAAGAACAATACTGTACCTTAATGCTTTGGGGGGGAGGTGAAGTGTCTTGTGGGTTTTGTTTTGTTTTGTTTTTTAATGGAAGAAGTGGGTTTTGGGTGATGAAGATAAGTGTTCTGGTTTTGGTTGCACCAGATACGGCATTTAAATACTTGTGATCCTTGTTTGTAAGAAATGGGCGTAGTGGTAAGCCGTTTATCCAAACCTGTCTCATTGTTACAAATACCTTCATGATACTATGAATGTCTAAGTGGTGAGTTTTGGACTTGGTTAAATACATGACAATACTTCTTACATGATCACAAATCCAGAACTGGTTCTTCTTTTGTGGTCTCAAATCTGAATAGAAAATCCCATCAAAAAAACTTGCCACAGTGTCTGAATACAGCCAGATGTTTGTTGCTGCACTGAAAAGCAAGTCCTCCTTTATAAATGTAGACAAAGACAATTTTCTCTCTCACTTACAGACAATCAGGATGGCTGGGATGGAAAACAGGAAAATGAGGAGCGTTTTTTTGGGAGCCAGGATGTCTTAACTGAAAAAGACATGGAGTTGTTTAGAGATATTCAGGAACAAGCACTGCAGGTAAAGCTAAATTTTCAGTGTCTGGCAGTAAGTACCAAATCCATAAAAGAAATTTAAACAAACTCCAAAATCCCACCCCAACTCTACAACAAAAACCAACATGAAATACGAACTCAGGTGAGTCAGTCTGTCATAGAAGCTGATGTGCTTGGTTTTTGCTGCTGGAGAGTAATGGGGAATGGACCTCAGGAGAGCTGAAGGATAATATTAAAGTGAGCGTAAGAGGGTAAAGGTGGACATCTATAAAGCCCTGAGGGCTGTGGCTTTAGTTGTGTCAGAACATAGAGCTGTTAAATAGCTGGTAAAACGTGTGGATGGTTAAAACAATAAAATATGGGATTTTTTTGCTAGCAGCCTGGGCCACATAGGGTCTCATGCTAATTAAGACATTCCTTTTCTGGATACTGTAAGTTGTTACAGACAGGATAGGGCATTACTGTGTGTCTCTGTAGGCACATATATGTGCATATACATATGTGTGTAATATGTGTGTGTGTCTCTCTTTACCTGTACATTTCAATAGCTTGAATGGTCTTACGATGAACTCCTGAAGCCACAGGGGGCAGCTGAATTTATGCAGTGACTTCCCTGAGCAGTGCTTCACTAAGTATAATTGTACTTTTAAACTTCGCTGGGTATTTGACTTCTGTTTGTTTACCACTGGTTCTGTCATGGGCTGGTTTAATTCCACTATACTAAGTATAGTCTCTGTACAGAAGAGTTCATTGACAGTGAATTGTGCTGACTGAACTATGCTGTGTGTGTGATAAAGCAGACTAAGTTGAAGTGTAGTTAACTTTTATTGAAATGCAAATACAACACTACTGTGTAACACTGCTTATTTCAAACTTTCTTACAGGATCGATTTAAAAAAAAAACTCAGTGTGTGCATAACTGAGCAAATCGGACATGAGACTATAATATAATCATGTGACCATAATTATGTTTTAGAAAAATAACTAAAGATCTGAAATGAAATCTATGGAAATATACACAGAATAGCGAAAATATTAATCTCCAAATATCTGCCTAGAAAAAGGAGGAAGTTTTAGAGATATTCCCCACACACACACACACACACCCTCCCCATGTGGGGAAAATACTTGTAGATGAAATACTTTAAATTTAAGGTGGCAGGTTGGTTGGCTTTGGTGAGGAAAGGGTTGACCAGAGTTGTGATGCAGCTGATTTAGGACATGTACATTGAGCTAACTGCCTGACCAAAGAAAATGGAAATACAGAGTTACCTATCGAAGGCTTTTGAGTGACCTGACGGGCTTTTCTCTTTTTCAAATGTTCAAGAAGAAAGTAGTTCAGAGTTATCTGCAGCTAGCATAGAGGCTGAAGCAGCAGTCTGCTGTTGAGGGCTTTCTTCTAGTGACTGTGATGTGTAAACAGTTGTGTGGGTGCAGGGTCTGTATGTTTGTGTTGGGCGTTCATTTGGAGGAGGACGTTGGTGCTGAGAAGGCGGCATGGGTGCAGGACTCCTTGGTGCAGGTGTGTGTTACTCTATTTTCCTTGAGACTTGTCAGATGCCTGTGACAAATGTGTTTGTTATTGACCTATTGTACTGGGTGATAATAGCAATTTATTTGAAACTATAGGGCAGGAAGTGCTGAACTAGAGATTATCATAGGTATAAAGAACTGCCTTCATCAACTACTCTTTTGGTGATTTGTTCTGCTGAGGAGTGAAATTCTTGTGTTGCATGCAACCTTGTATCAGTTATCAAAACCGCAGAGGTTTTGCTTTCCTTTCCTCATGGAATTCTCACAAATAGCAAAAGCTTTTAGCACATGAGATTATGCTTATTTGATGGCATTGTCTTAATTATTTTTCTTCAATACTAGGGAGTTTGTTTGTATTAAATCTAGCTTTTAGGTTGGAGTAAGATAAATTTACTTTCTTATCTAATTACTGTCCTAGTACATAGCCTAAAGTGAACGGAGAAGCCTAAGGAATAAATCCATAAACTGATGGGGGGAAAAAAACATAATTTAAGTGGTTGTGGATCACATGCAAGTAGTAAGCTGTAAGATCTTATTTATCTGACTGCTGAAATACTGTTTGTCTTCTGCGTAAGAACAGAAGGAAACATGAATCAGTTATTGATGGCTCTATTTGGAGCTCTTGGATTAAATATTTTCATAGGAGATTACTGTTCCTTTTCAGCTAGGCAGAGCTCCTTAAAATCTGTATGCCTAGGATCAGATTGTGAGGTGACTTCTGCCTACACCAGTCCCACTTAGAAAAATGTTCATTTTGAATGTTAGCCTTTCCAACCCTGAACCCTTGTCCTCGGTATTGCTGTTTCATTCTGCTGGCATAGATTTGCCTACAGGTAGCTCACTGGTACTCTCCACCTTAGTTTCTGACCTGCTGCACGAAATGTCGTCTCATTTATTAATAGCTCTGCAGTCAAGGTGGTTCATATGATAATGCAAGGCCAGTGGGAATATTTGGATTTCTAATTGTGTGAGTGGCAGTCTTTTGAGATAAAATCTTCATGAATTGACAAAGCATTTGTTACGTTTGAAAGCAGAGCACTTAGTTCTCTTATTTTTAGTTCCCATAAAATATACAGTTACTGTCAGAGAGACTGGGAAATAAAGGTTGCATAAGTAAATAATGGGTTGGTTTTTGGTTTTTTTACTTCTAATAAATAATTTGAAGTTTTTCTTTAAGTCTTCTGCACTCATGATGATAAGCAGGTAGCTGTACCTTAATATTATTTTGGTAGATACTACTCTCACAGTAGTACATTTAGTCTTGGAGCTAGGAAGACACTGATGTGTTATGTTAGACACTTGAATATTCTAGTTCTTAACCGCAGGAGTAGTTTATTTGTTTCTGTTCTTGGCTATTGAAATAACAAGAAAGGAAATAGCAATGGGACTGATGAAAGAATGCATTATATTTTGCTGTGCACTAATTTGTGTTTAAAACAACAACATGCAACAGTGTGAAAGGTAATGGAGGTATGTAGTATGACAATACTTGCTGATTCATCCTTTTTGTTAATCACGTGCTTGCCTGAAGTGTGACTGGTACTGGTTTTTAGTGTCAGAAAACAACATCTGCATCTTACTAAGTCTCTGTGAGTTTTAGTTGGATGAACGGTGTAGATAAGAATGTTTTAATTTGTTTCATCTTAGAAGTCTTTCACTTGGAAACTCACAAAATCTTTTTTCTTTTCCCTCTGCATAGAAAGTAGGGGTGACTGGGCCTCCTGATCCACAAGTCCGATGCCCTTCTGTCATCGAATTTGGCAAGTATGAAATCCAGACTTGGTACTCCTCCCCGTATCCACAGGAATACTCAAGGTATGACTGAACATTCTTTGTTCTGCTTCAGTGTTTATGGGAAGGTTGTACTCTAGCAGGCATAGATATCTTAAGAAGATTCTATCTGAGTGTAGGGTAGAGGCAAGGTACACATAATCCAGATACTTTTAGATACAGTTGTTTTTAGTTCTCTTGCTTAAGAACTTTGCAAACTCTACGAACTTGAACCTGATTCAGAAAGAGGAATAACTTCTAAGGGCCACGGCTAGAGAGAGAAAATGAAGTACAATTCTTTATTCTGCCACTTAATAAGAACATGTGGTCTGTCATGAGAAATTGTTCTAGCTCTGCTAATGACATTGAAGACAACCAAAAATAGCCTCCCTGCCCACGCTAGAGGGATACCACAACAATATCAGGACGCTTGCATTCAAACTGTTGCTGTCAGTGTAGTATGTAAAATGGTTTTAAAGCAAACAGATGGTGTTGTGACCGACTGCTCAGGGGTACATGCAGCTGTCTGTTATGAGGAGAGGAGGGAGCGAATAGCAACTGTTTATCTAATCCATCCTAGTGTCACTAGTGCAAAACTGCTATTTTTTCTAGAATTTTATCTGATGCGTAGATTTCTTCTGATGTAACTTAATAATGTGGAAGTAGTTACGGAGGACATTAAGTACGTTTTTCTTAATATGCATTCATTACAGTGTAAGTAAGTGCCATGACTTTAAGTATGGTAAGGTGTTTTTGGCCTGATTAGCACGTACACAAGGTCAATATACACTGGGTTTGTTTTCCTCAAGTTCTCTATGTGCAGGAGTGAGGAATTTTATGCAGAAGTTTGTATCTTCACTGTTTGATTTTTCTTGATCTTTGCTTACAGGCTACCCAAGTTGTACCTTTGTGAATTCTGTCTAAAGTATATGAAAAGCAGAACTATTCTCCAACAACATATGAAAAAATGTGGCTGGTTTCATCCTCCAGCCAATGAAATTTACAGAAAAAACAATATTTCAGTCTTTGAGGTAAGTTAGAAAACTAAGCCACTCACTTTTTATCTGTAAAATAGGGTCTTTAGCACACAATTGTGTGATGAGTTTTCCATAGCACTGAAGATCTTAATTGTTGAAGCATTCAGTTGCTAAGAATGAAGAACTACAAGAGGAAGTACTGGAAGCTGACCTCATGTGTAGGTTATTCATACATAAAACATGAGAAAGCTTGCTTTGTAAAAATGCTTTTTCATTTTAGGAAAATGAATTTTAAGTTCTCTCTTAAGCTAATGAATGTAACAGTAGCTTGGCCATGGCCTTTATGCTGTGGAAGTTTAAGTCCTTTGAGATGCCACCTGTGACAGAGAAGGCTTCCTCTTCATGTTAGACATTTCCGACGTACAGGGATACCCAGATGAAGCATGTCCTTGCATGATAGCAAATGGAGTGACTAAACTTTTCTTTAATTTCTGTAAGGTTGATGGCAATGTCAGCACTATCTACTGCCAGAATTTGTGCTTGTTAGCCAAACTCTTCCTGGACCATAAGACACTCTATTATGATGTGGAGCCTTTTCTCTTCTACGTGCTCACACAGAATGATGTCAAGGGCTGTCACCTTGTTGGCTACTTTTCCAAGGCAAGTATTTGAGTATTTCAGACTTGGAACTGCATTTGCTATGGTGAGAAATGCTGCTTCAGCGTCTTTAAATTGTTGTAATTTAGGCCCTTATATAATACGTAATGTAATACAGATACAGACATTTGTTGCAACCAGATTTTATTTATGTTACATTCAGAGATCACCAACTAATAAAACCAACTTTCCTCATAATGTTGAATAGCATATGTTCTGTAAGGAGCTTGTACTGCAGCTAGTACAACCTTTTCACATGACTTCCTACGCTTGGTGGTGATGGATAGGACTGTTTGTTTGAAAGAAAGAACTACTTGGTAACAGCGTTTAGCCCATCTTTCCTTCTGTAAATACCTTGTTTTTCAAACAAGTTTGACAATTTTTCACCCTGTTTCGAACCTTTGGGGTTGTTTTCTTTTTTTTTTTTACGAAACAGGGACAAGGTTTCAGATAGGCCTTTTCTTAAGCCTTTTATCTGTAATTGTTTTACTTATTTTTAAATAGGTTTAATTAAAGCTTTTCTTTTCAGTCTTCAGAACAGCAGATTAGAGATTATGGTTATAATGTTTAAAGATTCATTGGAATACTGCAATCTTTTCCAGTTAATTTAGCTGCCTTCAGGTTTATGCTTTGAGATTTATCTGCTGTGTAGCCCGTGTTCTGTACTGTATTGTATCTAAGCAGAGGGCTGTAGTTAAGTCAAGATTTCATTATTTTTGTTTTTCTGAACGGAAATGATGGTAATAGAGTTTTAATATTATTCTCGTCTTTCGTTGGGTCATGTATATTCTTGTTTCTTAGAAACCTTGGCTGTGGCTTTCTCAGTTTTTGCTATAGAAGTAATTTTGTACTTGTACAGAACAACTTTTCCTGTTTCTTACTGGTTTGTGTGTTGTTGGTTTGGTTTTATTTTTTAATTTGTTACTTTTTTTTCCAACAGGAAAAACACTGCCAACAGAAGTACAATGTTTCCTGTATAATGATTCTTCCACAATACCAGCGTAAGGGCTATGGCAGGTTCCTAATTGACTTCAGTAAGGAACTTTTACTTCACTTTTTTTAGTCTTTGTATTTTCATATTTTAAAGAAAGGCTTAACTGTGGAAGAGGATAAAACATCTCAGGACAAAGGCTTCTAAAGCTCACAAAATCACCTGAACTTCACAATTTACTCTTATTGTTCTAAGGCTTCAATTTTGAAGACAAATTGATCATTTTTCACCTAATTCTTATGTTTCCTGTGTAAGCAACTTACGGTGGAAACTACAGGCCTGTGTCAGTGTAGTGTTTTTAATAGAAGGTTACCCTTGTACATGTAGTTCTTTCTACAGGAAGCCAGACCTAAAACTGTACATTCTGTTGAAACCTTCAGAAGCTTGATTAAGTGGAAGAGTGTCTTAAGTAAAAGATAGTCATAGTTAAATTTTAATTTAGCTTTGAGAGCAACAAAATCAGATGTATTCAGGCTCTGAATACTCGCAGATTCATACATGGATCTCAGCAAGTTCAAGGGGAAATTTGCCACTGTAATGATATCTCTTGTATTATGCTGAGTGTAATCTAAGATACCCCTCTTTGTGGATATGCTGATTTTGGAGTTAAATGTCCAGAGGCAAAATCCTACTGGTTTGATTATGTTAGAATGATTTTGCTGGTAAATATACTTGTGTAGATATGTTGTTATTCTCCTGAAAGTATTAGTGAAACAAAGGAACTCAATGATCTATCTTGAGAAATCAAGAAATGTGGGCTATATTACAGCAGCAGTGAGAAGACACATCTGTCAGCTGGTTTCCCCCCGCCCCCCCTTTGTCATATTGGGGAGGATATAACCTCTCAGTCTTTGTTGAACCTGTGCAGTGTATCACAGTATTAAATTAATGAAGTCGCTGCAGATAGAGCTTGGTACTATCCAGTATAGCCCTGAGGTTTGACAGGAGAGAATTGTCAAGAAAATTGTTTGCCATAATAGTTTTAAATGGCTAAAATATGTTTTCCCTCTCTCATGCTCAAAATTGCTATTGCAATTGTAAGATACTCAGCAGACTGTTTGTGTACTTCAGGCTTGATATAGTTTCTAAGTAGACAACTGCTGCCATCTCGTGGCATTGCACATAGCCGATGTCTGATGGCAGTGTAGTTTATAAATCTCATACTGTTATCATTGAATAACAGGCATTTAAACAAACAAAAAAAATCATCCAGACCAATATACTCGGTATATCCTTCAAACTTATAACCCATATCTTGCAGGCAGCGTTCAGCTACTTTCTGGAAAAATGCCTTTGTAGAAGTTGGGGTGGAAACAGAAGCTATATATGCTAATTTTCTGAATATTTTTTTTCTTGTATATCTTTAGGCTATTTGCTTTCAAAGCGTGAGGGTCAAGCAGGATCACCAGAGAAGCCCCTGTCAGATCTAGGGCGCCTCTCATACATGGCTTATTGGAAGAGTGTAATATTGGAGTGCCTTTATCATCAACGTGACAAGCAATTAAGCATCAAGAAATTGAGTAAGCTGACTGGAATCTGCCCTCAAGATATCACTTCCACTCTACATCACCTACGAATGCTTGACTTCCGTGGTGATCAGTGAGTACAGGAGTCCTGTTGTATTTCTGAGTAGCTTCAGATGTATTTGAATGAAATTTAATTGTGTTTAGAGACAAGTTTCATCTAATAAGCATGATTTTATTTAAGACTTGAGTGTCCATATCCTGGCTGTAGAGATTTATGATGCTCATGTGGGATGCAACAATTGTTCAATGCCAAAGCTGGATCAGTTTTGCAGCTGTGTAGCTCTGCAGCTGTGTAACTTCTGAGTAACTTTCAACTGTGAGAGAAAGCAAGCTGGTCTCTTGGCCATGTTCTCTTGGGGTTGCTCAGCGTATTCAGTCTTACATACTCATAAAACAGAGCAAAGAACAACAGCTTCCGTTCTCCAGAGGGAAATCTGTTCCTTTTTCCAGTCACTGAGGAGACGGTTGTTTTCTCCCTTTTTGCTGTGCCTCGAAGGTGCAGTTTACTGTGTGGATTAACATGGGATGCTTGAACAGTGGGATTGATCGCTGGGAGCAGCGAGGTGTGTGGATACAGAACAGAGGTAGTCTGCTTGCCCAGCTGAGTGTACAAGTCAAGTGAAATACTGGGAATTATTCTTGATTCAGACCGTAGCAGTTTGGGTAGTGGAGTTGTATTCTATTGTGTTTTGTGTTAAACTTGGAACTTATTTGGAAATCTTGGAAGTTATTTGAGAAGAGTTTTATGCTCTTGTTTCACAGTATACTTTATTCAGCTCTCTGAATACAATGCACTCTGATAGTGGGACTGTAACTTTTTAAGGCAGTCCTTCTGTTACCATTCAGTATCTCTCTCCATGTTCCCCAAATGGCATACCCCTTGTCCATTTAACACATAATAAAAGTGATACTCTGCAGCTGTGTGTTACCATGGAGGGATAATGGCTTCACCATTAACAAGAGGTGGAAAGAATTTAACAATGTTTTCTCAGTTTTAAGATCCTTTCTGTCTTTGGTAGTCTGATGGTGCTGCAAATTGTACAATTTTAATGAGCATTCTGTCCTCTCTGGAGTTATTCATGGCAGCACTGATTGAGAGTACACAGATTTTTCTGTAATATCTTATATGTGTTTCACATGACATCATGTAGACTGTTGTTGATTGGAGTATTATTACTGTTTAGATTTGTGATCATTCGTCGGGAGAAACTTATCCAGGAACACATGGCAAAGCTTAGAACTAATGTTCGACCTATAGATGTGGATGCAGAATGTCTGCGTTGGACACCTGTTATAGTCTCCAACTCGGTTGTATCTGAAGATGAAGAAGAGGAGACAGAGGATGGGGAAAATGAAGAGCAACAACAGGAGAAAGAAAAGGATCCAGACACCAGTGTAAGAGTGAATCTGTTACTTGTGTGGTGTATAGGTTACACTCAGTGCTTTTGCAGGCAATGCTAATGAGATTTCAAATGCGAAGCTTGGGCATTTGGCATAATCGTAAAAAGCCATGATTAATTTATCTATCTTTATAGTTTCAGATTAGAAACTAAAATTGGGGAAAATATTGAGGCATAGCCTAGAGAAAGGATAAATACTATCTCTGAAAAGAGTGAAAAGGCTCTTTCTACCTTTAATGATTTATGCACTATGTGTTGGGGGGATGCTTTAAAAAAAACCCAAAACCACACAAACCAACAACAACAAAACCCCCAAACAAAAAAAAAATCCCAAACCAGCAAAAAACCTGCCTCCCACTCTGAAGAAACCTGATCTCTGATCAAATTATTTAAATGGATTTATGTTTGAAGGACTCAATATTTCTGTAAGTGACAAATAGCATAAGTGGAAATGAATCAACAAAGACTTTAACATTTTTCGTGAAAGGTTTTGCTATGTACTTTTGCCAAACCACTAATAGATTTAGAATTCACGCTTGCAGAGCAGTGAAAGTTTCTGAAATCTAGGCTGCTGCCCTTGAAGGGTTACACTCTCAGGTACACTGACTAGAATACAAAGAAGGAAATTATGCACTGTATTTACATTGAACTAATTATGCATTTTAATAGAAAAATAGCTTCAAGTTTGTCTCACTTCTTTCTTGAAAATTGCTCAAATACTGTGTTTCAGCGTAGCAAGCTGATGTTTGCATTCCAGCAGACCACTGGATGGCTGCTGCTGGCTGAAGTCACTTGTCAGGAAGCTAATTGAGGTACATTCTCAGCTAGGAGGAAAAGAGTAGCAGTTAGCACTATCAGAATCTCATAAAGGTCAATTATTTTGTTATTTTCAGATTCTTAAAAGTCAATCTTGTTAAACTTTTCTGACTTCTTACTCAAAAGCTGTTGTGGAATTGAATTCAGGATAGACATGCATGCTGAAATGGGAAGTGTGAGGAAATGTATTTGTTTTTATTTAAACCAGATGGTAAAATCTGTCTCATGGGAGAAGAAAGAGGAGGAGCCTTACTCACCTACAGAGAGCGAAAAAAAGCCAGACGTTGTTGCTCCAGCCAATTCTGCACGGCCAAACAAGCACATTTTTCCCCTGGATAGTCTTCCTGCAAACAGTCAGCCATCACGAAGAGGTCGATGGAACCGCAAGGGCAAAAAACTTCAGGAGTCCTTTTGTGAGAAGGAGATGATATTGCCCATTGAGGACAAAACAGCAGTTCCCAGTGGGCGATGCAGTGAATGTGAGGAGAAATCGGCAGCCTCACGGGGCCGGTGCAGTGACTGTGAGGAGAAGTCAGCAGCCTTGCAAGGAAGATGTGGTGAATGTGAGAAGTCTCCAGGTCCAAGAGGCCGGTATGCTGAAGATGAGGAAAAATCTGCAGTTTCCCAGGGACAGTATGGCAAAGGTGAAAAATCTGCAATTCACCGTCGGCGATACAGCGAAGGTATGGAAAGGTGGAAAGGGCAGTTGAAAAAGAACACGGAGCCACTGAAGTGTAGATTCCCAGAGGACTGCGACAGGTTACCCCGCCGCTACAGTGACAGTGATAGGGCACTTCTGAGGTGTTTCAGTGAGAGTAGTGAAGAGGAAGATGATGAGCCTGTAAGTCCTCGATCAAGCTCTCCACCTGTTCTCACCAAGCCAACATTAAAACGAAAGGTGAGTGCCTTTGTTTCTTGTTGTCTCTGACTATATCATGCAGTCTATTTTATCAGAATATTTATGCTTTCTGAAGGATTGTGCAATTCAAAAGGTATGTATTAAACATGCAGGTAGCATCTGCTTAGTGTTCCACAACTCTCAGGAAAGTACTTTCTGCCACCTTTTTCTAGTGGTGCTTTTTGTTGAATCAAAGGTAGTTTATTGTTGGTTTTTTGTTTGGTTTTTTTTTGTTTGGTTTTTTTGTTTGTTTTGTTTTGTTTGCTCTTTTTTTAATTCTGACTTCTGCCTTGTGCTTTTGATTTTTTCACCTTAGTTATTAAAGTTTTACTCAGTTACGCAAAATAGAAGCAGATATGGTCCTACTTTTAAAAGAAGCTTGCAAAACACAAATGCTACCTAAACAACTAAAATCACAGCATAAAGTCTTCCAAATGATTTACCATGGAGATGTGAGCTCTATCAACGTGACCAAGAAAATCCTCTCTTTGTGGCATGCTGCACTAAAAAGTTCTCTTCTATATCATCTTTGCAGCATATTCTGAACTATTCACAACTTAAGTTGTAGTGTCTCTGAACTTTCAGCTGTTACGAGTGGGCTGTTAGCTTCAGCTGTTGAAATGGTTTATAGCATTACACAAATGGCAATCTAGCAGTCTTCATGGAAGTTGGTCATCTTGCAGTGTATTTGATATCTGTCTAACTGAAGGCAGGTGCCGGTCAGTACTTCTAGTGAAGTCTGGATTCCAGAAGGGAGCCCTCTGGTCCTGCTTAGACTGTTGAATTCTGCTGTTCACGTTTTCTATTTATCGGTGTTTCATTTCTGCTGCACATGATAAAATGTCTTCTCTTCTCCCACCTTCCACTTTCAGAAACCAGTTCTTCATCGGAAGAGGAGAGTCCGCAAGCGTAAGCACCACAACAGCAGTGTTGTCACTGAAACAATCTCGGAGACCACAGAAGTGTTGGATGAACCGTTTGAGGACTCAGACTCTGAACGACCAATGCCTCGATTAGAGCCTACATTTGAGATTGAGGAGGAGGAAGAGGAGGAGGAGGATGAGGAGGAGAATGAACTGTTGTCCAGTGGATACTTTCGGCACTTAACCCCACCAGACACACTCAGGCATAGACCCTCCTCTAAGAGGAAGTCCAAAGATGAGGAAGAGTCTGATGACACTAATGGTATGTTCCGTGGTACGCTGTTGAAAGTTTGATATAGATAGTGTGTTAGTGAGGATCAGATGATACTAGCTTATGACGGATAAGCTGCTTACCTTGTCTCGTAACTTCTAGCCAAAATGTTGGGTTGGGCATGTATTACCAGTCGAAGCAAGTCTTAAGAAAATGTGGTGTGTACTTTTAAGTGTCTTATAGCAATGACCTGATCACGGGGTATCCTTTTGATTCAGCTTTCCTAGTGGAATTGCTGTCTGTGATTATGGAAGAACCTGTGTAGCAGGGCTGCTTACAGAAATAAAGCAGAAATGAATTGGAGAGCCCTCAGTTTTCCATAAGAAACAGAAATAATAAATTGTCTCTTTTGAGATCCTGTTCTTCATCGCATTGCTGCCTCTCAGCTTCTCATATCTCCTTAAAGATTTCTGAACCTTCAGTTCATAAAATAAAATTATTTGTTTGGAACCAGTTACTTAGAGTGCACTGATTCAGATGATTCATTAGTAATCTTCATTATGGCTGTTATATATTCTGTTTTCTTGATGGTCTACGTAGTGCAAGGCAGTCAGCCAAGTAAAAACAAAGAACTGTGCGAAAGAGAAGTATAGTGCCATTATCCCACAAGAAAAAATTGTTAGTTGAACAAACACGTTAATTTATGGCTTTCAACTAGCCTGTGGTTAGCAGAGGACAATTTTTCTTTAAAAGTACTTAAATAATGAAAGCATCAATATGATTATAGCCACGTATACTATCCTAGTAGCATCAGTTGCCCTTATATCCTTATAGCGGCATACAACTATGTAAATTCAGTGCAAACACGTGTGGATGTAGCATTGAGTTTACTTAGTGGGAATATATGCACAGTCAGTCTATACCACTGTTTTTTTGATTTTGTGGTGATCAGATTACTCATTAATTTTTTATTTTTTATTTTTTTTTTTCATTGTACTCCAGCATCATTAATAAGACTGTGGAGTTGGGAGAAGATCTGTTAGATGTGTGGTTTTCAGTCTTTTTCATTGGTGCCTATGAATGTTTTCTGGTGGAGGTAGCAGGTCCCTTGCTTTATAAAATACATCAGTGATTTTTAACCATCTTTTTCAGACTACAAATAGTCCATAGAGTACCCAGGGATCAAAAATGGTATTTGGAAAGCCACTGTTTTAACTCACACCCTCTATCTAGTACAATGATAAGTTTCTTGCTCACCTACTTTATAAATATTTTACTTTCTTACTCTGCACTTGTAATTTAGTGCTTTCTGTTCCCTTGTGTCACATCTGTTGTTTTTTTTTCCTGAACTTGAGCAAATTTGTCAGTACTTCTGAAGTCACGAAGTAGTAAGCACACTGTTTTGGGGTATTGCTGCTCCTGAAATCAAACGGTATCTGTTGGCTGGTTGCGCCTTTAATGCAGGTGCCTTTGCATATGCATAGTAAAACTGTAATGATCTTAGAGAAAATACAGTGTACTTTCAGTTACCTAAACCTGTTAGCCCACGGGGATAATCAGTCATCATAAACAGCTGGCCTTTTTTGCTAAAAAATTAAGGTAAGCTGAGTGGAGGAGGGCAGCACTGCCTTATGACAACTCAGGAGTATAGTATGAAGCCTTTAATACTTGGTTCAAATTTAGACTGTTGTAGGCATACCTGTGAGTTAGGAATGTTTATGCGAAGCTTAGATTTTTTTTTTTTTTTTTTTTTAATTTTCCCATCACTACAGAAACCTGCTTGTAATTTCTTTTTTTTTTTAAAAAAAAAAAAACTTTCTGGGTAAGGGTGGTTTGGGTTAGATTTTTCCTTAAGAATGTAATCTCTAACTGAAGCAAGGCATTGAAAGTGTTTTATGATTTCCCTGAAGTGTAACATTGCAGTCTTTTAAATGTGGTGTCTGATGAGAATTGGGATTGCTTCTGATTACTGTCAGGGCTACAGTGAGAATGGATAGTGTGGTGTGGTGATTGGAGGCTAGTATTTAATAAGAGTTAGGCATTCTGGAAGAGTGAGTGTATTCTGTGCTGTAGAAAACAAATAAAGCTTGTCTTTCTCTATTCTGCTAATTCTGGGCAACTTGCTGAGTATTGCATGGGGGAAGATGGAGCTCTGTAAGAGGCTGGGCTTTTTTATTTTGCTTTTCCTAGTTCTACCTGTAAGTTGTACTGTGAATGTGAATACTGTAAGGATATTCTGTCCAAGCTTGTGTACACACTGAGATTTAACTAAGTGCATCTGAATGAGCATGTACCTATGTTTCTTAGTTTTCTCAAAAATGATGCCCATGAAACCTTGAGTGGTCATCAAATCCATATTCTTTTGCGAAGATGGTGTCAAGTGCATGTGGTAAAAATCATAGAATCACAGTCTCTTGAGGATGGAAAGGACCTCTGGAGGTCAGTCATATTGTCCAACCTCACTGCTTAAGCAAAGCCACCAAGAGCCAGTTGCTCAGGAGAGTGTCCAGGTGGCTTTTGAATATCTCCAAGGAGGGAGACTGCACAGCCTCTCTAGGCAGCCTGTTCCAGTGCTCAGTCACAGGAAAGAGTGCTTCCTGATGCTCAGCTGGAACCTCCTGTGTTTCAGTTTGTGCCCACTGCTTCTGGTTCTGGCACTGGGCACCACTGAAAAGAGCCTGGCTCTTTTTGATGCTGTCCCTTCAGATATTTGTACACATTGATAAGTTCCCCTCCGAGCCTTCTCTTTTCTGGTCCCAGCACTCTCGGCCTTTCCTCATCAGAGAGGTGCTCCAGTCTCCTAGATGTCTTTGTGGCCCCTTTGCTGGGCTCTCTTCAGTAGCTCCATGTCTGTCTTGTACTGGGGAGCCCAGATTGGTCACCTTGCACATTACATTATTATATGGGGACCTTGCCGTCATAAGATCACTTACTATTTTTTTTTTTGTTTGGTTGGTTTTTTTTTTTTTTTTT
>WHYT01015889.1:104527-188357 GCA_009806455.1 Tetrax tetrax
TTTTTTTTTAATGTGATTAAGTGTTAATGCTTTAACACGTGCTATGGAAGTAATGTTTCCTTCTTCCTGCCCAATGATATGGTGACTGTGGCAGAACCTTTCTTTCTTTCATGTAACAAATATTTGGGTTTTGGATGACTTTAAGGAGTTGTTGAATTTTAAATTCGGTATTTGTTTTAAATTCATTTTCAATACCCAGAATTTTTTCAGAATGCTTCTCATCAGAGATATTTAGAGTAAATGCCTGTGTGAGCAAAGGGCAAGAATAACTCATCTGACCTGTGATTAGATTTTTAAGAAGCATTTGTGAACTACTAGGAGCACACTGTTTAGTTTTATCTTCATTGCATAACTGTGGACTTAAAACAGCTCTTCTTGGGAAGTTCCTAGTGTGGAATCAATAACATTTTTGAAGATGGTAGAATGGACGGACACGTGAATAAGTGTACTCTGAATGTTGAGGCAAAATTGGTCTTACATCCATATAGTGGGATGGCCAACCTAATTACAGGCCCATCAGTGTGACATTTGTCCTGTTTTAAACCCTAGGATAACTGACTTATTACTCTGTAGAAAGTCCAGGGAGGGTGCTTTCCTTAATACGAAGTAACATTGGTATGTGAAAAATGTATTTGTCAGACAATTATGTATTTTTATAAGAATACAGCTTTGTTACTAAGCATAATCAATGTTACCTATTTTAGTGTTTTGAGAGGTATTTGACTTAATCAAAACCATTTACTTAAGCTGAAATATTACAGTATCAAGCTAATACATATTAAATAAATCAAACTGCAGACAAGGAGTAATTAAGCAGCTTTGTTATTAGTGGGGTGCAAGGCAGTTGGACTAGATGATCTTTGTAGGTTCCTTCAAGAGAACTGTTCTATTCTAAGGGAGATTGATCTGTGTCATGTGTCTGTCTGTACTGCTATTTTATGGATAGATTAAAAAATAATGTAGCAGCTGACAGAAGAAGAGAGGATTTAATAATTTAAATGAAGGGCAATTCAGTGACAAAGTCTACGATGGAGTATTTGAAGGTCATGTCCAGTAATTAGCATGGTTTTCTAGCCCAGCCAAAGAGATTCAGGTGATCTTTAAATACATGAACAGGGGATCTCAAGTGGAGCAGAGACATTCTGTTATCTCTTTCTTTAGCTTTGATGAAACTAAAGCTAAATTTTAGTAAAGTGAAGATTACAACTGTCTTTACTCAGTTATGCACACTTGATAAGACTATTGATAAACTGCAGTAGTTCAAAGAACAGTTGTGGGCTGATTAAGACACCATCACAAATGTTTTGTAATGGTAGATTCAAAGAAAGAAGAAGCAAAAGAGTGACTTGATAAATTTACAAATTACTTAGGTGAGAACTGTTATTTGGTAAAAGAGATTTTCTGCCTAGGAGATAAAAGGAAGTGTCTGAAGACAGAGATTCTGATGGTAAAGTGTGAATATCAACTAGTGTCGATGATTATCTGTTACAATAGTTTACGAACAGTTGTGTAAAATGTCACTGACTAGCCTAATTGGCAGGTTCAAAACAAAATTAATTCAGGGAACTCCTTGCAGTATTCAGTAAGTTCTCAGTAAATGATCACATTCCTTTCTGGCTGTATAAGCTCTGAATCTGTTCTAGTATTTGGAAAGTTACCAAAATGCAAGACTTGCTTCATCAATTGAAAGTCAGATGAGAGAGAAATTCAGCTTCCTTTTAATAATTTCTCAGATTTAGGAAAAAAACCAAGCCAAATTCAGTCATCTGTGTATTTCTACTGACATTTAAAAGCATAAGCCATGAAAAAAGTGGGAATACTTCCTTTTTTCAGCAGATGCACAAGATACAGATCTAAATGGAAACATGCTTTTATTGCAACTTCGTGTTTTCCCCTGCACTGGAACGTTTTCATTTGTGAACATGTTGTAAAAATTGTAAAGGGTGGTGAGTCTTCCCAGGACTTTATCGTATAGCCTAGTGTTTCATTTGAATTGTGTATTAAAGGCTCAGAGCTTTGACCGTGCAAAATCTTGAAAGCATTGGTGTTCTTTGAAAATGTAATATGCAATGTAATTGCTAATGAGCAGACCTTGATCCTTCTTCTTACCCTTCACAATAAATGTCTAAGCTAGTATTGATACATAAAGTTGATAAACATGATGGGAATGCTTGGGAAAGCTTCCTTGATTGTTCAGGTCAAACAAAAATGTTTGAACAGTATCTTTCGATTTGTGTTTTCAGGTAACCCAACTTTGAAACCATTATCTATGCTGAGAAAATGTGAGGCAAAGGATTCTTCACTTGAGCCAGATACTTCCACACCTATGAAAAAGAAGAAGGGATGGCCAAAAGGGAAAAGCCGAAAACCAGTCCACTGGAAGAAAAGACCTGGTCGAAAACCAGGTTTTAAACTGAACCGGGAAAAGGTGTCACCTTCAGTTCAGGATGAAGGAGTTGATGCAGTGATAGCTAATTCAAAACCAGGGCGTAAGCCCAAAATTTCAGATGAAGAAGAAAGCGTTGAGCAGAAAGAAGAGCTTCCTCTTACTGAGGAAAGGAAAGAGGAAGATGTGAATATGGAAGCCGAAGAGGTAGGAGAGGGAGAAGAGGAAGATACAGCCAGCAGTGAAGTAAGAGCAGTTTCTCCTGTGGACAGCAGCAGCAGTCCAGTGCCAGAAGTAAAAGAGCCTGAGATAGAAGAGGAGGTAGAGGAGAAGCCACGGGTTTTGGAAGAGCAAAGGCAATCAGAAGAAGAACAGCAAGAAGCAGACGAACCTGAGCATGACCATGAGGAAGAAGAGGAAGTTGCAGTAGTTACAAATCAAAATGAAGATCATGATGCTGATGACGAAGATGACGGTCATCTGGAGTCTGTGAAGAAAAAAGAATTGGAGGAACAGCCTGTTAGAGACGGGGTGAAGGAGGAGCCTCAGGTGCAAGAATGTTTTTTAGAAACAAGCATACCAAGCAGTAGAGAAGATGCAAAAGAAAAAGATGAAGCAGAGGCAGATTCTGAGGAAGAGCAGGCTTCCAACGAGACATCAGTAGGCTCAGAGCATGTCCCTGGGTCTGAAGATGATCATGAAGAAGAGCAAAGTAATAAAGAAGGGTTAATTGAGTTAAAGGAAGAGGAAGAGATTCCTCATAGCGAACTAGATCTTGAAACTGTTCAAGCAGTCCAGTCCTTGACACAGGAGGAAAGCAATGAGCATGATGTAGCTTACCAGGACTGTGAAGAAACTCTTGCAGCTTGTCAGACTTTGCAGAGTTACACCCAGACTGAGGAGGATCCTCAGATATCAATGGTTGAAGATTGCCAGGCCTCAGAACACAACAGTCCAATATCCTCTGTTCAGTCCCACCCCAGCCAGTCTGTACGTTCTGTCAGCAGCCCAAATGTGCCTGCTTTAGAGAGCAGTTACACTCAGATAAGTCCTGAACAAGGATCCCTGTCCGCACCGTCTATGCAGAATATGGAGACCAGCCCCATGATGGATGTGCCTTCAGTATCGGACCACTCTCAGCAGGTGGTGGATAGTGGCTTCAGTGACCTTGGCAGCATTGAGAGCACTACAGAGAATTATGAAAACCCCAGCAGCTATGACTCCACTATGGGAGGCAGCATTTGTGGAAATAACTCTTCCCAGAGCAGCTGTTCATACGGAGGACTGTCCTCTTCTAGCAGCCTCACTCAGAACAGTTGTGTTGTCACTCAGCAAATGGCAAACATCGGCAACAGTTGCAGCATGATGCAGCAGAATACGGTCCAGCCTGCAGCAAACTGCAATATCAAGTCACCTCAGAGCTGTGTAGTAGAAAGGCCTCCAAGTAACCAGCAACCAACAACACAGCCACAACAGCAACAGCCTCAGTCACAGCAGCCACAGCCACCACCTCCACCCCAGCAGCAACCTCCACTGTCCCAGTGTAGCATGAACAACAGCTTCACCCCAGCACCTATGATCATGGAAATACCTGAATCGGGAAGCACTGGTAACATAAGTATCTATGAGAGGATTCCAGGGGATTTTGGTGCTGGGAGCTATTCGCAACCATCAGCCACGTTTAGTTTAGCCAAGTTGCAGCAGCTGACAAACACCATTATGGACCCCCATGCCATGCCTTATAGCCATTCTCCTGCTGTGACTTCCTATGCAACCAGCGTTTCTCTGTCCAACACAGGACTGGCTCAGCTAGCTCCCTCTCATCCATTAGCAGGCACCCCGCAAGCACAAGCCACTATGACACCCCCTCCAAACCTGGCGTCCACCACCATGAACCTCACCTCGCCTCTGCTTCAGTGCAACATGTCTGCTACCAACATTGGTATTCCACATACACAGAGGTTGCAGGGGCAAATGCCAGTCAAGGGGCACATTTCCATTCGCTCCAAATCGGCACCGCTGCCCTCTGCGACTGCACACCAGCAGCAGCTCTACGGCCGCAGCCCGCCCGCAGTCGCCATGCAGGCCGGTCCTCGCACATTAGCTGTTCAGCGGGGTATGAACATGGGAGTCAACCTGATGCCAACCACCCCTTACAATGTTAATTCCATGAATATGAACACCCTGAACGCCATGAACAGCTACAGAATGACACAGCCCATGATGAACAGCAGTTACCACAGTAACCCTGCCTACATGAACCAGACAGCACAGTATCCTATGCAGATGCAGATGGGAATGATGGGGAGCCAGGCCTATACCCAGCAGCCTATGCAGCCAAATCCTCACGGAAACATGATGTACACTGGCCCCTCCCATCACAGCTACATGAATGCTGCTGGGGTACCCAAGCAGTCTCTCAATGGACCGTACATGAGAAGATGAGCAAGATGAACTTGCATCCTAGAAACTGAAATATATATAAATAAAGGAACCTTTTATACTGACAAACCAGAGAAAATGGACCTTTTTCCAGTTAAAATATTGCTGTAGATTTAGAGGGATTTTCTTTGGTTTATTTTATTTTTTAGGAAGCCTCGTCTTTATTTTTTGGATTTTTTTTTTGTTTTGTTTTTGTTTTCTTCACAATCCTGAAACATTTTACAGCTAAAGTCATTTACAGATATTTTTTAGAGGGGAAAACATGCACAAAATCTTTTCATAATTTAAAAAGAGCCTTACTTTGCTGACAATGTGGACAGAATACATGTAACAGTGAAAGCATCTTTCTAAATTTTTTTTTCAAATGTATGTCCTTCTCTCTCCCCTGTGCCCCTCTGTATGCAGTTTCTAGTGCTGCAGTTGTGTAAAATGTTTGACATCTTGAAGAATAACAACTCTTCCCTCTAAACCCCACCTAGCATTTCCTACTTCTAGCAGGAGGCACTTACTGCGAGACTTGGAAGGGGACACAGAGGATAAATTAAGCTCTTTATTTCTACAAGTCAGGAAAAATTTTTAATCTTTAATTTTCCCTGACTCCCTCACCCTCAGTGAAATTTGGAGTTACGTGTAAACAATAAACTATCCACATTGGTGTTTTTGTAGATGAGTTAATCGAAATTGTATGTTTCACGCTGAAAATATAATGTAACTTTACAATGATCCCATTCAGCACTCAGACATGCATGTGCACACAGGTGTGCATGCATGCTCACATGTTCTGTCACTCTGAACTACTGGAAGCATCTCAAGAGAGAACTGTTTATATCCCTTATGCAGTCATGAAGAGGATAGGGTGGTTAATGATCTGTTAGGACATTAACAAGAGCAGGCTCTTCTGGTGAACCGCAAGTCAGCCACAACTCTGAGACCCCAAACTCTGCTTTAGTATGTACTTCAAAATGCTGAAGGTCTTGGTTCTGAGCCTTTGAGTCAGGCTGAGCTCAAAAGCAGCTGTTTCCAGTGGTCTGCCTCTTAATCTCTTTACTTAGGTAATCTCGGAGCATAAAGTGTCCGTTTTAAGTGGCTTGATGAGAGCCCTGTGGTGTCCTTGTCGCTCTTCCGTTCCTGGTGTTGGGTAGGAAGTTGCTGAACGTGCCCCTCTCTAGGGGAGTCAGTGATCTTTTCCCTGATTCTTCCACTATGTTTGAGACTCACTTTATAGGAATAGCCACGCTTTTGGTCTAGTGTGGGAAAAGAAGGGAATCAAGCCTGTTTTACAGGAGTGAAACGGTCCAAACACCGTAGTAGGATGCAGGTGGCAGGATTTTGCTGTTACTTACTGCATAATCCAATTTACATCCTTTTTGGCTACACTGCTGGCATGTCACCCAGTACAAAAGGGACATCCTTTAATGTAAAGTTCTTTTTAAAATTGTATATGAAGTAGAGACACAGACACATTAATAAGACTAATTTCTTTTGTTTTTAAACCAAAAGAGTCTAAAAGAAAGTTGGGGTTTCTTCAGATGCACTAAAATGAACTTTCCTCCAGTAACTGCTAACCATAAAGGGCAGAATTCAAAGGACTTCCACTTCCTATTTCTGTTTAGGTTTGAGCATGTACAAGGCTGTGTAGGACCCCATTTCTCTGTATATACTATTCCAGGTCCAAATAACCCGTGTAGAAAGCGCACTGTGCTGCCCTCTCCTTCCTAGATCTGCAGCTGTGTCACTGCTTCCTGGTGGCTGGGGGGGTGGGCAGGGGTCTCGGACAGGAGGAGAAGCTGTTGAAATGAGGGCCGTGAATTTAGTTTGTTTGCTGTTATGTTTGGTTTGGTTTTGTATGTTTTTTTTATCAATTGGGCAGCTCCCTTTTCCACAAGCCTTTGTGACTGTAGAACTATTGTAGAAAAAAAATGTTCTTTTCTATATATAAAAAGAAATTATCCAGCGCAGTAATATTGGTACCTACCATTTTTTCACTTCTGTTTAAAAAAAAAAAAAAAAATATGTATTTTTAGCAAGATAACTTGGGTAATCTTCTAAAAGAAATTAAAAAAAAAAAATCTCACTGTTAGTGACTTTGATGCCTTTTAAAAATAAGAGCTTTTTCATTTCATTCCATCTTTAAAATTTTTTATCTTTGTTGTAGAATATTAAAAACTATTTTAAGAAAGATAAAAATTCTCTTTAAAGAGATCTCTAGAGTGTGTGAATAGGAGCTCCAGATGCCTCTAAAAGCCGCATGTACAAATGAAGCTGAGTCTATTCCTGTCTGTTTATATTTGCTTTTCCTGTTTTGTAACCTCTTTGTACTTTGTTCATGGTGACTTGTAAGCTAAGGGGAAGGGGTGCCTAGATGCCTTTGTAATTCTTCATGTCATACGCTCCAGGCTGGATGGTCTCCCTTCCTCTCCTTGTATGTAATATCACTTTTTTTTCCCCTTTCTAGCAAGTACTTTCAAAAGAACTCTGTACATTTTAACATAAAAAAAATAAATTATGTTGAGCCATTTTGGATGTCAGTTGTGCATGTGGATTTTTTTTCATTCCATTTGAGCAGTGCCCTCTGTCACTGATCTGCGGTCCTGGGAATAGGATTCGCTGTTGGCCTTTTGATCTGGAAGAGAGGTGGGTACTCGGAATTTACTTGTGGGATCTCCGTCCATGTTAATTTTTATCTACAGCTTCTAAGCAGAGAAAGATTACAAATAAGAAGAAAAACAAAAAACGTGAACGCTTCTCCAGAAATCATCCCCTGTCACTTCCCCCGGGCCAGGGCTGCCCGGAGCTCCAGCCACGGGTGGCAGCTGGTTTTGTCCCAGCGCTTGAGCTGTACCTTGTGCACTCGGAAAGCTGCAGCGTGTGCTTGAAGCTTCCCCCCCGATCGCTATAGTCAGCGCTTTGGGGGGGAGAACCAGGAATTTTACCCCGCAGCTTCCGGGCGGTGCTGGAGCAGCCGGGGGCGGCGCCCCCCCGCCCGCTGCGCTCCCTGCGGCCGCCAGGTGGCAGCACGGCCCCGGCGCGCGCGCGGGCGCTCCCGCAGCCTTCCCGCCGCGGAGCTCGAGCAGCGGCCGCGAGCCCAGCGCGTGCGGGCGGCGCGGCCCGGCCCTGCTGGCCCCGGGCCGCTCAGGGCCCGAGGGGGGCGGGAGGCTCCGGTGGGCTTCTCCGCAGATGTGCTGTCACGGGCACGTCTCGAGTAAGCAAACTGTGCTGGCGTGTCACGGTCAACAAACTAGTACACAGTTTGATGCGCTTTTCATAACTCCAGCCCTCTCCAAGGTGGAACGTAAGCTTGTGTAAGGTGAGGATGATGCTGCATCTTCCTGTAGGATGATACGCTTTTCCTTGGACTTGTTATCGTTGTTCTGTTGAGGCACCCGAATTTTCAGATCAAACGCTCAAGATACAGGATCGTCAGTGGCACAGAGGTGCTCCTGGGTGAGCCGCTCCCCTCTTCTCACAGCAGTTTGTAGCTTATTCAAGCACGAAGGAGAGAGAGACAGGGTGACCTGTGGTTAAAGTCGTCACCACTGTAATCGCTTGTGAATTAGTGAGAACAGCAGCAGCGCTCCAGGTAAGAGTCATGGGGGTCTCAGTGAGCATGGCCCTGTTTATTCGAGGGTGTATGTGTTGCCTTGCCATAACCAGTGCAGGAGTCTGGGAGGAATGAACTGTTCTGTGCCAGAAAGACGTGTCCAGTTGCTTATAGCTCACTTGTATTTTTATTTTTTTTTTAAGTTGTTTATTAGAGGAAGCTTTGGCACTGTCCAGTAGCAAAGTTATGAGGTGGTGGGTGCCACCCCAGTGTGCCCTGTTTTTTCTACACTTAAATGATTGTTTGGGGTCTTTCGGGTTTTGCCTATTATTTTCTGTGTACACTCAACTTAGCGGATTTGATTTTACCATTAAAATGTACTCAGCTTGAATTGTTATCTAACAATGTTACTGTTGGAGTCGGCTTTTATTTATTACCAATTTTCAGAGACATTTCTCATGTTTAGGATACAATATAGGTTTTAAAAGTAAAATACCAGTTGAGAACAGTTGCATGTACTCCAGCAATTCAAAATTGCTTTGACTTCCAGAATTAATGTGCTGAATGATTAGACTAGAGTATAATTCTGCTGCTTTAGATAACTCTAGAATTTGAAATGGTTGTAGAAAATGACTTCCATGAAACAACAGCATGCTGTTATGTTCTCATAAAATGCTTGTATGGTAAACTGACAAGTAGGGCAATTCATCTTTATCTGATGCCCTGACACCAAATAATAATTGTTTGAGATCTTTGCAATGCTTAATCACAGGCTGACAAGCTAAAGGTGAGCAGGGCCAATGCTAATAATAATTAAAATTAAACAACTTCTGCATTTCTCAGTTCTTAAGGTAGTTGAAACTATTTTAAGAAGAAAAAGCAAACATCTAGATAGGAACATAACAATTTATAACAACTTTCTAGCTTTGTGGGCCAAGAAACAAAGGTAAGTGTTTATGGAAATCTATAAGCAAGATCATGGAAATGTGATTCCAGAGTTAATGAGCTGATCAACAGTAACTGCTACTTAAGAAATGTTTTATAAAAGGTATTATTTGATCAGATAAGCTGCACTGTTAATAGCCTCTGCTTGTCAGTTAAAAAAAAAAACAACACAAGAAAACTAGTTTGTGTGGGCTAACTTGATGATAACCATGTTTAGGAGACATGAACAAGGTGACCTCTTTTTTTAGAATCTTGTCATACAAACTATCAAATCTGTTAGAGAATGATTAAGGGAGGGGTTTTCTGATTTTGTTTTTTTTTTTTTCTGGGGGGAGAGTAGTTGGTGGTTTGTTGGTTGGTTTTTTTTGGAGAGACTTGCCAAGCTAGAACAGTGGAAATCAGACTGTCTTGAAGCGCAAGAACCTTCAGCACCTTGCGACATGGTGCAGGCTCCGCATTGTCACAGCCAGATATCATACTGTGGATGTGGTGAGAGTTGTTCCGTTCTGCGCTGTCAGGTTTGCTCTAAATTAGTTGATAGGTGGACCAAAATGACTCTTACCAACTCTCAATATGCAGGGAAGAGTTTGAATGCAACCCACAGCAACATACATAAACTACTGCTGGGGAGAGACGACTAGTGTGGTTTTGAAAGAGGCTAACTGAAAGGAAAGTGATCTTACAGGAGCCTGACAGTTCTGAAAGTCATCAGTGAAATGATGAAGAAAATGCTAAAAAGAACAGAGCCATTTTAATTAGGTTCCCAAGTCAGGGAGAGAGCTTCTTGCCGAGATCCTAACTCTGCAGTACTAGACTGAGGCAGACAGCAGCTAAGGTGGGGCCTGCAGCATCTTTTATCCTCACAGCCTATCAGCCAGAATAATTTACCTAAAAATAGCTGCCTGAAGTTGAGCTTTGAATGTCAAATCCTTTTGCTCCTAACACAGAAAATCTCAGCAACCTCACTAAACATTGATCTTCACCTAGAGCAGGGCAGAACTCCAGTTACGTGTTTAATCTCTGGAAACAGCTGCAGTACCTTGCAGACAGAGTCAGAAATTTGTTTCTGTTCTTCCTTCCTCACAGGAGGCTCTGTTCTGGAGGACAGCTCTGTACGAGGAATTGGCACATAGTGACCTTGTTCATTTTGTGTGATTATTTTCCTAAGAGTTCCCCTGTCAGTGTCTATTTGTTCTCCCGTGCCAAATAGTCCCTGTGAACTCCTTGGAACAGGGACTCTGTTGTTGGTGTATTTGTTATTTGTGTAACATGGTAGAATCCCAGTGTGTGGATTGAGGTACCAGAGAGTTCTCATAGAACAAATAATCTATTTTCAAGGAAAAAAAGTTATAATTATGGTGCACTGTGCCAAATAATTAAATAAGGTTCTTCAAAAGTTTGTTTTCTACTAACGTGTTGGCTAGTATATGCACATGGTACCTTTACGCTAAAGGAGGAAGCCTGTTTAGTGAAATTCTGTCATCCTCTGTTTCCCTGTTTTATCCAATAGGAACAAGCAGCCACAAGATATGACACATCTACTGTTCCAGATATTTCCCGAACCACTTCTCCAAAGAAGAGAAAAATCACTGCTGGACAAAAAAATGATGTGGTGAGTTACGTGAAATTACTACCAAGTCCATTTTCTGCTTGTCTTGTCTGGAGTTCTTCCTGAAAGAGCACAAATGGTGAAGAAAATGAGCTTCTCTTCATGTACAGCAGATCTCTAGGGTCTCTTTCTACTATCCATATATCTACAGCACATAAAAGCTTGATACCAATCGTAAGCCAAAGGCTTCATAACTTAGAATATCACGAGTGTAAGCCTCTGCACAGGATAATTTTATGTGTATGGCAGAGATACCTAATTCCAGTTAACTCAGACTTTTGTGTTCCCTTCTGATAAAAATCTTCTGCAGTCTGAAGTAGGTAAGACTGCAGTTGCTTTAGGAGTGTCCTTGTCCTCCTTTGGTTTGTATTAGTGAGCATGCTCCTGAGACCAAAGAAAATGGTAGAATTTGCTCCTCAGAAAGTGATCAGAAGTGCCTGGGCATATACAGCAACCGGTCAGCAGGTGATGGTTGATAGACTAGGGACAAAGGAAGAAACTGAAAAAACAGTGTCTTTAGAGGCCATTGCAGATGCCCTTGATCATCTCTCTATCTACCCAGCTGTGAGACAGCACTTTGATCTCCTAGGAAACATGACTGCTGTCCTCAGGAACCTTCATCACAAATGCTGTGCAGAGCTCAGTGAGTCCAAGCAGCAGCTGTTGGTGCAGGAGGAAAGCAGAAAGAGAATTGTGATGTCATGGGGTAGCAGTGTCCGGAGGCTCCGACAGCATGTGTACATCTGCGGATCACTGTGCTCTAGTCAGTGTCTGAAGAATACAATGTTGTTCTGGATAAGGTGTTGAGGAAAATGAGTTTGAACAGGGAAATATTTCCGGCCTGGGAAAAGCATAGGTATCCCTTTCAGCTGTACTGGTAAAAGCAATTCGTCTGCTAAAGTGCACCCTCCTTTTCTGGGGATGGCAGATGATGCTCTCGTGACCTTCAGGGTGCACCTAAAGGGTATTAGATCAATAAGCACTCTGACTTACAGGTGGAGTCTGAACCTGGGAGTGTCCAGAGTCTGCCTAGATATTTCCCTGCTCTGTGGGCAAGCTGGGACTAGGTGTATTTTGCAATTCATGTGTCTAGTGATTTTCCAGTCCTGATCAGTCATGCAGTATTGCAGAGGGCAACAGGGAGGGGAGTTTTAGGATAAACGCTATGGCCAGGAACAGTCTTCCAAAACGTTCTGTGCATCTCGCCTTTGCTTTAGCATCCCTTCCCAGCGTTTTAATCAAGCTGTGCTTTAAGGGCCTCCAGAGAAGGAGACAGGGCATAAACCACCATGTTTGGTAGTCTGTGATAGACCTATCCTTCCCAAATTTATCTAACTCATGTACAGCTTGGTGTTCCCAGCATCCCATAGCAGTGAATTCCACAGTTCATTTTTATGTTAAGTAGAAAGAATATGGGTTTTTTTTAGTTATTTTAAAGGTGCTGCTTCTGATTCTTCTTTTCTGTGAAATACTGAATATTTTTAAATTATTATTTTGAGTGTTATTTGTATCAGTCACAGTTTTCTCTGCTGCTTTATCACTTTTCTTCCAGTCTGGAGATTCTGTGCTAGTATGCGCTGTCCCTTTGTGTATCATCGAGTTGCAGAATGAGGGAGGTCAGAAAGGACCTCTGGAAGTCATCTGGTCTGATGCCCTGCTCAAGCAGAGTCAACTAAAGCGCAGCGCAGACAATCCTAGTACAATTCCGTGGTGCTTGGCAGAGCTGCCTCCTAAACAATCTGCCTGCCAGTGCTTGAGAGATTCCTTCTAACCTCGCTATAAGCATTTCATGTCTCTTCATAGAATTGTTAGCATCTTTTCCCTGTTTTTATTTGAAAATAAGTAATCCTCTGTAATAAGAGGATGGCAGCTGAGCATCCAAAAAAAGGTGTCTGGAGGCATTATCAGACATAAGCCTGCAGACAAAGGTGAAGAAGATTTGGATAGCTATGCGTAAACATATCCAGAGCCCAAGAATGGCCACTCAACTATTTATTAGAGTCTGTACTTGCAGAATAGCCTGCCCACAGTGTGAGGCCTTCTTTAACACGGCAGGTAATTATACCTGTGTTAATGGGACTTGCACCTTCTCTGAATGTCTCCCTTGTGATCACTCCAAGTGAGTGATCCTGAACCCTACTAAGTTCTGAGCTGTGATGTTAGCTTCTAATAGTTTGTCCCAGGCCTGTTTTGTTCATAATAACTTATTTCTTAGATGGCTTTTAGAATTCTACCCTCTGACTTCATTAAACATCCCTGTTTTTCAACACTGCTGTGTTTTTTGAGCAAAGCAGCCCTTTGTTTGGAGCACCTGGCAACAATAGGTAAAGCTGCCTGGAGGAGGAAAAACGAAATAGACAATGGACGTCTTACACATTCTCCTTCACGTTTCTCACTGTGTGGAAAAGAAAGAACATAGTGCCTAATGCACAAGCTAGCAAATGGGTTAGCAGGTTAAAAGCAGCAGTGACAAAATAAAAAGCATTCCAAGAGACTCTGAAGGTCAACAAACTGGTTGAGGTGAGGGTTCTTAGCTCTCCTGCTGCACAGTCCTTCCTTGGTCACCAGAAGAGCCGTGTCCTAGCCAGCATCACCTCCATCCCACTTCCTTGAATGGACAGTGTGGCTGGCAGGTGTGGGAGCAGGGCTGGCCTTTCCCTCATGTGCCGCCCAGAGCTGGTGGCAATGGCTGCCCTGCTCATCATTCCCAGAGCAAACTTAGAAATTTTCCTTTTTAGTAGCTGAGAGGCATCTCCTCAGAGCTAGGCAGTTTCCTCTGCAGCTGTGAGCATGCACAGGCTGACTTGCCTCAGCATGTCATTCATCAGTCCTGAGTTACTTGCCAGTGAAGGAAAAACTTAGGACAAGCACTATAGAAAGAAATCTTGAGCTTCACTGTTCATTCCTGCCCAGGGAGGTGGTGGAGTTGCCATCCCTGGCAGTGTTCAAGAGGCGGCTTGATGAGGAGCTACAAGATATGGTTTAGTAGCTGTGGCAGCAATGGTAGTGGGAAGACGGTTGGACTAGATGATCTTATAGGTCCCATCCAACCATGCGATTCTATAATTCTATGATTCTATGATTCTATGATACCAGCAGCTTGAGCCCTTCCCTACTCCTGCTGAATCTCCGGAGTCCATTTCTCTCGCTCATCAAGCACGAGGCCCTCAGTTCTTATGGCCAGCCTGATGACAATGTGCTGTTGGCTCACGAGCACTGGTGATGGGGCTTGCACTGCTGTGCAGACTGCATGCAGGGCTCATGCCATGGCTGGCGTGTGCTGTAACTGTCCATGCTGCCTGCCAGCCTCGGGTTCTAGAATGATTCACTACTGGTGCGAGTGCTGGGGTTCATGCTGTAGCATCCCCTGCTGTCCCCTACTGCACAAACACCAGACTTCTGTGGTAGTACATTGTGGTCAATTCTTGCCTTGGTGTTAGCGCCAGGGCTCTCAGTGGTATTTGTAACTAGCTTTGAACTGAAACAAGCTAAGGTGACTTTCTGCTCCTGGAATGACAATGACGCATTGTGGAACTGTTCTGTGTGCACTGTAACCTCCAGATTGCTGCTTTGATCTCACAGGGAGCAGTACTGGACACTGTCGGCTGGAGGGTGTAGTTCAACTATGTGGATGCCAAGCTAGGACCACTGGTCTTCATGTGGTCTCGTTGGTGATAACGTGGCTGCTCAGTGATTGCAGGAGCAGGCGTGCTTGGCCAGCCAAGGCCTGCTGTGTGAACAGGGCTGGAGCGAGGGAGAGCTCAACTAACTGGTGTGGCTCTGTGCTTCCCTGCAGCAGGGCCAACGTAGGCAGCAGTGGCTGCAGCAATCCTGTGCTCATGCTCTCTTGTGTTTTAAACTGTTAATGGGAAGCAGGCACAGTTGGTGCAGAACCAGTGGCAAATCTGATCTCTGAGTGTTCTGAAGAGTTGAGTCCATACAGGATTCAACTTCCTCCCTTTCTTCTTCTACAGAAGCCTCTTGAATAGTTCTGTGCAACATCTTTCTCCTGTAGCCATTGCTAGTTGCTGTGATATCCAGATATTTTTCAGTGTTGTTCTACCACATTCTGATACAGCAAGCCGCATGGGTAACTTCTGCGATAGAGCTGCACAGGTCACAGAAGATCTCTGCCTCAGGCTTGGGAAAAACACCGTGCCTGCTCCGCAAGCTCTGACGATGGTTCTCACTGGCAAAGACCAATCTAAAGATTGTGCTTGTCAGTCCTTAAGCTGTTTGACTTTTGCCTGAAATGTAGAATAAAGCCAGTGTACAGGGGAAGTGAAAGAAGGTGAACAATGTTTCTGAGCCCGAGTGGAGAGAAAGGGGGAGAAAGCGTGTGCACCCCTTTTCTGTTTGCCTGGGATCATGTATGACCGCCTCACTCACCAGGTTTGGAGAATTGCCCCAGGTCCTGATAAGGATTCTCTTTAATATGCAAGAATGATTCCATGGTAAGAAGGTTTTGGGATGGGTGGTTGGCTCTTCACCTTGTGGATTCCATCCAACCCATGCTTTTCAGCTTTTCTCTGCAGTCATTAAGTGTTTGAAGCCATTTTTAAAGAACTTATGTTCTTCTGATTCCCAAATCAAGAGCTTTTGAGAAATGTATGAAAAAACGCATAACTTATGGTAAACCTATGAGAGGCAGCAAGGTTCCAGCACCTTGGCTCCCCTTTATGACCCCAGCTCTCTTTCCTGACCAGAGCTTTATGTAGTCAGTGGCAAATGTGGGGCATCCACAAAGACTGCTGCAGGAAAACAGCAAGTGGGATGTAAGGGGATCTGCAGTGACTTGGCTCTGCTAACTTTGCTGAGGTTGGTTATGATGGAGGAGTTCAGCCTGTGGGCTGCAATATGTCAAGACAGAATCCTGAATTCCGAATTGAGGAGCTGATGAAAGCATTCATGTTGCTTTTGTTAGACTGGATCTCCTTCATGCTGCGTGTGCACTGATGGAGAAGCAGGTTATCAGGCAGTTTCATGAAAAAAAAATTCTTTTTTGTCCCCTGGACCAGCAAAAGCGTGACTCCGCTCACTTCCATGCCTTTCCCCCGTGTCCTGGTTCTCCAGTGATGATTACAGCTCTCCTGTGCTTGCTGTGCTCTGGCTTCTCAGGAATTAAGAGCTGGGATCTGCTGGTAGGAGGAGCAGGGTTCTACAGGGTGCGGGGCGGCCCAGTGCCGTCCGGCCGTGTCTGCAGCAGGGGCTTGGCTGGCACCGGCAGCGCGGAGCCCAGGGTGCAGCACAGCTCTGCCTGAGTGTGGCCTGCGGGCCCCGCCGTGCTGCCCTGACCCGGTGGCACTGGGGGACCGGGGGCTCGGGTCGGGCACAAGCGGTGACGTCGCAGCAGTGCCGCGCTGGGAGCGCAGGGTGCCCCGCAGCCCTGGAGGGCTGCTGCCCAAACACCAGTGAGTACACGCGGTGGGAACTGATGCTGTCGTGTGTGGCAGAATTTGGTTTCATTCCTCAGTTGCCTGTTCTGAAAAATTCCTCAGAAAGAATTCTAAACTAGAAGAGAGCTGGTTTAGGATGCAAAGTCAAACCCAGAAGCGAGGTGCTCTCAGCGTGTTACAGTTAATTCTGACAGCTGTTTTGCCCCGTGTGCCTGTTGGTGACCACTGGTCATGTTTTTTGTGTTTGGCCTCTGCCTCCTTTGGCCTGCAAAGTGCTCATGTGGAAGAGGTGCAACAAGGGCAAGGGATGCAGCTGTGCTCCTGGCACCTCCTGTCTGGGGAGCCTTTCACTACGCAGCTTATGTTTAATTCTGTTCATTTTTTTTGCATGGGTGTTCATAGAACATTGCTATATAAAGATGTGCAGCTGTTATCTAGACTTCAGAGTATTATTTATCCATGTGGGTACAGTACACAGAACTAAAGCTGTCCTTGGAGAAGCCTTGTAAAATGTGATGATTTCCTATTATTCATATTATATTAGGACCTTTTCTATATTCTCAGTCATCATATTCTTTAAAACTATATGATATGCCAGTCTTTTTCTTGGTTTTAGCACCCTCCTTGGTCTGTAGGTGAAGCAGCAGAATTGGAGGAATTTCAAAGGGAAAAGAAATACAGGAAAACTTACCCAGACAGAAGAGTGATCAGTAGTGTCTGTACAGTTAAATCTGTATCTCAGCTTCTTGCCAGTCTAAATAACCTGTAAGTGACTGTCAAGCAGTTGCTGAGAAATGGACATTAAACCCTGCTTCACCATCTTTTGACACAAAAGGGACTCCTTCTGTCTAGAATTGGGGGCACTGTGCCAGAAAAGTGCAGTGTGTGCAGGGCTTCCACCTGGGCAGATAGTTTTCCCAGTCTTTACCCATGGGCTTGCACATAGGGGTCAGTTTTTCTGAGGGATAAGAATTGAGCTGATAGAGACAGGGCTGCTCAGAAGTGCCTGAGTAAAGCACGCTGCTGCAGGTCACCAAAGAGTCCACCCCAGTTTTATCCTGGCCCCCTCACACACTGATGCTGTGTGCAGGAACCAAAGTTACACCTCCAGGCCTGATCACCACACCTGGCTCCTAACATCCAATTGTTTGTGCTTTTGGAAGGCAGCTGCAGGTAAAATGTATGGATGTGTGTGGAGAAGGGGGGTGGCTTACCCTCCAGGAGCCTCGACTGGGGATCCTCAGAGTGGATTTAATGTCTGCATGGGCAGGAGCTGGTGCCTCCGGTTTACTTTTCTGGTGCTGTGTAGTCAAAGAGCAGACCGAGCCCTTGGTTTCTGTCTCCCATTCACAGCCAAGATCCCTCCCCTCCCCTTGCTGCTCACTCAGTGGAGAGATGCAAGGAGGAAAGGATGCTGTTAAGCCGCACTTTGCTCCAGCACTTGGCACATCCTTTGCAGTATCGGCTGTTTTCTGAGCAGAGATGCTGCCTTGCCTCCTTACCGATGCAGCGATTCCCTATTGCTCCCCTTCAGAGGAGCTGGAATCATAACCCAGAGAGGGAGCGAGCGAGCGATGCGGCTGCTGCACAGAGAGTGACTGAGAGGAAGAAAATTGGAGAGACTGGAATATGTGCCTGCCTCAGCAGCACTGCAGTGGTAAGGCCACCGACTGACTACGTGCAGGTTCCTGTTCTTTATGCATTGCTACAGAGAACCCAGAAGTCGGGATGAAATGCTTCAACCTCCTTTTTCACTGCTTCTCTATTATCTTCATGCATTAATTGCTGAGAGTTATTTTCCTTCCTGTGGCTGACTGCCTGCATCTCTTCTCATACTGCAGGAGTGACAGTGAGGGAGGGAGCACAGCACCAGCTTGGCGTCCTGTCCCACGAGGAGGATTCTGCATGATGTCCCAGTGCAGCTGGGGGCTGCTGCAACATTGCACAGAACCTCTGGAACAGCGGGATTTAGGATTATTAATGCCTGATAAAGGTGTCCCAGACTCCATCTAGCAATTAGCTGGAGACATCGACTGCCCTTTGGGGCTTGCTGACTGCTTTCTATTTTCCTGTCATTACTGGCTTCACGCTCATCTGGGTCAACAGCATTTGAGCTAGGGGAAGAGACTTTCTTGGCCAGGAATTGAAGGGTGCTGTGTGAGCTCTGGAGGGAACTGCAGTCTGACCAGCCATGGCTCAAGCAGCTAAGCAGCTGAAGAAAATTAAAGATATTGAGGCTCAGGCTCTGCAGGAGCAGAAGGAGAAGGAAGAATCCAATCGCAAGCGCAGGAACCGCTCTCGGGACCGGAAGAAAAAGGTGAGTGGCACTGGGGTGAGCAGCCCTATATCCAGATGCCTGTGCTTGTGGCAGTGAGTGCTGTTTGCATTTGGGGGAGTGGGCAGACAGAGGGGCAGTCTGGTCCCGGTACAAATCTATGTGCAGTCAGCATAAGAAACAGTCTGCCAAACAGAGGACAACTTTTGGGGCCAGGAATCTGCTGTTTGCCCTGACAGCTTAGGGAAGAGGGGTATAAAAAAGCCAGGTGAAGGGAGGTGAGGGGTTTGTCAAGGCAGCTAAAGAGACTCACTCAGCCCAGTAACAGATTTGATTTCTAAGATAAAATTGCTGGCATCTAGCTTCGTGCAGTTTCCCAGAGTTGCTCTGTTTCTGCAGAGCAAAGGGGCAAGGCCCCCACCCCTTTCTCTGGTGAAGGAGCAGTTTTGATGTCCACTCCATGCCCTGCTTGATCTCTGCCCTGAAACCAGGGTCCAGTGGGAGCGGGCCACCAACAGAGAAAGCAGTTTTGTGCAGGGGCTTGTGAGCTCTGCTGCTCAGGGTGGGCTGTATTTGTGAGTGGGACACCAGTCATTCCTCCCAGCAAAGGCACGTTACTTACTGGCAGCAGATGTGTGGGGGTCAGGAGCAGGAAGAGGTGTCTTTTCCCTCTGCTGACACCGGCGTGCTGGAGCCTTGGGTCTGCCAACTGTTCCAAGGTGTAGCCCTCTCTGGAAAGTCACTGCCAGTTTTATCTTGCTGCCAGCTTCCAGCAGGAGCAGGCATGATGCTAAGATAGCTTTGCTGCCCCTTGCAGACCTCTTGAACTGAATGTTCTTCTCACAGCAGGGCCTGAATATGTGCTGTGCACCAATGCAGAGAGCTGTTGAGGAGAGAGGTGAAACCAAGGGTAATCAAGGATTATGTGAGAGGAGGTTGCAATACAGAGATAGCTTAGGTGGGCTTCTCCTCTGCCTTTAGCAAAAGACTTGCAGACTTCCATGTGCCCACTCTGAGCAAGAGCCTCACAGCAGAGCTCTATGGCTTGGAGCATCTCAGTAGCTGCGCCCTGGGTGTCCCTCAGGGAGGCTTGCTGGGATGCTGGGGACAGGCATGGCTAACCAGCACTCAGGCTTCCTGCCATGCTGCTGGTCAGCTGCCGGCTTGGGCTGTCTGGGCTAGTCCTGAACGCTGGAATTCCTAGATTCCATTCATCCCTGTTTCTGGTGAAGGTTTACTCCATGAGTCTTTGAGAAAGCCATCCTCTTCCCTTCCGCCCGCCCCAAAAGCACAGTATACACGTGCTTTGGCTGGGAGATCCAAAGAGACTCAGGTGGAAAGTACTAAGAGAGGGCACCTTCTTGCCAGCTCCTTGTGAGAGACTGGGGTTGCACTTGCTGCCAAGATGTGCTGTGGCGCAAGCGAGGGAGCTGGAGAAGCACCATTGAATACACCCGGTGGGGTCCGCTTCCCTGGGATGGGGTGGACCTTACAGCTACAAACAAGCCTTTTGGAGTGTACTGTTTGGGACTGTCACAGCATGGGGAGCGCTGCGCAAGGTCTCTGCAGAAATCAGCAGGGCTCTGGGGCGCTGAGGAGCTGATCTTCAGTTGTCCCTTCCCGAGTGCCAGTCCAGGAGCGCGCTGGCAAGGGAGGCCTGCCTGCCTCCCTCCAGCTCCGTGACTGTGGTCGGGGGGGGCAGAGCCTCTGTTCACCCGCCTGTTCCTCCTGGGACCAAAGCTGGGTGTGAGGATGCTTCCTTAATGCCAGGGCAGCCCAGGGAGGGGTCTGTGTCTGCAGAGGGCAGCTGATCAGGGGGAGACCAGCAGACACATTCAGGACAGCAGCTAGGGACTTGGGTGTGGAGTCTTTCAGCTGCTGCACTGTCATGGCGCACATTGCCTTCTTCAATGGTAACTGCTCGCTGTGTGCAGGCCAGGGCTTTTCCCTGCAGGGCCTCTTTTCTGGAGGCTGACGGAGCAGCTTGTCTCTTACTTTGACAGCGAGCCGTGAAGGGGTTCAGGTGTGAGGTGCCACCAAACCGGGGATTTCGCTTTTGGGCCAGCTCTCTCTTCTCATGCCCGGCCCCAAAGCTGGCGTGTCTCTGGCGGCAGTGGTTTATGGTGCGAGTCTCCTCGGGGCCATGCTGAGGGCTGCTGCAGTGTGCTGGAGTTTCTCATTGTGTTTTGCTGCAGCAGTTGTGGGGCTCTGTCTGTATTAGCCTGGGAGCCCGGTAGTGCCCCGGGAGTCCATGTGCGACTTGTGCCATGTCTGGGCAAAGCTCTTTCGAAGGGCTCCTGCAGTGGCCACTGGCACAGACAGAAACCACTGCTGGGTCTCTGGGACCTTCTGCTCCTCCACCCGTGCCTGCCCGTTGTCTGTTGCTTCGTATACAGGTACAGGCTCTTTCGGACAGAGGCTGTTTATTTGCGCGGTGTTTGGACAGTGCAGCGTATCCATGTCTTGATTTATGACCAAGCCCACTGTGCACTGCTGCAATGCAAGTTATTAGTAGAGGGGTGACGCATGAGGCAAGGAAGTGCTAGCATGACACGAAGCAGTGGAGATGGCCACCAGAAAGAGATGATAGCCCTAGAACAAGTTGCTTTTCATCCCATGCAAGCTGATGTTAGGTCTTGGGGCTTGAGAGCTTTGTATCCGTTAGCATTTCCAGCTATTTTTGTCTGGTTGTGTGTGTCCCATGAGCTGCATGGTTGAATTCTGTGAGAACCTTGTGTCTTGCAAGGCAGAGTTCTGTTATGTAATGCTGTGTTGCCCCAAACCCCTCTCCTTGGACCATGATTGTTGCTTTTTAGTTTCCATGGCAATTTCTTGGCTTTTTTTTTATTGAGTGCATGTAATGAGAACCTGATTGACCTTGTCCTGTCCATTGTCGTGTTGTGTGCCTCTCAATTGTCTCTCAGCACAGGGATGGTCCAGGTCTATAACCTTGTCCCTTCTCCTGTTCTCCCTGCCGCTAGCCGTTGTAACCCAGATAGTGAGAGCTGATGTTTCATTTGACAGGATTTTGCAGCAAGGATTTTAGGAATGGCGTCTCGTCCCTCACTCTTGCTCTCTTTGCAGCTAGCAATGCTTGTGTTTTGGGCCGAGCTGTCCCTTAAACAGCCAGATGTGTCCTGTGGAGTGCTCCTGCTCTGCGGGCTCTGCAGCCTGGCTGGAGTTTGTCTCAGTCTGAGGATGACCCCGAGGAAGAAGCTTTCAGTAGTCCCATCCATTCCCACGTTTAGTGCAAGTGCTGAGTTGTGAGGAATTGTGAGGTCTGTGGTCATGTGTTGGTGGCTTTTCAGAGTGCCCTGCAGACAGGCGGATGTGACAGAGACCAGCCCATGAGCAAAGGAGGGTGTGCACCGAATAACAGAAGTTCACAGCCATTAGAGAATTTGTCAAGCATCATCTGGGTTGGCTTACTTGCTACTCCTGCTGCAGCATCCTAGCTGCAAATCTCTGTGCATTTTGCTTAGATGGCCAGTTCAGTGGGGACCAGAGCCACCCAGTTACAGCTGCTGGGCTGCATGTGGACTCACTGATGTGGCCAGCTGCACTGACAGGCAAGTGGTGATGGACAGCAGCAATATCTGTGCTTCAGATGCAGCTGTCTGTCTCTTTTTTTTTTTTTTTTGCAGTTCTCAAGATAGCGATGGCCAAGAACGCTTGCTTCCTTTGACTGCAGGTATGCTGTGCTCAGGCCACCCTGAGAGGCAGAAAGCTCTCCCTGGAAGTCAGGCAGAGTGTTTAAAAGATACATCCTGCCTTCTGCAGGAGTGGAGGCTGCACTACTCACTGTGAGAATGGGATGTTTTGGCACAATTTGTGAGGCAGGTCCGTAACTTGTCACGTGAACACACTGTTATTGAGTCCTTTTTGAGTTGCATGTGGCTTGTTCTTGTGGTTATATATTAAAGGTAGAAAATGGACCAAATCCCTTTCCAGGAATTCTGGAAGCATTAGCGGAGCTCACCAAATGGGTTGTTAAAAAGGGCCCAAAGCATCTCATCCCTGCGCTGGGGCCCAGAGTCCTTGGCTCACTCGCGCACATCTACAAGCCACTTCCAGCTGTACCAGGTGCCCCCAGACAAGTCACTGGTGCCTGCAGGGCCTTGCAGCCTGACAAGCTTCAACTGACACTAGTAAATAAAAAATGTTAATGCTTTTATGAAAACCGTTCTTCATAGTGAAGTATACTTATTCTGGTGCCAAATTCAGCTAAGTATGTAGTCAAGCATGAAGAGGGGTAGAGACCTTCATCTGAGGAATATGAGGAGGCAGATACCAGCCTCGGTCCTCAGTTGGTAAGTGGGCAGGCGGGATTCGTGGAGCAGGAAGCTGGAACCTCTGAAACATTTATGACAAGAGTGCTGTGCAGCAAATAGGACCAGTAGCACTTCGGTAAGAGCAACAATGCTAACAGTGTCCAAAGAACTCCTCGAGTGCACGTGTGAGAGCATGTGCAGGCTGTGTGCAGCATAACTGTGGCTACTGGATTAAATAACAATCTAAGGAAAAGTTCAGAAGGAAATTCCTGTGATAATTGCTATCAATGTTTAAATGATGTTATTAGTATGAAAGATGCAGTACATCCTCTCAGTACATTCAGAGAAAGTTTTGCTTGCACATGTAAAGAATAAAGGACAAGGCTGCCTGAATTTAACAGGGTTTTTTTCTTCTTTTTTTTTTTTTTGCGAGGTGTAATGAGGAACCAACCACTTCTCTCTTTCCACTCTAGTTTCTTTGTCTTGCAAGTGTCCAAGAGTAAGACAGTCTCTTGGGGTTTGTAGAGCATGTTACACGATGCAGTCTTGAACAGTAAAAGAAAATTATTCCTAATAAGAAACTCTCTGCATCAAACTCCTTGCCTTTTTTCTAGTTGTCCGTTTTCTGGAAACTGCACATAGACTGCTTTGAGGGCTCATGACTCTCCCCAGTATAGGCTGGCACCTGAGATTGGTGCAGTTTCTTCTGCAGGCTGCACCAGGACATGTTTTAGTGCTCACTATTACACACTGACATACGTGCCAGCAGGAGAGGCTGGGAGGGTGCCTCAGAGAGGGAGACAAGGCGTTTGTGAGAGAGAATTTGAAATGGGTGGGAAAGAGAGAGACGTGTTTCCATTTGGCAGGAGCTGTGGCAGAGAAAGCTCTTCCCCCAGCTAGAAGGAAACGGTGGGAAAGGGAGCACAGAGGATTGCATGACCCTCTCTGTATTCTCGAGCATAAATAAGGCATAAATGTGAATGTAACCAGCTGGCATCAGCCATCAGGAGAAATTCCAGGTTGAGGAGATGAGGTGATGTGGAGGATGCTGAGGAGAATGCTTTTGATAAAAGAAATTTCGCATGCTTAGGAAGCTAGGGAAATGTGGGAAGTAGAACAAGTCAAGTAGGCTTTGGAACAACAGCCACAAGCTCAATCAAACAGAGGAGCAATTACAGATGATTTGTTAGTCAGACAATCCAGCGGTCGCAGAGGGTGACCACGCTTGTGCTTGTTGTGTGACAGTCTGCTGTTCCCTGATGAGCTGTATCAGGGTGGAACTTAAGTCCAAGCTTAGCATCTCTGAGATGAAAAATCCAGACACCTCTGTCAGAATTATGCAATAAGCAGATGAGAAACTGGGGTGAGAAATCGCGGCTGGAATGCGGCCAAGGAGGAGCCACTGGGGCTATGCTCTCTGCTTGCTGCCGTCCCCTCCAAGGCCTGTCACTAAGCAGCAGCCTTCAGCTTGAGGCAAGGAAGGACAGAAGGAGGGCAAAGGATTTCAGCAGGCCTGGGCTGCAGACGACTCCGAACATCCCCAGCATAGCTGGACTTCCAAGCACCATTGTGTGCTCCTCCCACGGATGTCTGGCTTGGTACACTCGCTGGATTGGGCTACCTGGATTCTCGCATTCAGTGGTCGTAGATCCTTCCAAAGATGTGACACGGCTGTCAGTCACGCAGGGCTTCACGGGCTGCTGGAAGCTGTGTTGTTATCTAACCTGCAAGCTGGAGCTCGTCAGCAAGAGAAAGGACCATGCCACCTGCAGAGTCTCAGAGCGCAAAGCTGCTTTGTCTTCTTTCCCTGCCGGCTCCTAGAGCAACAGCTCCAGCAGCAACTTCTGTTGAATCCCACCGTGAGCTTTGTCAGCTCCATCAGCCAAAACTCCTCCTGCCTCTCCTTGCATTGCAAGAGCAAGGCCTGTGCTGGCACCTTCCCTGAGGAGTCAACAGCTTGTGGTGTGGCACGGCACTGAAGAAGGTACCTTTAGGGCCATGTAGGACCAGCACGAGGTGAGGCCATGGGGACACCTGGATGCTCCAGCTATTGGCATCAGCTTTCTGCAGCCAGGAGTGGTTCTCTGAACTCCAGTACTCTCTGCCTGAGGTACTTTTTTTCTGCAAAGGAATTGGTGTCTTCTGCCAGGAACATGGTGCTGCGGTGCAGGGGCAGGGAGAGGGGCCACGGGATATCAGGACAGCCAGAGCCGTTGAGGCTCAAGGGAGCCCTGGCTTTTACCACTCTGAACAGGGGACAGTGTCAACACAGAATTAAACTGTGTGACTGGGAATGGGCTCCGTCGTTAGCTCTCTAGCTGTTACCTCGGCTTTCAGAAGGACATTGCAAATCAAAGAGCCATCTTAAATCTTTCTGTAGGTTGTGTGTGTGCTAGGTTTAAGGCAGCAGCAGAGTGTTGAATCTTTTCTGCTGTACACATCCAGTGTGTAAAGTGGGAAAGGTGTTTTGTACACATAGCTGCTGTCAAACTGGGGCGAAGCATGAGCTGCTTTACAGGTGATCCGATGGAGCAATTATGAAGGATTCGCACCCCACCTCTGCCCAGCGTGCGATGTGGAACTGCTTTGTGTGACGACAAGGTAGCTGTGACCCTCCAAGCTCTGTCAAGGTTGTTGAGGAAGCAATTCCCATCAGGATTTGGGGAGGATTACGTCAGCTGGCTGGACTGTCAGGAGATTCAGACCTCTGATTCATAGAAGCTTAATAAATATTTAGTTCTTCCTTTAGGCTGGGTTGGGAAGAATAGGGGATGTGTGAGATGATTACTTCCTCTGATGCTGTTTACCTGACTTGCCACTTGAGTCCTGCACAAATGGAAATACTGTCAGGATTTAAAAAAGCATCAGTGCCATGCTGCATTGTACTGCTCTGCTGTCTGAGGCTATAAGGGGGCATTTTTCTCACAACCCACTAAGGTTTCCGCTCCTCTCTGTGTCACTCTGGTATGGAGTCAGCAGGAAGAAGAGGCTGTTTCAAACTTACCTTTGACTAAACTCCGTCCAATTTCACTCGCCGCTGCTCACAATCACCCTCTAGCATTTTTCTATTGGGTTGCAATGCAGCATGCACTGGTCACAATGGGAGCATCTGCGTTCCCAGCATTTGTATTTTCTTTCCAGTGTTTGCGTTAAGTATGGGGGAGGGACGGCAGGGAACAGTGCACGGCATATTTTATTTGTGTGCAAGAAGGAAAATGGCAATGCAGAAATTATACTGACCTCGATGTTCCATCACAGAGGGGAGGTTACAGGAGCACGGTTTGTTGCGATGGCCACAGACGAAGGGCTCTCTCAAACGCCCCAGTTAGAAAAATCAGAATGTTTATATGGTAGCAGTTTCTCTCTGGTGTTTACCTTTTTCTTCTTCCACTGTCTTCCTTGCCCTCTGCAGGATGTGGTGCCAGGAGAGCCTGGTGTCTCAGATAACGTGGGCTAACATATAATGAATCCTGCCTGACTTGGGAAGGCCATCCCATTCCCAGTAAATAGGCGTCCACAAATGCTAGAGTCAGTTGTAAGTGAAGAACAGCTTGTACGGTACTTAGCTAGCCAGGCATTTTAGAGCCTGTGCCTGCGTCCTTTCCTGACATTTCCAGGTAGGAGGGAAATGCAGCGCCGTGGTGGGAGGGGGAGCGGCTGGAGGGTAGAACATGAGCAGAATGCATCTGGATGTGAGGGATGCGGATCAGAGCAGACCCTGCCGCTGCGGGAACGCGTGGATGGGGAGGAGGCACTGAGGGGAAGCTGGTGCCGTTCTGCACTGCTGCTCTGCAGGTAAGAATGGCATCTGTATGTGATGATGCCCACCAGTTACCAAGGAACTGGAATGAGGTGAGCAACGTCTGAAACCTTGTAGCATTCAGAAATCTGCTTCAGGAGCAAGTTCTTCCCAACTGTGCCCCATCCTCAGCGCCTGGTCCCCTGGCCAGGGTGTCTGGCCAAGGAGGGCACTTGCTGATGCAGGGAGGGAGCCCTGTCTGGAGCAAGCGCCTTCAGGAGGGCAAGAAGCAAAGGACAGCTCTTTGCGAAGGTCCTGCGCCTGACAGGCTGCACGGCTCTGGTTATTCACGGCAGGGAGTCGCCTGCAGTCTGCTGGAGCTGAGGTACAGCAAGCTAGATCTGAGCTCAAAGGAAAGCAGCTTTACGGAGTGCTAAAATTAGAAGTTCAGTCTGAATTATGCTAATTTGTTTTAATTGTCTAAGTATGTCAAGGTTCTTCAGAAATGTACACTCTCTGTGCTGGTCCGGAAGGGTGCAGCATCACTGGGGGTGTGATGGAAGGATGGGTCAAGGATTGCAGAAATTTCTGAGTTCCCTGCCCTACTTCTATCTCTCCAGCAGTCCTCACCTCCAGCTCTCAAAATGCCATGAGTTTACATTCTGAAAATGTTAGCCCCAGATCGGATAGGCCAGCCTTGTTAAAGTCTCAGACGAGTAGAGGGCAGCCCCCGGGATACAGGGAAGTTCCTGACACCCTCTCCCTGTAAGGGAGCTGCTCAGCATGGCAGAACCATCTGAAAATTCACATTTCCTTTCACAGCTGAACTGTGTCATGTTTTGAGCCACAACACTGCAAACAGCAGCAAAATTCAAACTGCCTTCCTATTTGCAAACCAAATTGTGCTGACTGGGTGAAACAGTAAGCCAGAGCCATACATTTCTGTGTAGGGGCTGCAAATGTAGGGGACTCTGTTAAATCTACAGCTTCAAAATGTTGCAGCCTCAGTGAAAAATCTACAGCAGAAACAAAGCAGCAGGTATTCACCGAAGTGTCTTGGGAGGCGGAGGGAGAGAATGCAGCAGCAGGAGATCGTTTAGAAAACAGACGAGGTTTCTATATTTATACAGCGATGAGGAAAGCAGGAGAGAGAGCACGTGCGCTTGTGTGTGCGTGTGTGCCCAGGTCACTGAGAAGACTCCCGGTTAAGCAAAAAGGTACTGCAGTAAGAGAAGAGCAGAAATGAAGGCTGTGGTCCTTCACTGTGCCATGGTGACAGGACTTTTCATGGCTTGTAGGGTGCATTCATGTTGGACCTTTCAAGGGGGAAATGCAGAGAACAGAGTGCTGAAACCCTTTGCAGAGTATAAGCTATGTTAGATTTTAAAATAGTGTGATCTCTGCAAAGGAATAATAAATATTTTCACCTTTTTACAGTGTCATTTGTCCAGAAAACTAAGGCTTGCAGACACTCTGCAGGAAAGGCATAGTGTATCCAGAGCTCATTTAGTTCTGTCGTGATGCCATGCCTGGAATGGGGAGCACCGTGCCTCTCCCAGGACTTGCTGATTACGGCACAGAGCAAAGAATAAGATAAATGCTATGAGAATGGGCTGTTTTGGTGGGCGAGACGGGTGTGGGGTGAGGTAAGGACAGTTTCAGCTTTAACAGTGCACTTCCCGACTTGCACAGAGCATCTCTGAACACAGGAGAGCTGCTGCTGCTGTCTGTGGATGCTCCCGTGAGCACTGTGCAGATACCTGACCAGGGGCCCTGGGCAGCACAGACACTGACCTGTCAGCGTGGCTGCTCCATCTGGATTGTGTTCCAGTTCCAGTGTCACCTGGCACTTTATGGACCTTGAGGCAGTACAGCTGCCTGGCATCCTAATGTGCTGGCTGGGATGTGCTCTGAGGGTCTGTCATCTGTTTTGAGGGACATGCTGGGCAAGAGAAAAGGATAGTGTCTGTGCTGTCACCTCACCAGGGGCTAAGCTGTCTGCTCAGCTCTCTGATCGACTGAGCCAGCCTGCACTCATGGGGTCTCGGAGCCTTGCCTTGGGCAAGCGCTGTGGGAAACGCTGTACTAGGCTTTCCAAGTATTCAACCCTTCCATCTCCACACATGCTGCTATTAAACACAGTGTCTTCTCAGACACTTCAGCGGCTTGCTCTCCTTCCTCTGTGCCTAGCTGCAGGCACTGTCTCCCAGGCCCGAGAGCTGTGTCCTAGCATGCGCACATTGCTCTGCTTGGAGAAGCTGTTCTGCTGAGCAGCAGCTGCTGGTTTCTTCCATAGCCCAGCTTTAAGTTGTCATTTACAGGTCAGCTGTTGTGAATGATGCTCAGAGACCCTGGAAACTCTTATGCAAACGTGGAGGGTCCTGGGCAATTTCATAAGGCATGTACCATCAACCTGCTAGCTCCTCTCATCCAGCAGCCTTCTGCGAAAAGTGCTGGTGAGGTTGTGCTGCTTCCCGGGGTATTCCTCGGCCGTGCTGCTGGAGGTACTGTAGTCTGCTCTGCCACGTGCCTGGTCTCTCTGACTTAGGAGTTTGCAAAGAAATTTTTGTGCTGTTGCTTTGGATGGACGTTGAAGACAACTGGCTTTGCTGTTGGAACTGGAGAATCCAAAACAAGCCAGTCCCTGTCACTCCATTGTTCTCTATAATCTTTTGAAAACAAAGTTAAGCTACTGTTATCAGCATGTGGAAAGATTCATAAACTACCAGCCTTTTTAACACCTCATATTAGTTGGCTGGGAGAAGCAAAATCTTAACATGCAGCACATCAAAACTGTGAAAATATATTACAACTCAAGGAAAATTCTTACAAGTCAGTTGTCCCTGTTTTTGCAGGTGTCACACAAGCTGTAGTGATGGAGCAGAGCAGGGGCTGCTTTGGGCTGTACCTTGCTTCCACCGGATAGCATCTGGCAGAGCTTTGGGCAGAGATGAGAGGCCAACCAAGGTCTTTCTTCCGTTTGTCTGAAGCGGGAGGGGAGAGAGTAAAAGGGATCTTCCTTGGTCTGCCTGGGCGTCAGCTGTGCTCTGTTGATGACCCAAGTGTGAGCTTTCAGTGGCTGCTGTGACCATATGCTCGCCTCTTCTCTTTCCAGGTTCTTACTCCACTGTTTGGATCAATAATGTTGTACTGTAAATTATTTCCATGGATTTGGTTATAGGAGTAAATAGTGTGTTCTTAGACAAGATGCTAAACTTAATAATCCAGTGTCCTTGACCTCCTTCTTTCCTTCCTTCTTTCCTTCCTTCTTTCCTTCCTTCTTTCCTTCCTTCTTTCCTTCCTTCTTTCCTTCCTTCTTTCCTTCCTTCTTTCCTTCCTTCTTTCCTTCCTTCTTTCCTTCCTTCTTTCCTTCCTTCTTTCCTTCCTTCTTTCCTTCTTTCTTTCCCCCCTCCATTTGCCAGATGGCAGATGACAGAACTCAGGCTGGCAGTGGGCATCAGGAGTAGAGTGTGGGGTGGTGGTGTGCTAGAGAAAGGGGAGCCTTGCCTGATTGCTTTTTAATGTTGGACTTGGTTTTACTGCAGTGGGGACTGTTACGGTTCTGCTTCCCATCTTTGATGCTGAAATGAAGTTTTGCCTGTGGGCCACTGTCTTTGGCGTGGGGGTGTTTCAGCTCTAGGAGATGCCTGCATGAGGCTGTATTTGGCCTGCAGGCTATAATTTTCTAAGCTTTTTTCATTCTTCAGCTCTTTTCCTGGCAGAATCACCTCATCTCACAGTGACAGTAGATTTGGTCCAAGCAAGAATTGCTCAGCGGAGCGTGGCGTGGCAGCTCTCTTTACGCGCAGCTTGGATGTGCCACCGCACTGATGCATAGCAACGTGCTCCTGTTAAAGAGCAGCAGGATGGTCAGCAGGCTGACCCCCTTTCTGTGAGTGCTGGGAAAAATGCTTTCTGTCAAGCCTGCTGTCAAATGGCTGCGGAGCTGAGATTGCAGTAAGAGGAGCTGCAGTATCACAGCGCGAGAGTATAAAATATCTGCTACCCATCAGTACTGTATCAGCAAAACTCCTCAAAACTTGTGAACTCATCCCTGCCAGTGGTGAGATACGCCTCTCGGACCTGCCAGAGGAGTTCTCCAAGACCGGGGGCAGCTCGGTAAGGCACAGAGATCACCCTCCCTCTGTGCAAAACTGGAGGCAGCTGCATGCCCTGCCTCCTGACAGCGTTTCGCAGGGAGCAGCAGCTGCTGCCTTGTGGGGCTCTCCATGCACTGCGTGGCACTACCATGGGCAGCAGTGCACGGGTCGTGAGGAGGACGGTTATTCTGCCTTTCTTGTACTGCTACACACGCTGTGTGTAAATTGCAGGTATTTGGGCAGAGCAGCTGGCATCTTTCACTCATTCACTTTGCTTTAAAGTCATGTGTTAGAGCTAAGAGCACTGTGAGGACGCTTGGAGCAAGCTGATCCAGAGGCTCTGCTCACAGCTGCAATAGCAAGACAACTTCCTCATGGAGCTGGGAGACAAGGTCCATCACTGGGACGGGGCACTGCATATTGGGAGTTTTACCCCGAAAATAATTAGTCTCTGCAGAGGTGGTGTGGTGGCATGTTTTGTCCATTTTTCTGGACATAAGTGTAGGGTTGCACACAGAGGAGCAGAGTGGAGGGTGCCCAGTAACAACAAACCTGTAGTTTGTTCTTGACAGGAAGAACCTACTGTAACATACTGGGAGGAAAAGAAGAGCTCAGCAGAGGAGGAAGCTTCAGAGTTTCCTTTATTGTTCTCATGAGATTTCTGGGAAAAAAAAAAAAACAAAACAAGTGATGCACTTTTTGTCCTATTTCTGGAGCCGCAGCCACTGCAGTTAGCTCCCCACCTTCAAGCTGTCTGCTGTTTACTGCTGAGCTTTGCCAGCAGGTTACTGGGATAATGGCAGGCTTGTTTAATGATGAAAAGTGCCTGGAAAATAAGCATATAGCATTTTTATGTTTAAATTAAGAGGTACATGACATACCAGTGATGTGACTGGGAGCTGCCAAGAAATATTGGAGATTCAAGGAATCTCTTTGGGTGCCCAACCATGAAAATAGGGATCTAATTTTGACTACGTTTTCGAAGACGAGTGTGAACAAACATGCATGCAAACATGTGGTTTGGAGGATGTTGTGCCTCTGAAGAGGCACTAAGGGTTGCAAAGAGGTAGGAGAACAGACTACAGTGCTGGAAGCTTCCAGGAGGGCCGCATTCCAAAACACAGTCAGCAGGCAACGCAGCAAAGCTGCTGTAATGAAACCAGTGTGCTCTTCTGTCTGCAACAGTGGGCAACCTGGCCAAAACATGCTTCTCAACCTCTGCGTGCTGGCAGGTGAAAATGTGTCCTCCTTTGTTTTGAAAAGAACCCGAGGAATCCACAAGAGGAAATAATTCATAGGATCTTCTTTACTGTTCAATGGCATTCACAGGCATGCATAGCCAGAACATTCACTGTAAAGCAGGTACTTAGATTCCCCTTATACTCCAAGAAGTTAAAAGGAGGGAATCTAAAAGTTTTAGATTGGCCTGCCTTTGTGAGCCTGGTACCCTGCATCCGCTGTAGTTGCTACCAAGGATCCAGTAATGCTTTTCCCAAGAAAGTGTGCGTGTGTGCATATGTGCGCATGTGTCAATCAACTCCTCTGTTCAGCCAAAATCTTTCTCTGGTAATTGCATTCTTGTTGCTTCAAGTTCCTTGTTTCTCCAGTTCCTTGAGTTCTCTGTAGCACTTTTGTGGTTTGCTGAAGGCTGCCTCCTGTTACTCTGGATATGGAACTCTAGTTTAGAAAGAGGCGAATGAACATAGGGGGACCTTTGCAGTTGCCGAGTAGGCTGAGTCTTGAAATGAAAGTGGTGAAAATGGCAGAGTGCAGGACATAGACGTTATCTCTGTAGAAGACTATTTCAGGTTTCTGTGTCTCATGTTGTAAAGCAAATTCTGTCAGAAGTCCAGCATAAAACCCCCTCAAATGTTTAAAATGTTCCTCTGTGCCCTTGCATTTCAGAGGTTCTGGGATTGTACCGGACCGCTCTAACCTGGTAGCTCAGTGAGGGCAGGTGGTACGCAGGGCTCAGCTCTAGTGTTTCCCGGCACTGACAACACTGGTTTTTGCAAAGCCTCAGGGAATCCTAGTGCTAAATGCTGCATGAGTGCTCACCTTAGAAGGTAAGCAGTTGTGCAGTCCTTCCGAGCTTGGAGGTGTCCTTGCCGTGCAGGGGATCCCTGTGAGCTGCCCAAGAGGGGATCAAACAGCCTGTTTGTCACTTGGAACTCCCGCCTCCTCCACCTGTAATGCAGTGGGAGGTGGGGACAGTGTTCAGCTGCCGGTTACTTGGCTCTGCTGGCTTTTCTGTGGCCTGTGGCATTCCTCCTGGTGCCCCGCTAACTGCTCTGTGGTCAGCACTCCTGTGGTGCTCAGCTCCCAGCACTCGCTGCTGGCACTGATAACCTGGAGTCATAGCATCTTATTTTTGAATCATTCGAGGAGGGAAGGGGGATTTTTTATTAATAACTCAAATTACCCTGTGAAACAGCAGCTTGTCTGATGTTAAATATTAAACTCTGCTAAGTGAGTGAGCTGGAGCAGAGAAGCAGCAGCATGCTGGTAACGACTTGCTGTGGCTGGAGATGGCAGCGGTGCCTTCCAGTGTGCATTAATCCTTGCTCCTTGGAGAGTCTTCCATCTTCAGGGCAATCAGGTGCTCCTCCACTCGCTCCCCAGCTTCTGAATGGCATTTTGCATGCTTTAAACAGATCAGCACATCAAAGGCTGGCGGATCCTCTCTCTGGTGTTGCCATGGCAGCAGCAGCTGAGAGGATTTGGATGTTTCTGGGATGCGATTGTGTTGCTGGGCATGCTGGGGCAGAGCAGGGCTGGTCTCTGCACACCGGTGTCCGATGCCATCATGGACATGAGCACGCCTGATGCTGCCGGTGGCATGTGGCTCTCTTGCTGCGTACCAGGACAGTCTGCCCCCGTTTAGGGGTGCTGTGATGTGAGCTGCTCACCTCAGCTCCCTCTCATCTGGGAGAGCAGGGAGTCCTTCCCATGCGGCACTGCATGTGGAAGTAGGTCAGCTGAATTCTACCATTAGAAATGCTTATTTCTCTCCGCTGGCTCTCGAAGGAGCCGAGGCAGCAAGCCCTGCTTCAAGCATTGGCTCTGTAGGTGCCCAGCGCTGCTGTGGTGAGCCTGCCCTCGGGATGTCTGCCTCAGGTGCGTCTCCTGTCCGCCGCAGCTCCGCACATACTGGATACTGCGGGTTTCCAGGAGTGAACATAAAGCTGAGCTTTAAACACTGTGACAATACGATGTTGGTCTGGCTGGCAGCACGCTGCAGCAGGATGATCAGGGGTCTGCTGCTGGCCCTCACTGTCTGTCAAGCTGTGTTTCCTTGGCCAAACGCCCCATCCTCCTCCTCGTGTGCTGTGACATTGCCCCTGGGAATTCAGTGCTGTTTCGTAAGCATTTCTCTTTTGGGTGATCCTTGCATCTCCAGTCAATGTCTGCTGAGGGGATGAGTACGTGTGCGACTTACTCTGACATGCACACAGTGAATGTCCGTTGGTGTGGTGGTGGGCTCTTGGGAGTGGCTGGGTGGACTGATGACAGAAAGCAGGTAATTCTGAGCACCCTGCCTGCTCCTTGTCCTGCCACAGTACAGACAACCTACCGCCAGTTTTGTGGCCCCAGTGCCCTTGCTACTAAAGGGTTATGAGGTGGTAGTAATGTGCTGCACCACTCTGTGGTGAGTGTGGCAAACTGTCACGTTTCTGTGCAATCACCTGAATTACTTACAAACTCCTCTGCAACAGAAGGTGCCTTCTGCTTTCATTGCCTCCATGTACAGTGTTAACTCCTCTGCTTCCCCAAGCTCAGCTGGACTCCCCAGTGGGGCTGGGGACTTCTGGGGGCAGGGGCATTCCCACAGGCGTGCCCATTTTCTGTATAATATCGCTGAAATCGTGCTCTTGAAGTGGAAGATGTCCCTACTCATGGCAGGGGGGTTGGCACTAGATGATCTTTAAGGTCCCTTCCAACCCCAAATGCTCTGTGGTTCTACGATAAGTGCCAAAAAAGTGCACTTCTGTTGCCCATCTCTGAGAATCAGGTGAAGTTCCTGTCTCCAGAGGGCTTCCATAGCACTCGCTGTTGGCTTAGGGCGTAATTGGACTTTTCCAGGAGCAATTTCCTCAAGATCTAACTGAGGATCTGAGGGTCTGTGTGCGGGGTACACACTCAGAAGCTGCTTATTGCAGCATGTCACGGTGTTTTTCCAGGCTGCGTTTACGTTGTCGCAGCTCTGACCGGTGCCTGTATGTGCAAGGCAGAGCAGCTGGGGAGCGCATCAGAGAAGCAGAGAGGCAGGCAAGAGGATGTTGTTGACAGGAGTGGAGCAAAGACCATGAAAGTCATTATAATAAATTGAATTTTCTCTTTGTGCATTTACCCAGAAGTAACTCTGAGCTTATTTTGCTGCCAGGCTGCAGGCAGACCTGTGGGAGAACAGAACCCAATTTGTTCCCTAGCATGGATCCATAGGAGCACTTTGGGGTTCTCCATGCTGCCTGGGTGGTGACTTGCCAGTGCCTGTTCCCTCATCTCTGCCTGGTCCTGCTCTGCAATGCAGGATTGGATGATGGACAGTGTCCCCACTGTCAAGCTGTGTTTCCACTGTCAAAAGCGTTTGCCTGATGTTGCAGGGAAGAAAGCTGCAGTTCCAGGAGCCCAGCGCTTGTTTTCTAGCACTTGGATGGCATTTGAAGGAAAGAACAGTAAATTATTTGCTAAGTGAGTTCTGGGAAGAGTATCCCTGATTCTTTCCTGTCTGAGTGCAGTGTCCTAAGTGCCCCATGCTGTGGAGCTACATCCTCACAGTGCGTGTTGGGGGAGGAATGTGTTGGTTAGGGAAACAGTGGCAAGAGAAGCTCTTTGTGTGGGAGCTCTGTGACTGCTAAAGGAGAGTTGCCTCAGGGAGGCTCATGGGGTCGGTTTGTGGGAGAGGTTTTGGAAAAGCCCTCAGTGGCATGGGGAGGCTAGCACTGGTGTGGGTAGCTAAGCGCTGCGGCACAGAGGTCCAGCCTTCTTGCTGTAGCGTCTCATGCTATCCTAAGAAGTTGGTAAATGAGCCTTCGGGAAGCTGTTGCAAATGTACCAGGGCTGGTTCATGGTTGCTGCGTTGCTGAGTGCACAGCTGATGTCTCCAGTGAGAGGACAGCTTTCTCTGTTCCTGTGCTGTGGCGATGGTCACCACTAGAAGCTCCGTCCTGCTGGAGACCTCAAGTTTCAGGTGTGTGGTGGGCACCTTTGAGAGCCGAGCTGGAGAGAGCTTTGTTCAACTCCTGTTCTCTAGAGAGGGGTTCATCTAAGCTGCGGAGAGGAGCAGCTGAACTCGTGTTTTGCAAGAGGCAAGGAAAGTTCTCCTCCAGCAGTAAAGTCCTCCCTGTCTCCTGCATGGTAGCTGACAGAGCTCTGAGGGGTAGGCTCCAGAGAGGCTGTGTTCCCAAATTTTTACTGCTGAGCCTGGAAAAAGTGCTGATACTGCAGACACTCAGTGAAAAAGGCCCACTGGGAGAAATAAAATAGTTGATGTTCACTTTGAGAGCAATAATGAGGCTCCCATTAGCTCTGGTAGGTCAGTGGAGCTCTGTCCCCGCTGCTATTCTGCAGAATTGCTCACTTTCCAAGGTAGTGTGTGAGTGAGGGTTTCTGGGACTCTGCGTCTCTCGTCCAGAGGCATCTTATGTAATTGAATTAGACCTTAGGAAAAGCTGCTGTGCAGCACTGATCAGTGAGAGCAGGGCTGTGGGCATACAACAGAAATGTACACGTCTCTTCTGAATCATTCATTAATTACCCTTAAATGGAACTCATGGGTTTCAAGATTTCAAGTGGATTTTCTGCAGATCTGCCAAACTGCTCTTCAGAGCAGTCCAGTAACTGGAGAAAGGTGGTGGCTCTGGTACTGTGAGCAGGATGGAGTGGTGTGGGCTGGTTTTCTTGCTTCAGATCAGGTTGTCCAGGCATGCCAAGGGTGCTCAAAAAGTAAATAAATCAGTAGTATCTGGAAGAGCTAGGCATGATGAAAAGTTGTATGCGGTCACCAGAACATGGATGGGTATATGCATTCAATAAAGCATTTGGCTCCTTTGTTTGCTCAGCACAGTGATGAACAAAGGCACAGGCTTCCAAGTCTTAGATGTCTGTACAGGATTGGATCTAGGAAGGAGTAGGAATGTGCAGTTGCACTCCAGACCTCAGGGTGTTAACTTTTCCGTTCAGGAGGCTTGGATTAAGCCTTCAGGAAGAGCAAGGACATGAGGACTGAGTGGCTGGAAACATGTTGCAGAGCTGCTCTCTGCAAACAACTGCATCTTTTGAGCCTGTTAGTATTGCAGCATTGGTTGTGCCGGTCAGCGTGCCTCGCTGTCATGTCGTGCACAGTCGCTCAGGAGTTTGCTGCTGCTCTGAGCAGATTTCTTGGTGGAGAGAAGCTGCTGCTTAGAGTCAGCTGCTCCGTCCTTGCAGAAACTGCCTTTCCCTGAGCCACGCACTGCGTGGAGAAGGTGGATGTGTGCCTTGCCCCCCGGAACACCGCTGACACCGCTCCTGCTGATGGCAGGGTGCGCAGTCGGTAGGCGTATGGAGCTGAGCGTGACAATCTCTGACTGCTTTCTGCGTTTGCAACTTCCTGGGGTGGTTTAAAACATGGCCTTGAGCTCAGATAGTTACAGACAAAGTGCTTCAAGAATAGTCCGGGAAAAGCCTGGTGTTTTTCCACCTTCATCCCTCTCAAACGTCTCATTAAGTGGGACTTCATTCAAGTATTAATTGCCACTGGGTAGAAACAACCATGCACATGGCACATGCTTCTGCTAAAGAGTAAAGCGTCAGACTGGCACTGGAGGGGAGGTAACGGGAAATGGGGACCCTGTCCCAGACTTATGTGGGGCAGCTCTGTGCCAGTATGAGCATACAGACCTTACCACCGTCCCCTTGGGACATCGCCTCCAGAGGGGAGAGAGGAGTGACTTACGAGTGTGGAGCTTGCTTCTGGTGGAACCTGAAGCTCTGAGCTCCTGGGAGAGATGCTTTGTTTGGGTTGTTTTCTTTTTTTTTTTTCTGCTTTGGAGAGGGGTGGTGGTGGTGGTTTTTTTTGCATGGGAGCCAGAAGAGCAGGGACAAGTCCTGTTCTGTGAGCTGCTGCAGTATAAATATTTCATCATCATCTCAATGACTCTCTCTGAACAAACCACAGAAGCAAATATTAGTGACAAAAGGGTTTTGCTAGCACTTTATATTTTTCGCACATATTCTTTGCAATGCCTATTATGGACTTTGCTGTTGATGGCGTAACCCAGTTGTTGTTGTGCTTCCGGCTCCCAGGAGGGGAGTGTCTAAAGACCCATATCAATTAGAAATTTGCAGAGAATGGAGACTTCCCGTCACTTGTTTTCCTTTGATTGTACCTTGACTCTGTGACCACAAATGCATGGTAGCCTGCAGCACAGCACTGCCGCTGTCACAGATGCTGCCTGCAAATGGCTGGGCTGCACTTAAAATTGCACCAAGCTTCTTGCTGATCCACCTCGTGTAGTTCATTCTGCCCGGCTGCATGCCATGTCTGTCCAGAGGAAAAAGCTGAACGAGCTGCAGCAGACTGTGATGTGAACATCGATTGGAATTCGTTTCCATTTTGGTGCAAACCTTCCTGCCTTATTGTTGACATCTGAGCCCTTCATTAAACCCCAGTGAATTTCTGTGTCAAATCACAGATGTACAGCTAGTTTTATTTCTTGCTGTGAATATTAAACCAGATATATCTAGGGATTGCATACCCCAGAGACTGCCTGGAGGTTGAAGGTGTTTCTTGCTGGTTCAAGCCCAGAAGAAAATATTTTGGCAAATCTGAAGAGAAGAGGTTTACAGAAATGGTTTCTAAATTCTGGTCAAACTGCCTGAACTAATGTGGCTGAGCAAGATCTTGGTGCAGACCAGGGCATCCTAGGTATGTTGCAGACCTCAAAGACCAGATGACTGCTGAGAGTAAAGGTACACTGAAAGCGTGGGGTGAGATCCGAGTTCTCGCTCTCCGGCTCAGTGCTTAGCAGCAGAGCAGATTTCTTTCCAAGCGGAGCAGAATGCAGCCTGCCAGGTGGGGACTGCGCGTTCATCTGCTCTCGCAGGAGGTCGGTCTGCGCTGCCTCCAGGCACGGACTACAGCCAAGTGCTGCGTGTCTCTCCATCTTGAGATCGCCAAACTGGCATAACATTTCGGCACCTCAGTGGGTCTGTAATCTTGCGGTTACGACAGGACCCGTGGATCCAACAGGATCAATAGCTGGGGGGGGATTAACTGCAGCCTCTTCAGGGTTTGTTGTCTTTCAGATTGGTACCTGCCTGAGGGAAAGCAGAAATCTGCACCGTAAGCAGTAATTAAGAAGTTATTTGCCCTTGGCCCATATTGTGGGCATAATGCCATACTCTGGGTTCCCAGAACTGGGATTTTTCAGATTCAGGCTGTTAGGTGGTGCTTTTTGCTCTCAGAACTGCCTGGTCTCTAGCACAGGGAAAACAGCGGGTGTTGGTCCTGTGGGCGAAATATGTTTTGGTCCACTGGACAGGAGAGCTGGACGCAGAGGTTGCCGAACACTTTGTCTGTGCAGAAGTTGTCTTTGCAGTCAGGATAGCACAGAGCTAAGCTACAGCATAAACAATGGGCCATGATTATTCCCTTCCTTTGGGAGCTCTGCAGCTCTTTCACATGTTCATTCTGTGAATCTGACTTCTTGAGTTTTTGTGCCTGAGTGAGTATAAATAAGATAAACTGGTGTGATGAAATTTTCAGTTGCATTAACTGGCCCATCCAAACGATGAGCAAAAAGAACACCTTACAACTCATGTCCTAAGATGCCAGAGAGGCACAGGCTATGAAGCTGTCTGTCTTGCTCACTATGCATGCAGGGAGGGGCAAAGGGCTGCCTAAATGCCCAGATTTTGGGGTCAGACAGCTTCCTTTCCAGGAACTAAACTGTGGTTATGCTGGCACTACGCAGCTGTCTCTTGGAGCAGAAAAGCAGGCTGCTTCATCTCCAAATTCATGCCTTTGGAGGCAACGGTGCACAGTGCAAAGAACACAACCTGAAGAACATCCATTCGATTTGTATTTCTGGATTTCCTTTGGGAATCTCATGGCTCAAATAGTTCTGAACTGATGGATGACCGTGAAGCAGTTTCTTAGATCGGGGTATGATGGGAAGAGATTTCTTACATCTGTTAGCTGCTGAGCTTTGCAAACCCAGTCCATTGGATTTCTTGCAAGTTTTCATTTGTCCCGTGCCTCTGGGTACTGGTTTTAGACTGATTTGGGGAGAAGTACTTGTAAATTGGCTCCTCCCTTGGCTCCTGCAATAAAGGAGATGGAGAGGCAACTAAAGAGAGAGCAGGGGCTGGAAAATCTGTGCACGGTGAATCTTTGTCCCCCTCCCACCACATCACATAGCATTGCAGGACAGACTCCTCTGCCAGAAAGCTGAAGAGCAGGTGTTGGTGTGGGCCCCTCACATGCTTCCTCTGTTGCTCATGGCTGATGATTCCAGCCCTTTGGAAGCTGAGGGATTAGCTGTCTGAGAGGTGAGGCACCAGCAGCTCCCTTGGACTTCTTGAGGAATTGCAGATCACCGTGCCAGAAAAGTGCCAGAGGAAAGCGAGCCCGAGCCCTGCTGCGCTCCAAGGACAGCCTGCGCTAAACAGCAACGTCTGGCTCAGCACTGCAGAGGCCTGTACCTGCTGATGTGTGCCTACACCGCTGCCATTCTCTCCTAACAGGAGGAAGCAGCCTGACAGAGGCACTGGTTTTCATCCCAGCTCTCTCCCTGTGTGAATCTGAGTGCCTTCCATTAGCCGTGACTGGGCAGCGGTAGCAGCATTGCTGTGGCTTTAAATTATTCAGCTTCTGTTGCTGACTCAGCTTTAAAACTGCATCCACTTTCCTAAGATGACAGCTTGAGCAGAAGCAGGGAGCCTGGCTGCTCCGCAGAGCCTGAGCAGGTGACACGAGCAGAAAGGGGATGTGCTGGAGCAAGGCGAGCCCCCCCCAACCCTTTTCCTTGGCTGGGAGGGCAGCTCAGTGCTCGCAGGGGAGCAGCGCTCTCCAGTCGCACCAGCCTGGACCCGGCCCGGCATCGTTTCTCAAACTGCTGAATGCAGGAAGGGCTGCGCTTCGTCCCCTGAGTGGAAGCACACTCAGGTTCCTCAAAATATGGAAGCCCACTGTGAAAGCAATTATTTGCTCATCCCCAAGGTAATGTGTTTAAGGTTCTCAGCTGCACGCACGATGCTCCCCATTCCTTTAAATGAAAGGAAGAGAACAGCTGAGGACAGGCTGGCAGCAGCCAGCGAGGTGTCCGGTGCTGGGAGCTCGCTTCTCTGGTTACATGGAAGGTAATAACGCAGAGGAAGGAGCCTTGCATTCCTTCACAGCTACATCATAGTGCAGTTCAAGAGTTTCTCCAAAGGTCAGAGGCAGAACTTTGTATTTTGGAAAAACAAAACTCTTTGTAGCAGAAGGAGTAGCTTTCTTCAGAGACCTCCTCTTCCTTCTGATTTTCTGACAGTGCTTCTTCCCACCCCACCGACTCGGCCGTTGCTGCTGGAATTCAGGGTTTTTATTCAGTTATAAACCTGGAATGCAGCGGCACTGAGGCACCAGGGCTGCTGAGTCCCATTCCAGGAGCCATCTCAGGACAACAGAGGGAGGAATTATTTTTCCTGTGGGTATGACAGATGTTATAGCATCCAGGGAACAGCACTTAAGACAATACTGGAACCCTGACTTGCAGGAATCCCCTGAAGCCCACAGGAGTGCAGAGTGGCCTAAGCAGTACTTGAGAGCTGTTATTTGCTGTAACTCTCGGCCACTTTTTCTAAGCAGAGTTTGCTCTCTCCTAGAGAGTATTCCTGTTGTGTCCATTGTAAATCATTTCCCTTTGCAGAGCTCCAGTTTAACTCTGTGTTGGCTTTTGTGGGGGCAAGGTGACGCTGACCTGTGCAATTTGAGAGGCCTGTCAGGGGACTCACGCTCAGAGGTTCCTGAAGAGAGGATGCAATAAAATCTTAGGGAATGAGCAGTCCCGCCAATCTCAGTTCAGGGTCTGGAAACGGGAAAGTGTTAAGGAACTGCCTGGCGCTGTAGTCTTTTGAGGTGTTTTCATGGAAATGGAGAGAGCTCTCTGGATTAAGAGTGATTCATTTATTAGAGCTGTTATTTTATTTTTCAGGCTGCCCAGGCTCTGATTTCTCAGACAGGATTGTGCCCGTACGGTTGGTTTCTCCAGAACTGCGAGTTGCGTCGGAGATGTTACTGTTAGATGTAAAAGGCCAGACACCGGTGAGAAGCTGCTGGTAAAGTGGGTTGCTCTAGGGTGTTTGTTTTCAGCACCGATATGTGCAGCCCGCCTGTGTGCAGTTACATAGTGGGATCTTAGAGATGCCTCAGGTGGGCTAGGAATGAGGGAATGAGACCTGGCAGAGGGAAGCATTCAGAAAAATATGATTGATGAAGGACAGCAGCAATTAACATAGCAAAGAGACCATTTCCTTTTAGAGATGGAGCCCACACCAGCTCCACAAATAGCCAAGGAAAGAAGTTGTTATTAGTGCGTTCCGTACTTCAAGACAAAGTGCCCTGTTCTCCCCATTCTTCAGGGAAGGGAGGAAGCGGGCACAGACCTGCCAGCTCACAGAGCGCTGTTCACTAATGCTCCTGCAGTCGCCTTCACTTCTAGAGCTATGGAAATGTGACTGGTGGTAGAGGTCACCCTGTGAGCTCCATGCAGCTGCCTCAGGACAGATATCTGTTGCCTGTGATATGGCCATGTGCCTCAGCAGCTGCTCCGTGGGTCTGCTGCGGTCCAGTACCTGCCAGCCCACGTGGGTATCACCGGCAGCCCGGGGGTACCTCGGTACCCGAGCTCTTACTGCCTCTGAGCACCTCCTCTGCGGTGCGGAGACGTTGCTGGAGGGCTGTTTGCAGGCAAAACTCCAGGTCTGAGTGGGGGAGCAAAGGCTGTGGCTTGGCCAGGCTTGCCAGGATGGTGCCTGGTGGTCATGTTTCTGTCCCTCAGAGGAGCTCTGAGCTGCAAGCTTCCCTGTAAGGGGCTGTTGAATTTAGGCACTTTTCTCATTTCTCCTGGCTGCAGAAAGGCTCTGCCTCAGTGGTGGGGACCTGGGGCAATTCCTTCTTACCGTCAACCACGCGGCCCGTAGGCACGTGCCAAAGTGCCCTGCGGTTGCCGTTACCAAACCCCTGGTAACCGCAGCTGTTCCCTGCTCTGCATGCAGTCACGAGGCTTCCCTCTGTCGGCCATGCTGGGGCTGGGGGCCTGTGCTGTGCATGAGGGGATCCTGGGCTGGAGCCAAAAGGTGAGCACTGTGTCCCCTCCTGGCCCATTCAGGGCTCACGTCGAGCCTCACAGGGAGGCTGTGGCGTTGCCAGACAGCTGGAAATCCACAGGACTGAGCCAGTCTGAGGTTGCCAAAGGGCTTGCCCCCCCAGAGATTACCCCATCACTGAGTTTGCCTGCAGTGGGTTTGTGAACGTCACCACGGCTGGTGCTCACTGGTGCCAGGGGCTGCAAAATCAAAGCTGAATCCTGGTCGCTGCCTGCAAGAGCTCTCACAATAGGGGGCGGGGGGGGGACCCATTTGGAAACAGCTGGAGCAATCTCACTGGCACGTTGACACTGCTCTTCCCTGAAGTGTGGTAGGGGGTAACACGAAGTGGCTTGGAGGGCGCAGGTTTTGTTTCTTGGGCTTTGTCCAGAGTGTGTGTTACCCTGAGGGCTTCAGGACCTGCAGAAAGTCTGCATTGTGCTGAGGCAACAACTTCAATAGGCTTGTAAGCTCTGGCTGGTAAGGCCCTGTCTTCAGGGTGCAGAGGACTTGTATTTGCATTCATGACATGCAGTTATGCAGGGGGGCGGGGGGGAAGCAGGATCTGAGACATTGATGATGTCTGTAAGTTCAGCGCAGTTGCACTTTTTAAAGCAGATGCAGTACCCCAGCCAGCAGCTGTAGTGCCCATCCTTTTGACTATTAGCATTTGAGCTCTGCCTGAGCTGGAGGTGGAGTCTGTTGTAGCTCAAATACCAGAGGGACCCCAGCCTTCCAGGGAAGTGCTGAATTGCACTGGACAAGGGGAAGGTCTTTTCCTTAGACGGAGGTAAGGACTCTGCTTTGCTTTAATGCTTCAATGTGGCCTTGCTCAGTGTTAACTTCTCAATTTCTATGTAATGCAAAGCAATTTTCCATCCTAACAGGTTCTCTTGATCCACTTTTCCTGCGCCTCAGCTGATACCAGCTTGCCCAGTGGTGGGCTGGGCTGTTTTATAGGAATTCCCTCGGGAGATACAGCTGGCAAAGCTGTTGTTGTTTCTCTCTGAGGCTGCAAGTGTCACAAGCCATATTTACCTGTGCGCTGCCCAGGCCTTTCCAGGTGTGATCACCTCATGGCCTCGCATTCCCTCGTTTGGCCCCAGTGCCTGGGATGAAATGCCTTGGCCTTCTTGAACCTGTAACTAGCAACACGGGCCAGGTGAATGGTCGCTAGAAATAGAAACCAAGCCATGCGGCTCCCCTGCAGCCCTCCAGTGCTCTGTCAGGACGGCCCCAGTTCGGTGTCTGGATGCAAGACGGGGCTGGCAGAGCACTGGCAGAAGGATGCCTCCTGCCAGCCAGGAGCGCCAGCCGAGCTCTGTGTCACCCTGAGCCAGGGCACGAGCGGGTGGGACGGGAGCGGTCTCCAGGAGGTCTGTTCCTTTGAACATTCGGTGTGACTCCCTTGCGTGTCTTTCAGAGAGGGCATGCACCAACCACTGTGGACCCCTTGCCTTCTTGCTGCAAGCAAGGATCTCCTGAAGGGATGCTGGAGCAGGAGTCTGCTGTGCAGGTAGAAGGGGGGAAGGGGCGCGTTCATTGTGTTGCAGTAGGCTCCAGGCCCTACAAAGAGCCTGAAGCTGCTGTCACTAGACCTCATTTGCCACATCAGTTCCATCTCGGTGTCCTTCACTTAGGACTGTGCCCAGCCAGGGTCTGCAGAGACCAGTGAACAATCTGGGGTCTTCTGCTAACTGCCTCTGGCCCAGCCTGCTTTGTGCAGTGCAAACCAAGAGACGGTGTGATTCTGGCCACAGAGCTGTTTCATTTTGCTTTGTATTTCTTAAGTTTCATCTTCCCTTGTACTGTTTGAAGAGCAGGGTTCATGCATGTGGGCTCCTCCCTGTTTACAGCTCACAGATATGTTTATGAAGTGTGCCTCAGGCATGGCACTCGTTCAACACTTCACGTCCAGCCCGCCATCTCTCCCCAAGCCCTTGACGTGGGACAACCTGTAATCTCCAGACTCCAGGCAGGAGCCTCCCCGTTGTGCCGGCATGTGGGCAGGCAAGTGTGAGTGGCGATAGGGTGCAGTCCTGCTGCTTATAAACCTCTTCCAGACCAGCTCCTCACACTTGGTTTGGCCACGGCGTTCAGTGTAAGTGGGCTGACCAGAGCTGCAGACCCTGGCTGTCCAGGGCGAGCTGCCTTTCTCCTGCAGTGATGCCATGCCTGCATTACCTGAGGGTGAGTACTTGGGCATGGGCAGGGGCTCGCTGGGCAGCCCTAGGGGCAGAGGAATCAGGTCGGTTCTCAGGGTGTTGGTTTGCATGTGGGAGCTTAGGTATATCCTGGCCAGTAACATGGACTTAAGTCTGGTCCAGCGAAGATGGCCCTTGTCCCCAAAACGTTGCACCTAAATGGGCCATAGCATGGCAGGAAGGGTTTGCTGCCCTTCTTAGGTCACTGGGAAGTTGCCTAAGGTCATACTGGGAGCCAGTGGCAGAGCCTGGCATTGAATCCAGAACAGCCAGGTCTGCTGTGCTATGCTCACCTCCTCCTCCTTGCCACGGCTCTGTTGGGAGAAGGGAGGTGCCCTCCAGCGTTGTTTTTTTGTGCTATTGTAATGGTAAATGTTGATTTTTGTGTTGTCATCTTTCTCATTTTACCCACCCAAAGCTGTGGGACAGGTACACGGGATGACGTTTCTTTCCAGGCACGGTGCTGCACTGGCTCTGCTGAGGAGCAGGTGGCTGTGCTGCTATGGCTTTGCTTGCGTGTCCTCACCAGGGATCTGCTGGCAGAGATGAATTGCCAGACCTGTGCTTCAGGTGCTTTCCTGTCAGTGCTTTCGCCCCTGCATGGCTTCCGGAGGCTGCGCCCCGAGTGCTGGCCAGAGCAGCCTGGCTGAACACTGCTGGCAGTAAATCTGTTGCAGCCATGGCGCAGGGACTGTACTGCGATTCCTCACAGTGTGCAGATCCTAGCAGAAAGCCCTCTTCTCAGTGCTTTTGCTCATGCAGGCAGGCAAAGCAGGTGTGGACTAGCTCTGCTGAAGCAGAGGTAGAGAGTGAGTCAGAACAGACTGCAGAAATCAGGAGCCATTTATAAGCATCACCAGCAAAGGGAAGGCAGTTCCTCCACAAGGCACCGGCGCAGACCCTGATGGCATGGTCTGGACTCTGGTGCAAGGGCACGGCGCAGAGCCCCGGGTGGGCAGCAGGCTGGGCTGCAAAGTCTGTGTAGTCCCTTGCCTTGCATGAGGCAGGCTCAGAGCGTGCCTCTGCTTTCCTCACATTAGCACCCTGCTGCAGCCTGCTCAGCTCCCCAGTATTCTTCGCACACCCCTGTCTGGGCCGTGTCGTGATCCACAGAAGGAAGGGCACTAGGAAATTAGGACATAAAAAGCAGTTACAGAGATGCTGCATCTCTCTCAGCAGCTGTAAACCCTGTTATATTGTTAGAAGAGGTGTAGTGCCTGAGCAAAAAGCTCCTGTGTATTGTCTTCAGTCACAGTCTATGCATTTTCTGATGAGGTAAAAATAGCTTTTCTTTTTCAGGATACGCAGAGAGCAGAGGCTTCTGCTAACATCAAAGGGGAGTGACAGCTTTCCCCTGGGTGCGTGTGGCCTCAGCTGGCAGGAGCAGCAGCTGTGTTAATTCTTGCCTTGCTTTGGCTCTGCGTGAGAGGAGCAGTGTCCTGCTCCCAAGCTCCCGGTTTGGATCTCTGGACCAGCCCCTGTTCCTCTTTCCACTCATTGCTGCTGGGCCCAGCGCTCTGCTTCCCTGGGGAAGTGATGGTTTGCAAATGACAGAACAGGGTCTTGACTTAAAAAATCCATTAGCAGCAGGTGGGAGCTGACGGCAGCACGCGTTTGTAGAGCTGTAGGCTGTAGCACCAGGGGATCCTTATCAGAAGGATCAGGCTGCTGTGCAGGGGCAGCTCCCAGGTCCTTGCTCAATGCAGATTAAGCTGTTTCTGATATCCACCTTCCTCACAGCCCTGAACCTGTTCCAGCTCAGCAGCTAGCAAAGGGGACTGCACGGAGGGAAGGAAGGAGCCAAACGGCAACACGGATGCTGTCTGTATCTGAAGGTGCTCAGCAGGGGCCGGGTTAGCCTTGGCCCTGAGCGGCACCACCACGGACAGTCCAGAGCTGCCTCTGCTGTGAAGAGTGCATGGAAATGGGCTTTCTGAAAGCGAGTTACTCGTGATTATGTAGTGATGGAGGGGCCAGGCTGGTGCCTGTGCCTGAAAGCTTGCCTCCTCTTCAGGACCTTCGGAATGCTAATGGACAAGTTGCCTCCCTTCCCACAAACCTGCCAGAGGCCCTCCTTCTTTTGCTTTGTGATTTCTCCTCTGCCAGTTGTGCTGAGTTCTCTTCTAGCCCTTGCCACAAGAACACAAGCAGATCTTTCGTTTCCTGCATGCTCCGATTCAGCTACTGCAAAGTGGTTGGGCTCCCCCTGGCATTCTGGTCTGGGGAATCTCTGCGGGGCATATGAGCCATCAGCCTCTGTGGGACGTGCCTTGGGGAGGCCTGGGGCTACTGTGATGTCTCCACTCAGCAGAAAGGAGCATGGACAAATGGTTTGCTCAGGCTGGTGCACGGAATGAGACAAACTTGCTTGGCAGATGCCTTCCAGAAATGACCTCTTGTCCTTTGATTCTCATCAGTCCTATAAAGATCTGCAGACCTGTCCTAAATCATGTGGGGAGGGGTGAGGATGATTAGAGGACAGAACTCGGGCATATGGATTTATCTGTCTTAAATCAAGTGGACTGGGATGAGGATGAATAGAATCGGGCATATCCTTTTCTCTGATGAATTTCCCTGATGCTTTTGCTTTTCTCTCTCATCTGGCTTTGCAGTATGTGTCTGGTAGCCTGTTCTCCGTGCTCCGCTGGCTGCCTGCCTCAGGCTTTGCTACCGCGGCCTCTCTGGAGATGCTGTGCTCTGCTGAATGCTGTCTTCTACTCAGGAGGCAGAAACCTGGCAGTAGGTTTTGTTTCCATGGCAGGGATCACTGAGAGTGTCAAGTTTATGTGAATACAGATAGGAGATAAAGTTCCTGTAAGGTGGTCAGTTTGATTTCTGTTGCTAGGCATTTTTTACTTGAATCTCTGATTCAATTTTTTCTGATCTTCCCTGATCATCTTAGAGAGACCCTGGTCAAAGAGCCATCTTTGACTGCTCTTAATCTTAGCAACTGTTTTAGTGTGTTTCCAGGACTGGCAAATTCTCGCCTGTTGAGAAGGGATCCAGGTTATCGCCTGCAAACCGGGGCACTTTCGTGTCTGCAAGGCTGGGAGGTCCAAATGAGCTCTGGCTCCAGAGAAATCCCTAGGTTGGGCAATTGCTTGGAAGTAAACCACTACAATGATGTAAGGTTTTGCTGTCTCTGCTGGAAATAATGCCTCAAAGGTGAGGATCGTGCTCACTGCTGGACACAAACCCACTTGAGCAAAGAAATGTCAAAGCAAACATCAAGGGCTGTTGAAGGTTTGTTGCACGACCTGCCCAGCCGGCAGTGCTGGCTTTAGGATCCTACCCTGACACTAGCCGCTGGCAGTGACTGGCTGACGTCCTGGATGTGAGGTGGACATTTCCACACCATCTAGGTAGGATACCCATAGCAGTACATGCCTTAGGTGCCAGGATTCAGGTTTGCATCTCGTCTCGGCCCTGGGGCTCTATCGGTTGTTGGGGTGACTGTGTACTGCCAGCCGGCCAGGTGTTCCCTTGCTGAACCTCCTCTGCTTCCTGAGCCCAGCTCTGCCTGGCTCTGCTTCCCCGGGTTCGCTGGCAGACCAACTCCTAACAGGAGGGTGTGTGTCTGCATAGCCGGGCAGAAAGCCCCTACTGCCTCCCCGGGTGGGGCTAACGGTGAAACAGTGCCTTCCCCTCAGCTTGGAAGGGACTGTGGCCCTCCTGTTGCTGTTTCTCTGCTGTTGGTACAGTTTGTGCATCACAGTTTGTGAGATGCCTCAGCTGACTTTGCTCCTAATGTATCCCAGAAGAGTGGCACGTGTTGCTCCTGGGAAGGGGTGTTGAGAGAGTGTTAGAACAGCGTGGCTGCAAACATGCTTGCAGCGTGCAGAGTAGGAGCTGCTGAGCTCCTTGCTGGAAGCAGCACGTGGCTTCCAAAGAATACAAGAGACAAAAAGAGTTTGAAGATGCAGAGTTATCATTAGTGGCAAAACTCAGGCGGCAGCAAGAAACCTGGGCAGTGGTGTAACTGGGTGTAATTGCTGTCAGGATCTTTGAGTGCCAGGGCTAGTGGGAGGGTACCTGCCCCAGGGACGGTGTACGTGGGCCTGATCTGCATCCCACCGCCTCCGGCACGCAGGGACGAAGGCAAAACCCACACAGCCAGCTTCCCTCCCTTCCTGAGCAGGTGTCGGCCACGTGGCTCAGCAGCAGAGCGGGCCCAGACCTCCTGGCTGTGGGGCCTTACTGCCGTTTGGCAGAGCACGTCTTGCTCCCCAAGGCACCGGAGGTAATGTGTTACTTGAAGGTCTGCATTGCAATTCCTCTGCTCTGGTGTAAGAGCAGCGCTGTTCTCCAGTGAGACCAGAGGCTCTGCGGATGCACAGCAGAGCCCAGGGAAGGGGAAAGGCAGGGCTGGGTGATGTGACTGAGGGTTGAGACTCTGGGCATTGCCAGTAGCACTGCGCGTTTCAGCTGCAGGGCAGCTCTGGCTGTGCAACACCTCTGGGCAGAGTGTGAAGAAAATACAGCTTCAAAATACAGTTTCAAAAAACCTCACAATGACCGCAGGCTCCCCCGCTCTTCCCTCTCTGTAACTGGTCCTTGCAGCACTTCTGGTGGAGCAGGGAACCAGGTGGTTTCAAACATCAGAGCACTTTGTTTCTGCAGGCAGTGAGGTCTGGTGGATGCTAGCAGGCCCTGACCAGGCGTGCTGCCCCTCGCTGCCTGTGCTGCGACCTGGCCGTCGTGTGCTGTGGGCAGAGCTGCTCTCCCGGGACTGCTGGAGTCAGACGCTCGTTGGAATGGGCACCCGGTCCCTTTCTTTTGTCATCTTTGGTCCTGGCCGTAGCAGGACATGTTCCCAGGCAGGCCCACAGACTTGTGTGTGCCTCACTCCTTGCTGTGAAGGGGTCCCATCTCCTCTGCAGCTACTCAGCAAGCTCCTCAGCAGGAAGCCAGCTCAGCCCTTCCTCATGCCCAGTGCTGGATGCACAACGAAGGAGTTGCAGTCCCTGCTCAGGCTGCCGCATCACTCCAGCAGACCTGCAGAGAGAGGAGATACGTGGGCAGATAGGGTAAAGAGGGCAGCGTAGCAGGATGCGCATGTGCCTTCTGCCAGTCTGGAGCAGTGTGGCGACTTGCTTCATGCTTGGCTTTGTGTTCCAGAAAACTCTCTGAGATCAGCACAACTCCTTGAGCTCATTTGCACTTGGGAATCATCTACGTGCAGCATTTAGCAGCTTGTACAGAGTGGGCTCCTGACAAACGTGGCCACCGTTCACGGAAGGAGGCAATGTTGAGAGCCTCCCTTTATCAGTGATGTGCAGACGTAGCTGCTGAGAGCTCCTCCCTGGGTGGGAGTGAGAGCGAGGCGCTGCTAGAAGAGATTAGAGCAGGACTAGACTAGACAGACGGGACATCAGGAAAAAAAAAATTCTGATGAGGGTGAAACACATGATCAGTTTGTTCAGAGAGGTGGTGGATGCCCCATCCCTGGAAACATTCAAGGCCAGGTTGGACGGGGCTCTGAGCAACCTGATCTGGTTGGAGATGTCCCTGCACCTTGCAGGGGGGTTGGACTGGGTGGGCTTTGAAGGTCCATCCAACCCAAACCATTGGGATTTAGCAAGAGGTACACAGTGATACTCCCCCTGGAATAGCTCCTTCCTGGAAAATTGCTAGGAAGGCAGAGAATGGAAAGAAACACCACAAACTCCACAGAAAGGAAAGGCGGTAGAGGGGGTCTCTGTGTCTGGAAGCAGCTGCTGCATGTGCTGGGGCACACGGTTAGCAAGTGGTTGCGTGTGTGTGCAGATAGCAGGCAGGTGCACGCAGCGTGCCTGCAGTATGCTCCGTGTCGTCAGTGGGTGGTAGCTGCAACGTGTGTGTCTGTGTTCAGGTGCGCTGGTGGTGTGCTGACTGGGGGTGTGTATCTTATTGATACGCACAGCTCCTTGTGTCCGTAGGGTCTCTGCATTTCTTGCTGTCGCTGCTTCCTTTTGCTGAATTGAGGAGCTGGCAGAGAACCAATCCGTACCCCAGTTCCCTGGCTCGTCTGGTGCTGGCTTGCTCCCTGTGACACCCCGAAGCGAAGCGAGCTGTTGGGAACAGATGCCCCGTGAGGGACAGGCAGTCCCAACGCGCGCGCTGTCATCAGAAGGGCAGTACGACTGCAGAGCTGTTTCCTCTGCTTTGGCCGATTGAGCTGAGCTATCCCTTCATCTCTGGCTGCTTGTGCTGTCTGGCTGCTGGCACCTGGTGTCCTGCATCTCTGCGTGTCCCCGAAAGGTGCGTGCTGAGCGCGGGGAGCGGAAGGGCAGTACCTCTGAAGCACTCAAGCCTGGGTGCGTTCTCCAGGGCCCTGGTCCCCAGCATCCAGAGGGCCGGGAGGGAACTGCGACCTTGCTCCTCCATGGCAGGCGTTACCTGTGAATGCCAGGCGCCGGGGCACGTCTGTGGGGCGGCTCTGTGCTGTTCCTGGGGTGGTACCCGCAGCTCTGATCCGCTCCCTGCACTTGGCAGCAGTCGTCTGCTTTCCGGAGGCGGCTTGCTATTAAATATCCTGTCTGACACAATAATGGAGAGAAAATGAACAAATTCCATTAGCAGCTGGCGATCCCTGCAGGGTCTGCGCTGGAGTAAGGAGGGAGCCTGTATTTTTAGATAGAATGCAATGTAACTTACTGGCTCTCTCAAAGCTGGGGAGTAGATAACCAAGGAGGGAGAGAGGGGACACCAGGCTCGGGTTTCAGCTGAAGTGCTGGGCTATGGCAGCGCGAAAGGGCAGGTCCGGTCCAGACGTGGCTGTGAGTATTCCCTGCGCTTCTCCGTCGTGCCCGCAGAACCTCTGCTTTGCTTTTCTGCTTGTTTTCTGCCTGTAGTCTCTGCTACTGGGCTCGCTGGGGCTTCGGGAGCCCCTTTGCTGCCGGAGCCTATAGACTTTGACCATTTTAATCTTCGCAGATCCGTGGGTGGGAGAGCCTGGCGAGCTGTGCTTTGACTTTCCAAGGGCTTTGCTGTCAAAGGTCTGTGCTGTGGCTGGTGTGCCGGCAGCGTAGCAGGGTGCTGCCCTGCTGTTTATCCTGACCTGAGATGCAGAGGCTTGTAGCAGGGTCTGGAGCTGGAAGAGCTCTTTGCATTCAACCTGTTGCTTGAAGCTGTCGGTGTTTGCTTGCTAGAGCCCAGGCAGCACGCTGGGCTCAGGGCGCAAGTGTGCACGTCTAAGCACAGCACCGGTGCTGCCTGCTGCCCCTTACAGTAGATCATCCTGCGCAAGCAGAGCACTGAGCACATCATGTCTTCTCTGTGCCCACAGCCCTCCGCAAAGCTCTGCTGTGGATCTGGGGGCTCTTCCCAAGTGGACAGGGCTCTCCTCTGAGGTAGTAGCAAGTGGAGCCAGCTGGCACAGGAGGTCGTGCACGTGTTCCCCCCGCACATGGAGGCTGCGCAGCGGGACAGGGCATAGTGGTGCTGCCCTCCACCACCTGTCTGTCTGACCCCATGGGCTGCTCGGAAGGGACCAAGGCACCCAGCCACTGCCACGGGTGCCTGGGCAGAGTTCTGCAGGGTGTGCCTGGCACGGCGGGTACCGGGACACCCTGTCTGTGGGCCTTCCTGCTGCAGGAGGTGGCAGGGGGGAGGGCCCAGGGCATGGCTATGTTTTTCTGGGGAGGGAGGGTTGGGCAGAAGGGATGGGCAAAGGGAGACAGATGGAGAGGGATGGGCAAAGGCCTCCAGCTCCTGTCCAGGAGCTTCCTAGCCCTGGGTGCTCCTCCTCAGCCAGGCTGTGGGCAGTACAGGTTGGCCTGGGATGGCAGGATGTAGGCTCTGGTAGCACAGGAGGTCCCTTGGTCAGGCTCAACATGGGTGGTACCAGAGGGGTCCTGTTTTTCTATTGGAGTTGAAGGTAGAGGAGTGGTCCGGTGCCCTTGCCATGGACGTCTCATGGTTCTTTGCTGCAGAGAGCCCTTTGGGCTGGACCTAGCAGGCAGGCACCAGCTCCTAGTTACATCTCGAGTCGCAGCCTCTCTCAGCCAGATCATTGCATTTCCATCCTGTTGTTCCAGCTTCTAGCAAGCCATCCCATGGTCTTCATTTGCTGCCTTACGCCACTAAATAGTGTTGCTCAAAGTATTGCTGTGCCTTGCCTGGGGTGGATGTGTTTCAGCGGTGCAGGGAGGCACTGCCTTGTTTCTGTCAAAAAGAGACTTACGACTTCTCTGGCTGTGCAGCGCTCGACCGGGGTTATTGTCCCTGGTGCCAGTACTCGAACCCACCACCGCGGCTGCCCGCTGTTTTCTTCAGGACAGCAGAGGTGGGCTCACCACAGCTGCAGTCTAGCCCTCGTCCGTGGCTGCAGTCTCTCGGCCAGGACACAGAGGCATTCCTGGGCCGAGGGAGGCTGCCCTGGTTGCAGGAGTTCCCTTGGAGCTTTGTCCCGACCCTGCCTGCAGTGCTAGGATGAGCTGCAGACCTTGCATGGCTCTGCTGCCCTCTCAGCTGGGTGCTCTTCACTTTAAGGCAAGGTCCCAGCCCTGCTTCTTCCTGTCTGCCCTGGGCACCTCAGTCTGTCCCAGAAATTCCCACCTTGTCAGCCTGGCCTCCGCCTGGTCTCTATACTGGTGTTCTCCACAACTGAGTGAAGATCTGACCCTGTGCTGGTGATGGGGGAGAACACGGGGAATCCCAGTCTCATGCTTTTTCTTTTTTTCCCAAGGCCGATGCCGCAACCAGTTTCTTGAGAGCTGCAAGATCCGGGAATCTGGACAAAGCCTTGGATCACCTCAGGAATGGGGTAGATATTAACACCAGTAACCAGGTAGGTGAAACCCACAGGGCTTCTGGTACCGTCTCTAGTTCACCTCAAAATGTGCCACGCAGTGGCTCCCCCGGGCCCAGTGACAGTCACTGCACCCCTTCCTGGCACTGCTCCCAAAGGATGGAGGCAGGGAGGTTCCAGGGCTGCTCTGGGCTGCCTGTCTGATTGGGAGCACCTGATCCCACAATCCCGCCTGCCACAGAGCACAGCCTGAGTTGGCTGGTGATAAATTGCCTGGTAGAGGAAGTTTAAAACCTTTGTGGGAGAGGCTGCCTATCCTGACCCCCCTCCCATCCTGCGCCTGGTGTGCCTGGCTCCTGAGGGTGAGACAAATCCGGTGCTGTGTTAGGTGGGGTGAAGGCGGCTTCTCTGTGCAGGGGTGGTTTCCTGAGGATGGTCTGCTCTGCAAAGGCATGGTGCAGCCTGCAGGCATGCGTCCCCAGAGCTCAGCGGGCCCAGCTGTGGGGCAGGTGCACACCACCCTGGCAGAGCATCGCCCAGGACAGCTGGCGGGGTGAATGGGTCCCTGGGGCGCAAAGCTGTGTGTCCTGGCAGACCCCATCCTCCTCTCACCTGCACTGCTCCCTGCCAGGCTCCAGGCAACCTTCAGTCCCCTGTCCCAGCCTGTGCCAGACAGTTGGCCAGGAGCTCCTGACTGGAATTCGGTCCCAGGGAGAGGCCACGCAGGGCAGACTGCAGCGTGAGAACAGTCCCGTGCTGGGGGGCTTCCACAGCTTGGCTGAGAGGAAACGTTTCCTCCATGGGGAGTCAACAGCTGACCAGAAGGCAGACGTGGACCGGTTGTTGTTGGGGCAGGGAGGGCAGCAATAGCTATAAAGATCTGGGGAGCCCTGGCAGTGAGGGCTGGAGCACAGTGAGGTGCGTTAACAGGCAAGCAGAAAGGGAGACCTGAGGCTCCTTTGGGGTGACAAGCAATGGGGACAGCTGGAAGGGGCTCAGCTGCTTGTCAGAGGGCAGAGATGTGGAGAGTGCAGCACAGTGGCTGGGACGTCACAGGAGTCCCTCTTGGGGATGTTCCCCTTGCCTGCAGTGCTCAGGCTTTCAGATTCCCAGAAGCTGCAGCTTAGCACAAGCAGGGGATGTCTGCAAAATGCCAGTCTTGGTGGCTTGGGGGGTTTTGGGCAGGTGGAGCCCCTCCTAGCCCGCAGCAGAGATGGCTCTGCCCCAGGAACGGAGAGCTGCAGGCTCAGAGGAATTGTTTGCGTGCAATCGACAGAACATTTTGTGTCTGTGTAGCTGCCAAATGCGGGCGGCTCAGCCTGGATCAGGGTAGGGAGAGACTCGGGGGGCTTGGGCTGAGCGGGGGGGACAGACAGCCTGCACTGCCAGCTGCTTTCCAGAGCTGTGGTGATGCTGGGGTGCTGACACAGCAGGTAGCACAAGTGCACATTCACCTGGTTCAGTGTCAGGGTCCCAAACCAGGCGTAGTTCAAACCTGCTGATGTGTGCACTGCAGCAGCCGGAGCAGCCGCTGCAGACAAATTCCCTCCTCTCCTTTTCTTTTCCGACTGCTGGTACTGTGCAGAGGCACTGGGCTTCTGCAGGCCCCCAGGGCATACTGCAGCTTGCGTTCTTCTCTCTGGGACGCTAGACAAGGTCTGGGGAAAGCTCCTCACCCAGAGAGACAGTCAGTCATCAGCTGTCTCCGCTGCCTGGCTGTGAGTCCCGTTTCCAGCCAGATTTCTGGTGCTGGTGATGGGATTTAGCACCTTGACGGGGAGCATGTGGCTGCGACAGCATGAGGCACTTCTTTCAGTGACATCTTTGCACTGGTTCCTGCCATCTCCCTGAGGTTAGATGGCACTTTGGGGTTTCCTTCTGAGGAATATCAGACCTGTGGGAAAGGTCCAACCTCACATGTCCTGTATAGAATAAAGAGGGATATATGTGGTCAGACCTATCCCACAGGCCCTGTATTCTTGCTCAAGTGCAGAGACCTTGACATGCCATCTGATCTTCATCCCGCCGACTTCATCCCCCTCATTGCTGCCATCTGCATCAATGTCTTCATCATCCACCTCTCGTTTCACATGCCGCATGCTGCCATCTCATCCATGAGGAGCTGGAGGCCTGAGGATGGGTGCACCTTGCTGCCAGGATCTGCACCAGCATGGAACAGCAGTGTGCTGGTGCTTGGGTACCAGAAGATCGGTTCTGTTGTGGTGGCTGGTCACAGTCTTGGGGATGGACAGTGCAGGGTAGGGCTGTGCTTTGGTCCAGGCTAAGGGCAAAGTCCTGCCTTTTGTAGGGCTGCATTTGTCGCATTGACAGCCAGCCACTGGGATTTCTGGGAAGCGTTTGTGGCACTTAGTGAGGGGAATACAGCACTTTTCAAGTTAAGCACATCCTGTGGCGGTTTTGGGTCAGATGAGTTGTCAAGCCAAAGCGAATGTGCAAAACAGCCTGTGTTGTTCTTGGAGCAGAAATATCGATGGGCCGCTGGGAAACGATCTTCTGCAAACATTGTGCTTATTACTGTAAGGCCAGAGAATAATGATTCCTCACAGGTTTCCAGCATTCAAAAGGTTATTTATGAATCCCTTACGTAAAAGAGCATATGTGCTGAGGAGAGCAACCCAGCATTTGTGGTCTTGCACTCCAAGCGTTTATTTAATGAGAAAAAGCATGTGTGTCTGCGGCCACATACCCAGCTTGTGAGCTCACGAAGGTGAGGGTGTCAGTGACAGTCTGCATGGGGTTGTGTAGGTGCGTCTCAGTCAAAGAAGCGGGGCTTGAACGAGGCAATGCGCTCAGGGTAGCCAGGCCTGGCTGGGGAGCGTTTCCTTTGGGTGGCTCTGTTCTGTGGGTGCTGCAGCATTCCCACCTCATTTTCCCTTGGAAACGGGCCTTTTCTGCTTGAGGGTCTCAGAGACTTTGGAATAGGTGTGCTGAGGAAGCCAGTGGATTTTTAGGTTTCTGATCTTTGTGTCGTAATCAGAGTTGAGCAAAAGAATCTGTGACTCTTCAACTGTGATCCGGGATAGCTGGTGCTTTGAGTGAGAGAGGGTGGAAAATGTTTTTCCAGTATGCTAACACCCTTGAAGCTGTTCTAAGTTTAACTGGAGTGTTGAGGGCTGGAACTGGAGCCTCCCTCATTTTCTGCTCCCCTACCTATATTCAGGTGGAGATGAAGCAATCCTGAGCAGTGACTTTCCAGCACTCTGCGGGAGCTGGAGCAGATGGTTGGGAGGGGGAGTAGGTGGGCAGGACTGTGTGCTCCCTGGGAGCTGGCGTCTCTGCCACGCAGCAGCATCACACGGGACTGAGTAAACACAGCGCATCTGCCTGTGGAGGGATAGGGACGTTCGCCTTATGGGGAAAGAGTGACACCTGAAATTGCCTGCAAATGTTTGACCTCTTTGCCAGCAAATATCCCAGCCCTGTTGTTCGCATCTGGGAAGTGGAAGAGGGTATCAGAAATAGTGGTAACTGACCTGACTCCTCCTGACAGCCTGGGGATACTGAAGGGCACTGCCCACCCGTGGCTCCCAGTGCTCGTGTTCGTGGGCAGGACACAGGCAAGCTGCACTAGGGTACGCGCAGAGATGTTCTGGAGAAGTCACTTCAGCTGTTTGGGAGCTTCCTGGACCTGGTAGAGCTGAGTGACAGTGCAGCCAACACTTTCTCTGCACCTTGTGCTGCAGCTGAGCTCTGGGGCAGCAGAGCCAGCCCTCTGCTGAGCATGGGCGTGGGATGGGGCTGTTGGAGTGTGGCCTGCAAAGCCGGAAAGAAGCCAACTGCTGGACAAGAGGCTCCAGAACTGCTGTGGATTAAATTGGGCTGCTGCTTGATGAAATTGTCCCAGGCAGAGCTTCTCACTGCAAGGTTAAAGTTTAAGGTTTGTATATGCGCTTACGCAGCTGCTCTGGCACATCCTCACTTGGCCATACACAAGGCCAGCTCTGGGCTTTGGGTTTGAAAAGCCTGACAGAGGGCAGGGAGGGCACCCCGAAGAAAGTCACTTGAGCAAAGATGGGAGTTGGTATCAGGGATGCGTGGTGAGCAGGGAAGACTGAAGCAGTGCCTGACACTCACACGCGGAACTGTGGTGCCACCCGTCTGTAGGAAACCATCTGGGGGGGCTGCACGTTTTGCTCGTGGAGGAGCCTCCAGCGTTAGTCAGCAGCTCAGCATTCGGCTGCATGCAGCTGGCCTGGTGGCATGGCTAACCATGGCCGTGGTGCTGCAAGTCAGCGCAGGGCCTGAGGGGGTGAGGCAACAGCTCCTGCTCCCACCAGCCTGGACTTCTTCAGCGTGGGCCAAGCACCCATGGTCATGTCTGCAGGGGAGCTTGGAGGAGGGGGTTCCCCGGATAGCCCCAGCCCCAGCAGGTGACTAATGCCCCTCTCCCACCTTTGCTCCCTCCAGAACGGGCTGAACGCCTTGCACCTGGCCTCCAAGGAGGGCCACGTGAAAATGGTGGTGGAGCTGCTGCACAAGGAGATCGTTTTGGAGACGACGACCAAGGTGAGGACAAGGGAGTCTGGCTACATTATTCACAGCTCCGCACCCTGCCATTGCTGCCAGACACAGCAGCAGCTGGGCGCTGAATCACGGCTAGATTTCAGCCCCTGGAGAGGCTGTGCTGGTGGCAGCGCTGCTGGACTGCCACCTGGGGACCAGGCTCTGATTTTGACGCAGACAAAGCCGTGCTGGGCACCTCTGGGTGGGCGGGGGTTCCTCGCCACCCGTGCCCCTCCCCCGTGGGGGCCACAGGGGCCACTGTGGGCTCGAGATAGGAGTTAGGGAAGCCACAGCACATGCTGGTGCTGTCTTCGCTCACACCTCTTGGCACTGGCTCAGCCCCCTCTGCCCAAGGGCAGCCCCAGTGCTGCAGTGCTGGGACGGCATTGGTGCCTTTGTGCGAGCCTGGAGAGCTGTGGTGCTCAGAAATAACAGATCATTCTCTCCTTGCATCACCACGGTGGGGTGTGACAGTGAGACATGGGCGCAAGCGAGCAGGGCTGACAAATGAGCAGGGTCTGAAGGGCCTGAGTGCAGGAGGGGGCCTGGCCTGCTGCCTCCCCGGCGCTCCAGCGGGGCTGGGGCGCGGAGCAGAGCTGGCATTGTGCCACACCACCCAAAGGCACGAGTTGGGAGAGCCTGTGTCTGCGTTTTCCAGGCTGCTCATCATCCCTCAGCTCTGCTGGGACACCTTGGCTGCTGGGGCGCATGCTGCAGCTTTGCCTGGAGGCTGCCAGCTCAGCTCCCCCATACTCCCTTCCTCCCTCCCCACCTCTCGGTGCTGGAGATGCACAGAGCCTGACGATGCATACAGCTTTGCTGCCAGTAGCTTCATGGGGAAGATGAAATCACTCTCTTCCCTGGCCAGCAATTGGGAAGGATAGCTGCCTAGTCTATAGCAGGGATGGGACGTGGAGCAGGGGCTGCACGGCTGCACAGGCCTCCCCTTGCCAGCTGTTCTCTTTGCACACGTGTTAGCACATGTCAGGCCCATCTTCCCCAGCGTCCTGAGCTGCTCCAGCCCCTGAACGCTGCCCTGTGCTGTCTTTCAGAAGGGAAACACAGCCCTGCACATTGCTGCCCTGGCTGGACAACAGGACGTGGTCCGGGAACTGGTGAACTATGGGGCCAATGTCAACGCACAGTCACAGGTAGAGTGGGCTGGGCTGGGGTGGGAAAAGCACCCAGCATGGTGGTGTCCTTGTGGTGGGAACTGTACGTGGGCACCTCAGCAGCCCTTTACAGTTTCTCTCTAGCCCTGTTCAAAGGCAAGGACTGCTTGCTAGACTCCTGAAAGAATACAAGTGTGCAAGTGGCAGGGAGGGAGTCTTGAGGGGCACGGGGAGACCATCATGGTCTCTCTACCGAGGGAGTCCACGGCAGCACACACGAGCTTGCTGAACTTGTCATAGGAGTTCTCATGGCCGATGCCTTCCTTGCACAGCCATGAGGTCTCTGGCAACTGCTGCAGCTCTACACACTGTGCCTCCTTCATTCTCTCTTGGGCCTGGTGGGGCTGAAGTTTTTCAGCTTTTGCGTGATGGGAGAAATGTGCCTGAAGCAAGGGAGAGTGGTGGCAGTGAGTGGAGGGCAGTGTCTCCAGGGTTGACTTGTTGTGAGGCATCCTTTGTTCTTTTTTCTGGATGTGGGGAACCTTGGGCTCCAGCTCTCAATGACTGATCCACCACCGCCAGATTTTTCCTTTTTCCCCACCCACTCTGTATATTCTTTTGCCCTGGTTCAATAAGCTGAGGGTGCGGGTGTTGGTGGGGTGTAGGTCTGCAAGGAGCTTGAGAAACTCGAGGAAGAGTTATGTTGATGTGCATGGCACTGTGTTTGCAGAAAGGCTTCACTCCCCTCTACATGGCAGCACAGGAAAACCACCTGGAAGTTGTCAAGTTCTTGCTGGAGAATGGGGCCAACCAGAATGTTGCCACAGAGGTGAGACCCCTGGGGAGGACCCTAGGGCCATGGTAGTTGGGGCTGCTGTTGGATGTGTCAGGTGCTGCCTTGGCTCTCCCCTTTCACCTGCCTCTCCTTGGCAGGATGGCTTCACGCCACTAGCTGTGGCTCTGCAGCAAGGGCATGAGAATGTGGTCGCTCACCTTATCAACTATGGGACAAAGGGTAAGGTCCGCCTGCCTGCCCTGCACATTGCAGCCCGTAACGATGACACTCGCACAGCTGCCGTGCTGCTGCAGAATGACCCCAATGCTGATGTCCTCTCCAAGGTGGGTGGCTTTCCCATCCCGTCTCTGGGAGCTTTCCCACATCCCCAGGGAGAACAGCAGCGTGGTGTGCTGTATTTATCCATCCTTTCAGCAGGGAGCGTGTATCTGGCTGGGCTGATCCCTCCTTCTTTTCCCTAGACTGGATTTACCCCCTTGCACATTGCAGCCCACTACGAGAATCTCAGTGTGGCCCAATTACTGCTGAACCGTGGAGCCAGCGTCAACTTCACACCCCAGGTGAGTGCAGAGCTGGGGGGGCTGCTGGGACTGGTACTGCTCCAGCACCAGGGTGGATGCTGTGCCTCCTCTCTATGCAGATGCAGCAGCAGCTGCTGGGGTAGGCTGGTGTGGTGGGACCATGCAGAAGGCAGCACACTGTACATGTCTGGGGAGTTGCCATTAATAACCAGTGTGGGCCTTTTCTACCGTGTCTTGCCTCTGTCGGGTGCAGCCGTGTATCCCTGGAAGCTCTTGGACATTGTGTCCAGGCCGGTGCTGTAACTGCAGGGCAGAGGTTCTAGCCCCTGCAGTTGGCGTGCCTCTTCCAGTCCCATGGATGCAGCCAAAACTGCGAGCTGGTGCTTTCCTGCGAGCTCCATGCAGCTTCTGTCCGCAGCCTCTAGCTGCAGGCAGGGGCAGGCCCCTGCCCTCTTTCCCAGCCCGGTGAAACGAGCTGTTCCCCCTGCACTGTCCCTGGGCAGGGATTTAGCTCTTGCTTGCCTTCTGTCCTTTGTTGGCCTCATGCCTCCTTGCAGTCCCGTGGGGGAAAGAAAAGGGATTGCTTCCTCTAACAGCCTGCTGTTCCTTCGTCAGAACGGGATCACTCCCCTGCACATAGCCTCCCGCCGGGGCAACATCATCATGGTACGGCTGCTGCTGGACCGCGGGGCCCAGATTGAGACAAGGACCAAGGTGAGACCATTTCTGCATCACCGGGAGGTACACAGACCATCTCCCTTCCCAAGCTCTTTGCATCCGGGGAGCACTACCCAGCGTGTACCGTGTGAGCGTCTTGCTGAGTGCGTGAGGGAGGGTCCCTGGTGTGCTGAGGGGGCGGACCAGGGTTTTCACTGGTGGTGTAGAGGTAAGAGAATGGCTGCAGTGAGTGTACCCTGGAGGCTGAGGGCAGGCTTGGTTTTGCCTTATTTTGCAGTCCAAAGTCCCCATTACTGTTCTGCCTGAGGGGAGCCCTGCCCTTCCTTGCCCATGCTGAGCCCTTGAACCCTTCTTTCCCCCCAGGATGAGCTGACTCCTCTCCACTGTGCAGCTCGCAATGGACACGTGCGAATTGCAGAGATCCTTCTGGACCACGGGGCTCCCATTCAAGCGAAAACCAAGGTACTTGTGGGGCTGTGCTTGGTGCCAGGTCCCAGGGCAGCACAGGGGGTGCGCAGCTGCTGGGCTGGGGCAGAGTTTTTGGCCTGCCAAGGGGCAAGGAGCTTCCTGACCTCCTTGGCACTAGCTGGAGCCTTTGCCTGAGGGCTGCGTGCTTCCAAGGGACCAGCCCTGAGTGGGGGATGGCCTAGGGACAGCCTGCCCCATGGCAGCACCTCTTCAGGCCCTGCCCTCTGCTCGGCATTGCTCCCCTGTGAGTCTCGGTGGGAGATTTCGGGGCTCCTCTCTGGTGCCACCCTGGGGAACATGCCGTCTCTTCTGCCCCAGAGCTGTGGCCAGGGGAGCGAGGCAGGGGCTGGGAGGGGTGTCTGGTCCCCCTCCTGGCCCAGCCCTGAGGCCCCGCTCCGCGGTCGCAGAATGGCTTGTCGCCGATCCACATGGCAGCGCAGGGTGACCACCTGGACTGCGTGCGCCTGCTCCTGCAGTACAGTGCCGAGATCGACGACATCACCCTGGACCACCTAACGCCGCTGCACGTGGCCGCACATTGCGGGCACCACCGGGTGGCCAAGCTGCTGGTGGAGAAGGGGGCCAAGCCCAACTCCCGAGCCCTGGTGAGTGGGTAGGGACAGGCAGGGCTGGGGCAGGGGAGAGAAAGAGTGTTCTGACAAACGTCTGTTTGTCCATCTGCAGAATGGCTTCACACCCCTCCATATTGCATGCAAGAAGAACCACATCCGGGTGATGGAGCTGCTGCTGAAGACAGGTGCCTCCATCGACGCTGTCACGGAGGTAGGTGGGCTGCAGCTCAGCCCCAGCTCCTGCTGCCGCCTGTGCAGAGCAGGCAGCGCTGTGGTGAACGTGGCCCTGTTGGCTCTGCAGGCACCTTCTTCATTGCGGCTTAGAGCTCTTTGCAGCTCAGGACCTGTTGAGCCTCCAGCATCTCCCCACAGCCTGCTCCCTGCAGCGCAAGGGAACTGCAGCAGAGGCAGCAGCCCTCTGGTTCCCCTCCACTCACCTGCCGGGGTGCTGGGGCCAGGCTGGGGACCCAGCGTTTCCCTCTGTGCTGGAGTGTGCCCCAGGGAAGGGGAGGAGGGGCAGGAAGAGATGCTGGCAAGGCCCTCTACCCCTGTCTTGGCTCCTGACCGCTTTCTCTCCACAGTCCGGCCTGACCCCACTGCATGTGGCCGCCTTCATGGGGCACCTGCCCATTGTCAAGACCCTGCTGCAGCGTGGGGCCTCTCCTAACGTGTCCAATGTGGTGAGTCCCGCCCTTACCAGGGCGCTGGGAACGCAGAGTGGTGGGCTCCTGCAGGAGGTGGGGATTGCCCAAGTCCTGCTCTCTCTGCTCTCCCAAGCAATCCCTGATGCCCTCTGCTTTGTGCTGGCAGGAGGAAGGGGCAGGGGCCAGAAAAGGCTATGGGCACAGGATATGCAGGAAGGCTTATCCCCTGCTCCGGCCTCACCCGTTATCCTGTCCTTGGTGCAGAAAGTGGAGACACCGCTACACATGGCAGCCAGAGCTGGGCACACAGATGTGGCAAATTACCTGCTGCAGAACAAAGCCAAAGCCAACGCCAAGGCCAAGGTAGGTACAGAAAACCTGTGGGATGGTCCAGCTCTGGGAAGAGCTGATACTGGTGTCTTCACTCTTGCCTGCCCAGAGCCAGGGGCTGTGCAACAGCAGGAGCGGGGCCGGGGCCTCTTTGGCGTGGCAAGGAAGGGACTGGTCCTGCTCTGCCAAAACAGCTTCTCTGCCTCCCTTACAGGATGACCAGACTCCTCTGCACTGTGCTGCACGCATCGGCCACACCGGCATGGTCAGACTCTTGCTGGAGAACAACGCCGACCCCAACCTGTCCACAACAGCAGGGCACATGCCCCTGCACATCACCGCCAGAGAGGGGCACGTGGACACAGCCCTGGCCCTTCTGGAGAAGGGGGCCTCGCAGACCTGCATGACCAAGGTGGGCTGCTGCGGCCACTGTGACCTGTCTAGGCTAAGGCTGGGTGGGTTGGCGGCTCAGCATCCCTGTCACAGGAGGGACAGCCTCCTCCTGTGCCGCAGCATCCCTTCCTGTGCATGCGCTGGTGCTCTCCTCATCCCTGCACACCCTATGACAGGCTGCATTTCTCCTCAGAAAGGATTCACCCCTCTCCACGTTGCTGCCAAGTACGGGAAGGTGGACGTGGCAGAGCTGCTGCTGGCACGTGATGCTCGCCCCAACGCAGCAGGGAAGGTGAGCGTTGCTCCTGTGGTGGTGGGAGGCGTGGTGTGGTATGGTGTCTCACCTGTGCCCTCTGCCCCTCCCCAGAATGGCCTGACCCCGCTGCACGTGGCTGTGCACCACAACAACCTGGAGATCGTCAAGCTGCTGCTTCCCAAGGGCAGCTCCCCGCACAGCTCGGCCTGGGTAAGGCTGGCCGGGTGTCCCTGGGGATTTGCAGGGGGTGTCGCGTGTCCAGTGCACGACAGCCTGGGGCCTTGCCCCTCAGCCCTGACACTCGGGGAGTGTACAAGGGACTCTCCATGCCTGCTGCTGGCGCCTGCCTGGCCCTTGCGCCGGCACACAGGGCAGCAGGGGTGGCGGGCAGTCACCCTGTTCCAGCAGACAGACTGTTGGGGATAGTCCCCGCTGCCAGCGCGATGGCTGTTGCTTGGGGGGATGTGTTTCCATGGCAAGCCTTGCGGAGCAGCGCAACGGTCTGGCAGTTTGGGAAACCACACACAAATGTTTCCATGCAGCTGGGAAGCAGTGAGTCAGAAAGCCCGCGAGCTCGTGAGAGTCACCCCGCTCTCCTGACTGTGGGGAATGTCTCCCAGAAGAGCAGCCCAGCAGCCTCGGCTTCTGCGTTGTGTGCAGAAGCTGCGTCCTCGGAACAGATGAATGGCTGCTGCTGTGGCCCTCCCCAACGGGCGGTCCCCACTCCCCCTGTGCAGGCACCAGGAGCAGCCGGTACCGGCGCCAAGCCGACGTTGGTCTGCGTCACTGGCAGCCTGCGCGTCACCCTAGGCAGAGGCTGTCTGCCAGCTGCTTTGCTCCTGCAGCGCGGCAGCGAAGGCAGAGCTCCAGGCTCCGCAGTGTCTGCCTGAATACTGATCCTGCACATGGTGAGGTGCTCCACACCTCAGCCAGACCCATGCCAGGAGCTGTCTGTCTGCCCTGGCCTCTCACAGCTCCAGGTGGCTGAACGCTGCCATAGAAATTCCTGTGAGGAGAACTCCAGGCCAGCCTGTACCAGCCAGACCTGAAGCAAGTGGTCTTTGAGACCCTTGTGCTGAGTTGGCTGGAAGAGTGGGATTTGGGCTCAGTATCAGGGCTGGTTGCTGTCAGGGAGATGGTTCGGGTGTCAGCCTGTGTCCCTGAGCTCTGGAGGCGGCTGGGAAGGGCAGACCTGGCCTGGGGACGCGAGGTGGCACCGTCTGTCGGCTGCTGGTCTGCTCGGCAGGGGCCAAGCACTGCAATGAGCCTTCTCTCCCTGCAGAATGGGTACACTCCCCTGCACATCGCTGCCAAGCAGAACCAGATGGAGGTGGCCAGCAGCTTGCTGCAGTACGGGGCCTCTGCAAACGCGGAGTCTGTGCAGGGCGTCACCCCCCTCCACCTGGCTGCCCAGGAGGGGCATGTGGACATGGTGGCATTGCTTTTCTCCAGACAAGCTAACGGCAACCTGGGCAACAAGGTAAGTTGTCCCAGCGTGTCCTGTCTGGCTGGAGGCGAGCACCCGAGCAGGAAGTAGCAGGCAGGGTGCTGTCCCAGTCCAGGCCTCAGTGCCCCCCTGCATTTGGGCAGCAGCGTGCCGTCCACTGTCGGTCACTTTGCCCAGCTGGAGACCTGACTTAGAGTCTCTACTGGCAGAGCTGCAGTGATGGCATTGCCAGTGTGCTGAGACCTCCTCTGTTTGCAGAGTGGCCTGACTCCTCTCCATCTCGTGGCCCAAGAGGGGCATGTTCTGGTGGCTGATGTTCTGGTGAAACACGGAGTCACGGTGGATGCAATGACTAGGGTAAAGTAATGCATCAGCTATGGTTGTGGTGAAGAATGTGGGGAAGAACTGCCTCTAGGCCTGCTCCAGGAGGAGCATGACGTTGCTGCTTCTTTGCACAAGAGTCTTCCCTCTCACAGGCATCCTTACCATCTTGTCTGTGTCTTGGGGACTCTTCCTCCTCTTCCCCCCACCTCCCTGAAGGGGTGATTCTTGCCTGCTCCTACAGCTCACCCTGTGCCCCTGGGCGCAACGTGGTATGGTCTGCAGTGTGCCATCTGCCCTGATCCTGGGCGCTCAGGCAGCACTCGCACGCATGCCCCATTTTTCATCCTTGGGGGCTTGCCCGTGGGATGAGCATAACCAAGCCAGAAGGGCAGAAAGCACCGCTGAGGGCAGGCTGAGACCTGATCTTGTCTTTCAGATGGGCTATACTCCACTGCATGTGGCCAGCCACTATGGGAACATCAAACTGGTGAAGTTTTTGCTGCAGCACCAGGCTGACGTCAATGCCAAGACTAAGGTACAGAGATGTCCTGTGCTCCAAGGACCCTTCTGCCCTGGGCAGCAGCATACAAGTTGATGGGGAAGGCTTAGCCTCCCTCCCCGCTTCCACTGCTCCCCCTGACATTGCTCCAAGGCCTCCTGTCTCCATGGTTGGAATCTGCTGTAGTCCAGCTACAGCTTCGGGCAAGTGGTGGGTTCTGCAGAGCCCTTTGCTCACCCCGGAAAGGAGGGAGAAGACACTCCTGTGCTCCAGACATGAAGCGCAGTGTGAGGGTTGGGGGCATTTCTGGAGCAGCAGACTCCCAGAACTGATGGCAGCACCCTCTGTCCTCCCCTGCAGCTGGGCTACACCCCTCTGCACCAAGCAGCGCAGCAGGGCCACACGGACGTTGTGACGCTGCTGCTGAAGCACGGTGCCTCTCCCAATGAGATCAGCACAGTGAGTACAGTGCTCACCACATCTCCTTGCCCCACGGCAAGCTCGGGCGCCCATCCGGGCTTCCCTGTGGCTGCTGCTGACCCAGTCCTTCTTCCTTGCACAGAACGGCACCACTCCCCTGGCCATCGCAAAGCGGCTCGGCTACATTTCTGTCACAGATGTGCTCAAGATTGTCACAGAGGAAACTGACATGCCGGTGAGCTCCTGGCGACTGGGACCAGGGCCCCACGGAGGAGGGCTGGGAATGGGAGCAGCCAGACAGAGGTCCACTGAGCGCAGCTAGGTGGCAAGCCCCAGGCAGCAGCCGTGGCCTTGCTCAGGGCGGGGGCTGCCGGGTGCAGCTGAACCCTGCTGATGGTGCAGCAGGGCTGGCACTGACAGCTGGGTGCGTAGTGCTGCCTGAGGAGGGGGCTGCGGGTTGGCTGCACAGCAAAGGGCTGGCCTCCTCTGACTCTGCTCTGCTCCCGCAGTCAGTTGGTGACAGGCACCGCATGAGCTTCCCGGAGACTGTAGACGAGATTCTGGACGTGTCAGAGGATGAAGGTGAGGGGCTGGAGCAGGGTCGCACCATCCCAGAGGTCTCCTGGCTGGGCCAGCGTGGCAGGCAGCAGCCCCGGGGATGGGCACTGGCGTCCTACCATCCGGGGTGGGGGAGCTGTGGACCCACAGTGGTCTTGCAGAGAGGACAAGGGGAGACCACCAGACCTCTGGGGTCACACCTCCTGGCTCGGGTGCTTCCCTGGGCTATGCAGGAAGGATGTGCCTAGACCTCTCCGCACGGGATCCCGCGCTCCAGGGACAGTGTGCAGACAGCCCTTGGGTGTGCAGAGCCCCCACTGCACCCTACTCCACGGGGCAGTACCAGTTCCCAGCCCAGCTGCAGCTGGTTTGCTCCTGCTCCCTCCCATCGAGACCTCACCTTTGCCTCTTCTTACTTTGCAGGCACTGCTCATGTCACAGTAATGGGTATGAAACGTGTGCCCCTGCCCCAGCTCAATGGCCCATTTCACCCCATGGCCACTAACCATCCGCACGCCACATCCATCTGCTGAGCCTTGCTGCTGGGCTGGTGCTGCCCAGTGCGGGCCCTGCCATCCCGCCCTGCCCATCTGTGTCTGTGCTGCTTGCTGTGGTGTGACTGCATGAACGGGGCCGTCTGCCCCGCTGGGGAGAGCCCTGGCTCACTGGTGGCCCCGGGTCCTGGCCTCGGTGGGCAGAAGACCCTGGTTCTGTGACAAACTCTGGTGCCCTCCCACAACCGCCCCTTGCCATCCTGGCCAGGGCAGGGATGAACCTGAGTGCGCAAGGGTCTGTGCTGCTGCAGTCCCCTCTCCCCATTGCTGTGGCTCTCTCCCTGCTTTGGGAGGTGCTGGATGCCCTCCCAAAGGGCACTGGCGAGAGCTGAACCCTGGTGACCCCTTTAGCCGGCGTTAATTGGGCCAGCAGGCAGCCCTGGCTGGGCTTGTGTCTCCAAGAGGGGTGCGTGGATGCACTCAGTGGTGTTAGGGTGTCGTTCCCATGTCCCCAGCCCTGCCTGCACTCCTGTCCCCAGCATCCAAGGGCAGGCTGTCTCCGGCAGGCTCTGCTCTGTGCTTGGTGCCGTGGGAAAGGGGTCGGCTAGCAGCCGAGGCTCCTGACAGCTGCTACAGCTCCTGTCCCACTGACCCATGGCACGGGCCTTGCCCCTGCCCACAGACCCCCTCTAGCAGAGGGCAAAGCCGCCTCATGGGTGGCTGGGACGCCGAGGGCCCGTGTGTGTGTGGCCAGCAGTGGGAGCAGAGATGGGCCCTGGCTCCAGCCTTGAGGAGGGGAGGGGGCAAGGGCTGGGCATATGTGCTCCCTGGTCCTGCTTCCTCCCTGCATGCTGAGCCAGTTCTCGGTTTCAGAGGAAGAGCTGATCGCACCAAAGCCCAGGACACCCGAACCCAGGGGCCAGGAGGGCAAGAGGGAGATGCTGGAGTTTGTGACCATGACGACACTGGAGCAAACGTAAGAGAGAGGCACTGTGTGGTGCAGGGGCAGCGGGTACAGGGCACGGGGCCAGCCTGGTGCTGGGCTGGGATGCCAGAGGGCAGGGAATGCATCACTGAGCCCCCACCAGCCAGCACAGCAGGCAAAGCTGGTTGGTGTCGTTCCTGCACCAGGTCATGGGTCTGCTGCTGAGTTTGCCTTTGTCCCGCGGCCCCGGGACTCTCTGGGGGTGACCAGGGGCTGAGGGGCCCAGGCCTGCCACCTGAGTGGCTGTCACTGCCCTCTCCTGCCAGGGTGGAGTCTCCAGCTGTCCTGCAGGTCCCCTGCGTCCCACCTGAGACTGTGGTGACCAGAGCGGAGGAGACTGAGCAGGTAGGACCTGTGGAAACAGAAGCTGAGCAAGTCAGCCTGCTGCATGCGCCCTCGGTGTCCCCACAGGAGGTGAGCATGAGACACAGGCTGCCGTGGCCTCCCCGCATTCCCTGCCAGAGGCAGCCCCACCATCACCACAGAGCGAGAACATGGGATGGGTGGTGGGGATGGACCGGTGGTACGGGACTGCCCGTGGAGGGCTGTGAGGCTTCAGAGCAGTGGGCAGGCTCAGCATCGCCAAATAGGACCCTGTGCCCATGGGGGCTCTTCCTTGCCTTACACAGCCCTCCAAGGAGTTTGACGAGGACTCCCTGATCCCCAGCAGCCCTGCCACCGAGACCTCGGATAACATCAGCCCGGTGGCCAGCCCCGTGCACACAGGGTGAGTGCCCAGCCCCTGCAGCACATGCTCGCTCTGCGTGTAAGCCAACTGCAGGGTGCCCACCTGCCTGTGCCTCTGCCCGCCCCAGGTTCCTGGTGAGCTTCATGGTGGATGCCCGTGGCGGCTCCATGCGGGGCAGCCGGCACCACGGACTGCGCGTGGTCGTCCCGCCCCGTGCCTGTGCTGCACCGACCCGCATCACCTGCCGCCTGGTGAAGCCCCAAAAGTTGCCTGCGCCCCCACCGCTGGCTGAGGAGGAGGGTCTGGCCAGCCGGATCATTGCCCTGGGGCCCGCCGGCGCCCAGTTCCTCAGGTGAGCACAGCTGGGAACAGAGCAGATGGGGCTGCCCGCACCAGGGCCACCCCTCAGGACTGGGGACGGGTCTGGGCTCCTCTGGAGCCTTTGCCAGCTGGGGCAAGACCTCTGCCCATTTCTGCTTCTGGGGATCTGGTGCAGGAGGGATCCTGACTCCAGCCAGCTGCAGCATATTTCTGGGGTGGGTCCTTCCAGCGTAACAGAGCAGTGGCTGTGCAGTGGTAGGAAAAGCCCTGACCATTGCAGTCCCTCCAGGTGCAGAGCCCCTTTTCCCAGAGAGAGGGGTGTGAGCAGCCCTGCCTTCCTCCTCCAAAGTTTGTACAGCATGGGCGGGCGCTCTGCCCAGGACCACGCTTCTGCCCATGTGTCCCAGCGCGGGTGTGAGCACCCTTCCTCTGCTCTCTGCAGCCCCGTCATTGTGGAGATCCCACACTTTGCCTCACACGGGCGTGGAGACCGTGAGCTGGTGGTGTTGCGCAGCGAGAACGGCTCTGTCTGGAAGGAGCACCGCAACCGCTATGAAGAGAGTTACCCAGACCAGCTGCTCAATGGCATGGATGAGGGTGAGCTTGCAGGGCAGGCAGGGGCTTGGCGCCATGCAGCCCCCCACAGACAGGGCTGCGGCTGGCCTGGGTGGTGGGACGGGGCTGAGCGCGATGTGGTCAGTGCTGCTGGGAGGGGTGATGGGTGGCAGTTGCAGGCTTGGGGTGTGAGCACTGATAGCTGTGCTGCTCTTGCAGAGCTGGAGAGCCTGGAGGAGCTGGAGAAGAAGAGAGTCTGCCGTATCATCACCACCGACTTCCCTCTCTACTTCGTGGTCATGTCCCGGATTTGCCAGGACTGCGATCTCATTGGCCCTGAGGGAGGGTGTTTGAAAAGCACACTGGTGCCCATGGTACAGGCCACCTTCCCAGACACTGCTGTCACCAAGAGAGTGAGGCTGGCCCTGCAGGTGAGCCCCTGAGAGCCTGGCCCGTGACCCAGCGGGGGTCCTGCAAGTGGGGGTGGGCAGCAGACCCAGGCCGTGCCCCAGCCTGGGGGATACCAGCCCTGATGCCCATGCTTGCGCTGCCCACAGGCGCAGCCCGTGCCCGATGAGCTGGTGACTAAGCTGCTGGGGAACCAGGCAACCTTCAGCCCCATCGTCACAGTGGAGCCACGCCGGAGGAAGTTCCACCGCCCCATTGGCCTCCGCATCCCGCTGCCACCGTCCTGGAAGGACAATCCTCGAGACAGCGGCGAGGGTGACACCACCAGCCTGCGCCTGCTCTGCAGTGTGATTGGTGAGGTTGCCAACCCCTGCCTTGCAGGCGAGCGTGCTTTCTGGTGGGAAGGGACTGGGCCGCCTCGGGGAGGGGGTGGGTTGCAGCTCCTGGGAGCAAGGGCACTGGAGAGAACAAATGCCTGAGGGACAGACCGCAGGCTTATGGAAAGGCAGTGTGCTTACCCTTGCTTTCTGCTGCAGGAGGGACAGCCCAGGCCCAGTGGGAAGACATAACAGGCACCACAAAGCTGGTCTATGAAAACGAGTGTGCTAACTTCACCACCAATGTGTCTGCCAGGTGAGTCCTGGGTGAGCATGTGTTTATCTGGGGTCACCTGCTACTCAGGCCCTCTTAGAGTGCAGCCTGTGCCAGGAGGAGCCTCCTGCCCCTGTGCTCGCTGTGGTGCTGCCCCATTCCCACATGCAGGGTGGTTGCCTCCAGCCTTGAGATCCCCACGCTGTCTCAGCATGCTGGCAACAACTAGGTGTGCAGAGGGAAGGGGCCGTTCTTTGTGCTTGGGTGGGTCCCCATGATGGATGGGGCTGCTGCCGTACCTAGAGCTCTTGGGGCACCCTCTGTGGTGCGATTTGCTGTCCGAGGGTGAGGAGGGGCAGCTCTCCTGGTGCCCAGCAGTGCCCCGACCCAGCCCTCCCGCAGGTTCTGGCTGGCCGACTGCCCGCGCACAGCCGAGGCCGTACACTTTGCCACGATGCTGTACAAGGAGCTGACAGCCGTGCCCTACATGGCCAAATTCGTGGTGTTTGCCAAGATGAATGATGCACGGGAAGGCCGGCTGCGCTGCTACTGCATGACTGATGACAAGGTCGACAAGACTTTAGAGCAGCACGAAAACTTCACCGAGGTGGCCCGCAGCAGGGACATTGAGGTTTGTCCCCAGCGGCGTGTGAGAGGGCAGCAGGGAGAGGGCTGCCCAAGCAAGGGGAGACTGATGGCAGCGGACGGGCTTGGCCCTGGCCGCGGGAGGAGAGCTGGGATTACCTGCCCTGTGCAGGGGCAGGAGAAGCAGCTCTGCACAGGGTCTGAGCTGTTTTCTGCTCCCTTGCCAGGTGGTAGAGGGGATGCCTTTGCATGTCGAGCTCTCAGGGAACCTGGTGCCTGTCAAGAAGGCCACTCAGCCCCGCACCTTCCTCTTCCAGTCCTTCCGGGAGAATCGTCTCGCCATCCCCATCAAGGTACTGGCAGGGTGCGGGGCTGGGCTGCATTTGGGGCGCCTGCACCTGCCCTACGCCAGGCCCCCTAACCAGGCTCTCGACGCTCAGGTTCGGGACAGCAGCCGGGAAGCCAGCGGCTCCCTGTCTTTCTTGCGCAAAGCCATGAAATATGAGGACCTCCAGCATGTGCTCTGCCACCTGAACATCAGCATACCACCCTGCACCAAGGTCAGTGCCAGGTCTCCAGCACCTCTGGGAGGGGGCAGCAGGGGCCCATCTTTCCCCAGGTGCTGGAGACAGCCCTTGCTCGCAGCTCACCTTCCTCGGCCGCTCCGCGTGGCCATGCCATGCCGCTTTGGGGCTGCAGGAGAAGCAGTGAAGCCACGGCAAAGCTGCTGCCCTCTTTGCAAGCTGGTGACCTCTTGGTTTGTCCCCACTCTCCCAGGGGAGCGGCAGTGAGGAGCGGAGGAGGACACTGACGCCGTTGTCTCTGCGGGAGCGGTACAGCATCCTAAGCGAGACCAGTTTCGGTAGGCAGCCTGAGACGGTTCAAGCCTGCTCACCACCTGCGCTTGGGGTGCCCATGCCTGGGGAAAAGGCTGGGCCGATCCTGTCATACTCGTGCTCGTGGCAGCTTCCCTTTCCCTGACGGTTTCCTTGGTCCTGCCTGCCGGGCAGTGCTGTGCCTATGGGGTTGCGAGACCCCCACAGACAGCACCCCTCTCCCTCTTCTCCTCTAGGTTCTCTGAGCAGCACAGACAAGCCAGACCAGAAGATGGTTGACATAGCAGAACAGCTGGGCCTGAGCTGGGCCGGTGAGTCTGCACCCGGTGGCTCTGAGGATGCACAGCACTCCTCGGAAAGCTGGCACTTAGGAAGGCTGGAAACACACTGCAGGGTGGAGTGAATGTGCTTTGCAGTGTCCGGGGAGCTGGGCCCTGGTGCAGTTGGTGTGCATGCAGTCCGCACGAGCTCCTCTGGCAGGCTGCCCTTGCCTCCCAGCACCTCTGCTACACTGCAAGCATACCGTGGCACTGACGTGAGCCTTCTTGCAGCTGTGTACGCGTTCCCACACATGCGCAGATTCCAGGCTAGGGTTTTGTTCTGAGTCACATGTATTGCTGTTTGTGGAGGCCTCGCAGTGTCACTGCAGCCACACACCCAACGGCAGTGCCCATCCTTCTCCTTAGCACGACACACTGCTGTGCTGGTCACAGCCAGCCTGGGCAGAGGGGCTTCAACCTCTGCCCCATCCCAGCTGCTGCTCCTGTGTATTCTGCCACGTTCAGTTGTATGGGACAGGGGGTCTGTTCTGGGTCTGGCTGAGCCCTTCACAACATCCCTCAGCGTTTTGGCTCGGGAGTTGGCGATGTGTGCCGTGATGCTGAGATATGGTGTCTCCCCCAGAGCTGGCACGTGAGCTGCAGTTTGGAGTGGATGAGATCAACAGGATACGTGTGGAGAACCCCAACTCCTTGCTGGAGCAGAGCATCGCCTTACTCAACCTCTGGGTCAGCCGTGAGGGCAAGAGTGTCAAGAGTGAGTATCTGTGGTGTCCTGGTTCCGGCGTGGAGGTGACAGGGCTGACAGAGCAGCGTGTGCATGCTTAGGGGGTCACTGGTGGGCTTTACACAGCTGGTTCCTGCCCACCTGCCTGCCTGGAGGGTGTCTGGGGCATGGCCGTGTTCCCCCAGTGACCAGTTCGCTGACACCAGCTTCCCCCTGCAGTTGAGAATCTGTACACAGCGCTGAGGAACATCGACCGCGGCGAGATTGTCAACACGCTGGAGGGCTCTAGCCGACAGAGCCGCAGCCTGAAGGGCAGCTGGCGCTACACCGACAGAGATTACTCCCTCTCGCCATCCCAGATGAATGGTGAGTCCCGGCTTCTGGCAGGGACTGCGGGAGGGCCCCAGGGCAGAAGCCATGCAGGCAGATCGGGGCTGATACCCTGCCTGACTAGGGTGCACCAGTGACCCGCTGGGAGCTCAGTGGGCACAGGGTGTTAGCGAAGGTGCACTGGGGCTTGTGCTGCAGGAAGCTTGGCCCTGCCGTTCTGCCTCCTCAGAAGCTCTCCAGGTGAGGTGGACACACATTCCTTATCCCAACATCCAGCCGCTGGCTGTGCAAGCTGGGCAGTGGACAGGGAGGTGGCCGCTCGGCTGTGACGGTGCGCCTGGTAGAGTGTGCCTGGGTGCGGGGACACAGCCGGGGTCAGCTGCAGCGTGTGCCGTCTGGGAGCCAGCGCACTGGGCAGGGACAGGGCTTTGTGCTGCTGCAGCCTTGCGCTGCAGTGCTGCCTGTGCAGCGCTGGCTCACCGCTCTCTCCCTCTCGATCTCTCCCCTTGTTCTCTTCTCTCAAACATGCCAACTAGCACCATCAGGTGCGGGCACTCCGCTGGGTCACCTCTTGTCACCTCTCATTTGAGCTCATCCTGGCCTCTCCTCCTCTCATCTTCCTCCCCTGCCTGTCTCCACTGTCTCCACCTCAGCTGAGCCCACCGGGAGCCGTGTCCTGCTCCAGCAACTGCATGTCACCAGGGACTGCCCCTCTCACGGCTGACGTGCTTGCTGGCAGCCACCCTGGGCCTTTTCCTCCTGCACTGCCCTGCGCTCCTTCCCTTGCTAGCCCTGCACTGCTTATCCCGGGCCAAGCACCCGCGCAGAGGAGAGGTGCTCTTTCTGGGGAGCTGTCCCCCATGCCTTGCCTGTGGCTAGCAATACCTCGCTGCTGGGGAGCAGAACGAATTCTCTGCTGGTCTCTGATGATGATGGGGCTAGTGGCTTAGAGCTGAAACAGGCTGAGCAAAGCCACCTGCGTGAGTGGCAGTACCAGGCTTGACTGTGGTCCGTATCGGTGTGTCTGGGCTCTGCACGAGGCCCTGGGTGATGAGGACGTGACAACGGCTTGTAGCCCTGGAGACACCAACAGGGTTGTAGTGCCCTGGCTGCATCCCGCGGGGCCTCGGGGTTGTGTGACATGTAGCAGGGCCATCCTGCTCGCGGTGCTACTTCCAGCCTGCTCCTCTGTGCTGCAGAGAGGGTTGACTTTGGGAGTCAGTGCCTGTCAGACTTGGCCACTTGAGCTCTAGGGTGACGTAGCCAGCTGATGCTGGATGGGGCTGTGGGCAGAGACCCGGGGGCTGGTGGAGCAGTGTAGCAAGGAGGGCACTGTGTGGATGGGGCATCGTGTGGAGCCCAGGCCAGTCCTCCCGCAGGGAGTGGGCAACCCCAGGGCCTGCCTGAACCAGCCCCAGGGTTCGAAGGGAGGCGTGGCAGCCCATCGCAGGGACTGTGCGAAGGCAGCAGCTGCTGTGAGCGCAGCCCTGCTCAGCCCAGGTGCTGGGGTCTGTGGCAGGACCATTGCTGTCCTCATCAGGACAGGCACCCTGCCGGAGGCTGTTTCCCTTCATGCCTCACTGTGCTTGCGCGTGCGTGAGACGGCTGCTGGAGATATCGCCTCTGTCTGCCCATATAGGTTACGCTTCGCTGCAGGACGAGCTGCTGTCCCCTGCCTCCCTGCATTACACGCTGCCATCCCCGCTGCGTGCCGACCAGTACTGGAATGAGGTGGCCATCATGGATGCTATCCCCATGGCTGCCACTGAGCAGGACGCCCTGATGGATATGTCCGACATGCAGGTGTGGTCCTCGGGGCTCACCCCCTCGCTGGTGACTGCTGAGGACTCCTCTCTGGAGTGCAGCAAGGCTGAGGACTCGGATGCCACAAGTGAAGCCCGGTTCCCGGGGCAGCTTCTAGCAGACGTGCATGGCCCAGACCACATGGGCTCTATGGACCTGGTTGAGGATGACACAGTGGACTCGGATGCCATGAATGGCCTGATTGACCTTCTAGAGCAGGAGGAGGGGCAGAGGCCAGAGGGGAAGATGCCAACCAGTGATCGCCAGCCAGAGACTGGGGAGCACGACCCGGAGACTGAAGTCTCTTTTGTTTCAGTTCAGCAGAAGGTGCAAGCCAGGATCACGGCATCACCTACCATTAGCCATGTTGTGGAGAAGAGCGCAGACAGGTACTGTATCCTGGGGCACCAGGGTGGCCGTGGGAGGGGAGCAGAACTGCTTCGCCAGCTATCGCCCTGTGCTGGGCCAGCTGCAGGAATCTCCCAGCTTTGCTTGCTTCTCTGCTGGTCTCCAGCTCTGGAGCCCGAGCATCCGTGGCAGGCAGAGCAGTGGCTTGGGCCAAGTGCCCTGCACCTCTCTGGGATGCTCTGGGGGGCTCCTTGCGGAGCACCGGGGAGGGACCCCAGGCAGACAGCCAGGCCCTGCATGTAGGTTGTGCTTCCCAGAGCCATCTCAGCCTGGGCTGCCTGCTCCCATGTTCCCAGTGGCACTGGTCCTGTGAGGTCCCTGGCAGGGCTCAGCGATGCTCCCCAGAGTTGCCTTAGACCCTCGCAGCCAGGCCGCGAGGCTGTGGGGCGGGCAGGGAGCATGGCAGGGAGCAGGTCTGTGCCCTTTGCGCATCTGCATTTTGTGCTGCTTGTGCCGGGCGCCTGGCAGCACCGTGAGCCGGGGAGCCCAGCGCCTGGCGGGGTGCAGAGGTAGGCTGGTGCTCGGGGTGCGGCACTCCACGGCAAAGCTGACTGCCTCTCTCTCTCTGTCTCTCTCTCCCTGTCCCTCTCCGGTGCCCAGGCAGAGGGACTGGAATGCAGAAGGCTCCTTTATCTCCTGCCTACAGGACCTGACAGCGGGCTCCTGGCAGGAGGGGGTCACCCGACGGCTGCTCCCGGCGCACACCACGGCCTCCAAGGCACAGGGCCAGGAGCAAGAGCAGGTCCTGGTGCCGGCCGTGGAGCTGATGCGGGTCAGCTCCACAGAGGACAGCGACTGGCAGCCCCAGCACCCCGCGGGCGGCTGGCAGGAGGAGGCACGCAGCCACTTCTTTGGGCAGGTGAGGGTAAGAGCAGGGGGACCCGGCCTCACAGGAGGTGGAGGCCCTATGGACAGCCCTTCCCTCAGCCTGCTGCAAGGCTGGCCAGGCAGACCTAGTGCTAATGGAGGCGCAAGTCTCCTGGCACGCTTCCTGCCCCTGCCCCAGGGGTGCCTCTCAGCCCAGAATAGCCTGCTGTGCTTGATACCTGAGCTCATGCTCTCCATTTATAGCCCGGCCAGCCTCCCTGCCTGCTCCCTTATTGAGTATCTGCCCTGGCCGCTGGCCCAGCAGCCTGCTGCAGCCAGAAATAGAGCTGGTCTGGGGGCCAGGGGGGCAGTGGGCATCCTGCCATGGCCAGACAGGGCCGGCAGGTATGAGGTGGGCAAGTGCCTTTCCTTGGCCAGGGCATGCGCAGCCATCTCGCAGCACGGCTGTGCTTGGAGGTGGTTGCTCAGCTCTGCAGCGTGTGTCTTCCGAGCCGCATGCGATTACAGTGACAACCCGAGCCCCTGGCTCCTGCCAGGGCTTCATCTGTCCCGTGACAGAGGGCTGCGTGCTGCCCTCCCACCGCAGCCAGGAAGGCAGGGTGTTGGTGAGCTGGCAGAGAAGGGGGACAGGTCTGTCCCAGTTGCCGCCTGGCTGGGAACGGGTGGTGCTGTTGCAGTCCTGGTCCCATGACTTTGACAGAAGCTGTGAGCGCAGAGGACGCCCCACCTGCCCGCTCCCTTCTCGCCGCCCACCGCCAGCTGAGCTGTGGCAGCTTGGGTTACAGCAGTCCTCCCGCAGAGCGGGGCACTGCACGGGGCAGGCTGCAGACCCGCAGGGCTGCTCCTACCCTGGGGGTTTTGCCCATCCCAGCTGGACGGCATGGCCAGGCTCTGAGCGGCAGGCTGGGACCCGCGGGTCATGCGTGCTGCTGCGCGTGCTGAGGCAGGATGTGGGCTTTCCTGGCCCAGCTGCTGATCGCCCTGGTGCTGCTGGCCTTCTTCCTGGTCAGCTGCCAGAACGTCATGCACATCGTCAGGGGCTCTGTCCGCTTCCTGCTCAAACACGCCCACCGGGAGCTGGACAAGGAGCTCGGGGAGAGCCAGGGTCTGGCAGATGACGAGGAGGCTCTCTCCAGCAGGGTTGTCCGCCGGCGCGTCCTTGTGAAGGTAACGAGCAGGGAGCTGAGAGGCCAGCCCTGGGGCAGAGGCAGAGGAGAGCTGTGACGGGACAGGGCAGGCTGTGGGGTGCATGTCGGATGTACTGTTCTGCCTGCAAAGGGGCTCCCCTCACCCTCCCCTCACCCCCCTCATGCTGTGATGTCCCTCCTGTCACTGCAGGGGAACGAAGTCCTTCATCTCCCTGGAGACGAGGTGATTGAGGAGCAGTTCACAGATGATCAAGGCAACATAGTCACCAAGAAGGTGAGTGATCAAAGGACATGATCCGGGCAAGGGCACGCTGCAGCCTTTCTCCTCTCCTCTCTGCCCCGCTGCCCTGCTTCTCCCTGCAGCCCAGGGGCCCGTGCAGGGCACCTGTGTCCTGCTGTCTTCAGTGGTGGTCACAGCACTTCTCCGGCCAGACCCTGCACATGGGGCAGAGGCTGCAAGCCACGTGCAGTTCAGGGCCAGACTGTGCAAGGAGGGAGGCATGGTGCCCTGGGGCTCGCTGTGACGCCTGGCTGTGCGGGTCTCCACAGGTCATCCGGAAGGTGGTGCGTCAGCTGGGCCCTGGTGACACAGATGACAGGCAGGAGCAGGAGGAGCTGATTCTGGAGGGTTCCCTGCAGGAGCCCCAAGACCTGGAAGCTGAGGACGATCACTTCATGAAATACGCCATCCTGCACCAGGACGGTCTGGGGGCCAAGGTACAGTGTGGCTCATATCCCTGCCTTGCAGGCATTCTGCCCTGTGCCAGCACTGCCTCTGCAGGACTCGCAGCCTCTGGGGCTCTGCCACCCTCTGTCCTTTCTTCTGCCCTGCCCTGCTCTCCTCTCCTGTGTCCTCTTTAAGGCTTCCAGGGGCAGCTCTTGCCCACCGCACCAGTCTTCTTGCTCGGTGTCTTCTGCCAACTGACTCTGCTTTTCCCTCTCCTGTCCTCTTCTGTGTGTCTGTCTGTTCACCTGGGTGTCCTGCTTCCTGCCCCTGCTGCTTCCTCAGGAGGAGGTGCGAGTGCGTGTCCCGAAACTGGAGGTCTCCGGGGGCAGGATGGGGGCTCAGATAGTGAAACGAGCCAGCCTGAAAAGGGGGAAGCAGTGACCCCTCAAATGGCCTCTTTTGAGGTAACCCCACCTTTGCTCTTCTTGCTGTCCCAGCTCCCCATGCTGCTGCCTGCACTGAGCTTCTGGTCGTGCGCATCCTCCCGGGAAACGTGTAACAGGGCTGTGCCCCGCTCGTGGCCTGCAGAGAGGGGTTGCCGTGCTGTAGCGAAACGCTGAGGGTGGGCAGCGGTGTGCCTCTGGGCCCAGGGCCTGGGTGCCACAGGCGCAGGGTACCCGCTCTGCGGTGTTCCCCTGGGCAGCTGCTGGCGCTGGGTCAGCCCCTGGGCTCAGCGCTTCGCTGTGGCCGCAGCACCTTGCATAGTCGGGGTGCTGGTCCCCCACGACCGGGCCATGAGGTGGTTGCTCCTGGTTGTGCTGGGCTATGGCAGACGGACGATCCTTGGCCAAAGCCGCACCGGGGGTGGCTGGCATTTGCCTGGGACGGAGCAGAGCCGTGCCCGTCGTGCACGAGCACCAGCCGTGCGGTGGACGGGACCAGGCCGTGGACGGGGGTGCGGCCGGGCGCGGGCAGGGCCGTCGCGGTTCTGCGGGGCGATGGGAGCGGCTGCCGCTGGCAGCCACGCGTGGCAGGCGCGAGAGGGCGGCAGTGAGGCGTGCGGGAGCTGCCGCGGCCGGGGCGGAGTGCGGGCCGTGGCGGGACGCTGCTGGTGGGAGCGGGGATGCAGGGTTGCCGGGGTGCAGGAACGTGATGCTTGCAGGGGCTGGGGGTAGGGAACCCGGGGCGGTTCTTCCATTGATCCCCGGCGGGGGCACGGGGCCATCCCACGAGTCCTGTGCGCTCCCGCTCTCCCTGCCTCCCGCTGGCTGGGACACCAGGCTCAGGGCAGGGCGCTCGGCACAGCTCCCGCACCCGGCTGCATCGTCGTTCTCTGCACGCCCGCGGCCGGGTTGGCACCGCAGCACTTGGGGGAAGGCGCTGCGCACCCGATCCCCGGCTGCGGGGCACTGCCTGAGCCAGAGAGGAGGCTGCCACGCGGCACGGTCAGTCCTCTGGCTGCGTCTGTCTGTCCTCCCTCTGCCCACACTGTGCTGGTGGGCTCTCCGTGGGTGCCTGGCAGGCAGGAGCCTTGTGCTGATGGACGTGTGTCCATGCTGGCCATGTCCCCACGCCTGCTGGCTGCCCCACTGCCCAGGCCCTGCTGGGGCTGCCTCTCTCTTGCTGCTTTGCTCTTGCTGTTTTCCGTGGCAGGCAAAAGTGGCCAAGGGTGTGCGTTGGGAGTCTTCGGGGCCTTCCCCACCGCTGTGGGAGTGAGGTGCGGTCAGCCACCCTTGCTGAGGCCGGGGACTCAGGGCTGGCCTCCTGCATCCCAGAGCCTACAGCAGCCCTCCCAGCCCCTTCCCAGTGCCACATTGCCTTTGTGCGGATCTGCTCCTGCTTGTGGCTGCTCTCTGCGGCTGGGACAGCACCACCGATGCCATCTATGCCATTGCTGCTGGTTCCAGGCAGGGCACTTACTGGTGCTGTGTCACTCTTTCTCTGACACCCTCCCAAAACTTGTGCATGTGGGACAAGCACAGGGTGCAGAAGGGGCTGGGGCTGCCTCATACCTGGCTTTCCCCCCCATCCTCCTGGCTGTGCCACCATGAATGCCTGGTAACCCCATCTCTCTCTCTGTGTCTCTGCAGGATCTCACCTCAACACCAAACCACTGAACTCCACACACGTTCTGACACATACCTGAGAAGAGAGGAGAGGAAAGCAGAGAGTGGAGGGGAGCAGGGCTGGCTGTACATGTTTCTATAGACTAATGGCATGATTTCTGTATGAGATATACTTACCGTCCTATCCGCATGACCGACTGACTGCAAGACGCATGAGCTACAGTACTTAAAACAGACGGAGGGGCCTCCGTCCCTGCCCCGCTGCTGCCAGGAGCCCAGAGACAGCAGCATGAACCAGGGGCATCCTCTCAGCTCCTCTGGGAAGCAAGAGCTGGACTGGCAGAAAACAAGAGGAGACTCCACCCTCGCCTGTTCGCGTGTGTAAAAGCATCCCCATGTCTGTGCTCCAGCTGCAAGAGGGGAGCTGGGGCAGCACGGCACTGCTCACCGTGGAAGGAGAGGGGCTTGACCCCCGCCATCACCTGTGCTGCCTCTGCTGGACTTGCTTCTCGTCCCTCTCAGTGAGTGCCGGGTTATGGGGAAGGCAGCAGTTGCTGGGGGTGCACAAGGGTCCCAGGGAGCACAGCCGCCCTGGGCAGAGGGGCTGGTGCAGGGCTGCCCTTCCTCTCCCCAGCACCTGCAACGTCTCCCGCCAGGACAGGGCTCTGGGCTGAGCACTGAGCTCATTGCTTGTGTTGAAAGTGTAAACTGTACAGCAATCAGCCTTGTGTATATGAACCAATAAATACTATGCAAACCCCTAGGGACACTCTAGCAGTATATACAAAGCACTGACAGCTCTGCTCCCAAATACCTCTTCAGGCTGCAGGACAGGCAAAACCTTTGGAGTGCGTGAGCAGCTCTGGTGACTGGAACTGGGAGGCTGTAGCAGTAAGAGGGCAGCAGGCTGCCCCCCGGCTGAGCCTGGTCCCTTCCTGGCCTAAAGAGAGGGGCCCAGAGTTGCAGTCCCGTGGGCCTGTCTGTGGTGCAAGCAGTTTGCGTTGGCTCCAGCTGGGGTGAAGCTGTAGGGCTGTGTTCAGGTGCTTGGGGCCCACGGAGGATGGGTAGTGAGAGCAGGGGGTGCTTGTGCCGCAGTCAGAGTTGTGCCTAGCTCTGCTCAGTGCAGAACCTGCGTGGGAGATGGGCCAGGAGCTGGCAGGCACCAGCAGCCCTGCACTATGCACCCCGTGCAAGGGCTTTGCAGGGTCCCCTTGCCTCCCTGCGAGGGCACGGATGAGGATAGCCCAGTGACCCCACGGCTGCTGACCCTCCCAGGACCAACCCCAGAGACGCAGGGGCTGCTCCCCCGGTGGCTGCGCTTTGGCCAGGTGAAACGCTCTGCTGCAGCAGCCTGGGCCACGCAGTCACCCAGGGAGCCGGGGCAGCCCCGCGGCCAGCCACTCTGGCAAGGGGAGCAGCGGTGGGCAGAGCTGTGCGGGCAACTCCGAGATCTGTAGCAGGGTGAGTCTGCTGCAATGCTTGACCCCAGGAGAGTGGGGTGCAGGTAGTGGCAGAGCAGCCCACGTCCCTCATTCTGTCCTTTGCCTGTCTTGGCCTTTGTAGCACAGTGGTGTGAGGACCCCCTGCTCTTTCCCCTGGAGATGTCCTGGGACCTGTTTTGCAAGGCCTGAGTTTGCTCTCTGTGGCTTTGTGCAGAACTCACCTCTGGCTTCAGGCCGTGCGATAGTGGCCCTGCAGGGCAGCACGGTCTCACAGTGGCTGCGCATCTGCTGGGAGAACCCCCGGGTCCCCTGCGGCCGGGAGGAAGCCTAGCTGCAGCGGAGCGAGTGACCCAGCCTAGCCTTGGAGAGCAAAGCAACCCTTTCCCGCCCCGAAGTCGAGCCATAGAGGCACAGACTCCATCCATCGCCCCTGTGGTGTCCAGTGACCTCCCCAGCCCCACTGCCACAGCTGACTCCGTAGCATCACCCTAGAGTTGTGTGTGGGTCCTGTGCTTTGGCCTCGTAGACGCCTTAGGGAATGTGCTGTGCTGCAACCCTGCCAGGCCCTGCCGTGCCACCGCTTCGCGCTCAGATTGCTCGTGGGGCTGGTAGGGGGAGGCTGCGCCCGACCTTGAGCCTAGAGAATGCTGCAGTCTGCACACTAGAAGCTTTTTAGAAGTTTTAAAAATTACTTTTATTTCCTTTTTTTAACTGTTATGGAAACAAGCCTTTTGGATCTCCCTGTCGTAGCTCCTGATGTATAGATCATTTCCCTGTACACCAGCTACCAGACTACCAGTTAATAAAGAAACCGACACAGACCCTGGCTCCTCTCTGCTTTCCAAGGGTGCGGGAACGCCGAGGGCGGGGGCGCGGCTGCGCGGGGTCCCCTCTGCCCGCACCCCGCTGCTGCGTCCGGGGCGGCCGCGGGGGCCGGCGGCTCCTTGTGCCCGAGCAGGGCTGGGGCCGGTCCGGCAGCGCGCTGTGTCCGGACAGGGAGGTGGCCGCACAGTCGCTGCCACCGGCGCCCCGTGCCGCTGCGGGGTCGCACCCGCAGGGCCCCACCGGGAGCCCCGCCCCGGTCCGACCGGCGCTGTCCAGGGGCCCGTCCCGTCCCGTCCCGTCCCGTCCCGTCCCGTCTGCGCTGTCCAACGTC
>WHYT01015889.1:188377-205806 GCA_009806455.1 Tetrax tetrax
GCCCCGCCCCGCCCGGCGCTGTCCAGCGCCCGCCGCCGGCTTTCAAAGCGCGATTTGTCTGGGCCGGGCCAATCCCGGGCTGGCGCTGCGGCGCAGCCAATGGTGGCCGAGGCCGCGGAGACCCGGCCAATGGGGGCGCGGCCTGCAGCCGGCCGGCCAATGGGGGCGCGGTATTCTAATGGCCCCGCTCTTTATCAGAGAAATGTTGGCTCGCCCCAAGCCCAAGTTGGGTGTCCGGTGCCGGTGCCACCTCGCCGGGTCACGGGGCTGCCTGCGAGGCACTGCCCGTGGCCGCCCCCCTGCCCAGGCCCTGGCCCCCCGGCCAGCCTGTCACTGTCCCAGGGCCGCCCAGGTGCCCACCGGGGCCCAGTAGCCCCTGAGCCGGTGGGGATGGGCTGGCCGTCGCAGCTCTGGGGAGCCGGGCTCTGAGGGCCACCTCAGCACCGGAGCCATGGACGCCAACCTGCCGGGCACCTTCCTGCTCAACGGCCCCTCGCTGGGCCCCTTCCCTGAGGCCAAGGCACCCGTCTGCCAGTACTCGGTGCAGAGCTCCTTCTACAAGCTGGGTCCCCCCGGGCTTGGCGCCCAGCTGGCTGCCGGCACCCCGCACGGCATCTCCGACATCCTCAGCCGCCCTGCAGCGACGCCGAACAGCAGCCTCCTCCCTGGCTACCCCCACGCGGGCGGATTTAATGGACTGAGCTCCCCGGGCATCTATTACGGGCCCCAGGTGGGGGCCCTCCCCAAGGCTGGTGGCGAGTACCTGCCGCGGGGCCGGAGCTGCTGGGCAGAGGCAGCCCCAGACTGGCGGGGCGGCCGGCAGTGCGGTGGCCGTAAGTACAGCGGGGCCGAGGCGGGTGCGGGGCGGATGGGTGCCACAGGCGGCGGGTGTCCCACAGGGTCCCAACCCATTGGCACCAGGGCAGGGATGTGGAGCACGTGAAGCATTGCGGGTCACCTTTGTGGGAACGGCCACGGCGCCAGAGCTGCTGGACCTCAACCTGCCGCAGAGGTTTTGGCTCAAGAGCAGGGACAGCTCCAGTGGCAGAGACTAATGTTTTGCTTTGCCCTCCCCCCAGGCAAGGCACAGCTGGCCAGGACAGGCAGAGCCTGCCGTCCCAGAGATGCCCGTCCCTCCGACAGCCTCACGGGGGTCAGTGCCCAGCCTGGGGCAGAGAAGGGCAGGATGGCTGCCCTGGGCTGGCAGCACTGCCTGCCTGGTGGAGAGCGGGCAGGGGGATTTGTAGAGCGCATTGCTGCTGTGCCAGAGGGTGGGTGGGATGGGTGCACCCCCTGTCCCTCGGGAAGCCCCGGTGTGCTCTGGGCTGGGGGGCTGAGTGCAGCTGCTCAGCGCCTGCAGCCGCATCCTCTTCCCCCTCTCCAGGTGATGCCCTTGGAGCAGGCGGGTCAGGCAGCTCCGCTGTCCACTCCCAGCACAGCTACAAGCTGACCAGCTCTGCCTGCCTTCCCGCCACGCATCCTGCAAGATGTGGGGCATGGGGACATGGTGTTCGCGGTGCTGTGTGGCTCTGAGGTCGTGCACTGCTGCTAACGACCCTTCCTCTCTCAGCACAACAAATTAGCGCTGTCCCCGAGCAGGACGTGAGCAGCCCAGATCTGGCTCTGGGGGGCCCACACGGAGGGCAGCTCAGCCCTCCTGGGATGGGGCTGAAGGCAGAATATGGTTTTAATTTGAGAGGAGTCGGCGTGGAGGGACTCTGTGGCAGATGTGCTGGTGCTGTGTTCGGGAAGGGGAGAGCTGCCAGAGCCGTGCGCTGCAGAGAGCCCAGGTCCTCACACGCTTCCCTCCTCCTCTCCCGCAGCCCCTGCTCACCTGGCCGACAGCATCCACAAGAAGAAGCACACGCGCCCGACCTTCACAGGGCACCAGATCTTCGCTCTGGAGAAGACTTTTGAGCAGACCAAGTACTTGGCTGGTCCAGAGAGAGCACGGCTGGCCTACTCCCTTGGCATGACTGAATCCCAGGTGAAGGTGAGTGGTGATCCCCGTGTGGCACGGGGTGCGTGGTGTGGCGGCTGCTAACTGAGCCGGGCCCACGGGGCGACAGGTCTGGTTCCAGAATCGACGGACCAAATGGAGGAAGAAGAGCGCCCTGGAGCCCTCCTCATCCTCACAGCGGGCAGGGGGCTCTGGTGGGGAGCGAGCAGCCTCTGAGACTGAGGATGATGAGTACAACAAGCCACTGGACCCCGACTCGGATGACGAGAAGATCCGGCTGCTGCTGAGGAAGCACCGTGCAGCCTTCTCAGTGCTGGGCTTGGGTACGCACAGCGGCTGAGCGCCAGCGCAGCCCGTTCCTCCGGGCCGTGGGGGCGCCCGGCCTGGCCGCCTGCTTCCTGCCAGAAGGTGACCCCCCCTCAGCAGCTGCCCAGCTGTGGGGATGGGGTGGCTGCTGCCCCCCTCCTGGTGGCTCCTGCCCAGGGATTGTGGCTCACAGGGCTGGGAGCAGCACGCGTGGGCAGTGTCAGGTGCGGCCGTGCTGTCGGCATTGATGAAATAAAGGTCCCAGCCCCAGCCAAGTCCCAGCGCTTGCTTCGTGGGCGTGTGGTCCAGGGTGCCCTTGTGAGGCTGGGCCGGAGAAGGGGCTGGGATCGCATGTGTGGGGCAGGGTCTGCGTGCCAGGCAGGGGAAGGGGCCATGGCTGTGGCGCTGTGTGTGGGGCAGGAAGAGCTTACAGGAGCTGGGCAGCCCTGAGGACGTTTCCCAGGGTTTTCCCCAGGTTGGGCGTGCACCAGCAGCGAGAGGTGCTGGTTCAAAAGTCACTCGTTGGGGCCTCTTGTTGGAACCTATTAGCAGCAAATAAATATCATTTATCTTAACGGTATGAGTGAGAGCCCATTCACCTGTCGGGGCTGCAGGATTGATGTGGCATCAATAGCTCCGGTGTGTTTGCCTGCCAGCCTGGTGGGCCCCCCTCCCCCCGTACTGCACCCCTGTGCCGCAGGACTGTGCGTGTGCACGTGTGTGTGCGGGGGTCTGCACGCCCCCGCTCCGGCCCCCCATGGCTCAGCGGTGGGTGCCGCGCAGGCCTGTCTGTCCCCAGCTGGAGATGCCAGAGGGATTCCCGCTGGCACAGGCGCACTGCTGGGGCCGAGAGCCAGCCAAGTGCCAGCCAGGTGCGAGCAAACAGACCGGCCGTGTCCCGCGAGGAAATCGATCGCAGATAAGGTGCTGCCAGCCCATCGCATACTGATCCGTGGCATGGCACGGGCACGGGAGAGGTGCTGCAGCCCAGGCTGCTCTCCCCTGCGGCCGCAGGCAGCGTCTGAGCACAGGCTGGTGGCCAAGCCCCCCCAGAGCATGGCCGAAACCCCCGAAGCACTGAGGCTTTGCGGAGGCCCTGAACTTTGTGCTGTGGAGCCACGGTGTGGGGCTGCAGACCCTCACTTTTTGGCCCATCTGTCAGACCACAGGGCCCACTTTTGTCTCCAAGTCCTCCCCAGTTGACAGGTGCTGGGCTGGGGGCACTGCAAGGAGTCCTGGCTGCTCGGCAGCGCTTTCCCAGGGTCAGGGAAGACGGATCTGCCCCCGTTGGCCACCATCCAGCCCTCCGCACTGCGCACGGGGCTCACTGCTCCCCGCTCAGCCCTGCAGCCCCTGCTGTCTCCATGGGCCACACGCCAGCGGGCGGCAGGGCTGAGGGACCCGTTGCGAGGCCGTGGCAGGTCGGGTCCCACGGGCAACGTGGCGCACAGGGCTGAGCCGGGGGCTGCGTACCCCGCAGCAGACCCACGTCACCGTCCATGGGCAGAGCCAGCGCTTGGCTGGAGCCGGCTCCGCACAGCCGGAGAGAAGTGAGGGGCTGCTGTCGGGATATTTTTTTGACATTTTCTAAGCTGCCCAGCATGGCTGACAATTTTTAATGTACTAACTGCCTGGTCCAGTGAGCTGATTAATTGGTGCTGTGGAGATCAATACAAAACAGAAAATTAAAACAATTTTAAAGTGATTAAGTAGTTTAACACCTGTCTGATGCCACGTCAGAGCTGGGAGACAAATAAAGCAGGTGGCAAAGGGCCTGCTGTAGCCAGGGAGAGTGACAAATCACAGCCGCAGCCTGGCTGCCCCGCGGATCCCTGCAGCCGGACGGGTCCCCGAGTGGTGCCGCTCTGTGCGGTGGCCGGGACCACCCTGCTCTCCCGCGCGCTCTGCTCCCACTGTCCCGCTTCCCACGCAGCCAGCACTGGCCGCGTGCTGCTGTGGTTCGCTGCGGCAGGGCTGGGGTCTTGGTGGGGCACACGGAGCCCGATCAAGGGCGAGCGCCATCTCTGCCCTCCCCAAACTCACCTTGTGCCCCCGGCGGAGGCTGCCCGGCGCTGGGTGGCCCTGGGCCATGCGGGCAGGCAGAGCCTGGGCCTGGCCGCTCCGGGGGCGTGTGGGTGCGAGCGCAGGCAGGGCGGCCTGGCAGGCAGATGGATAGCAGCTCCGCTTCAATTCCGCATCCCTTTTCTCCCAGACAAACCCCGTCAGATTTTCATAAATCAAAGCGCCACACTGTTTAATAAAAATTTATTGACTTACAAGTGATTATTTATCAAAAGGCCATTAATAGCGGCTCCGGGAATGATGTGCTACTGGGTGGTGCGTGGAGACTAATAGCAAATCAATGCCAGCATCCGGGCAGAATGCATATGAGGGCCCCCAGCCCCTGTGGGCTGCACGGCTGCTGCAGCTGGAGCCAGCAGCCCCTACCCCACGGGCTGCCCAGCGCTCCCTCCAGTTATTTATCGCTTACAAATGAAATGATCGATACTTTTAATCTAGAGCTAAATTTATTAACTTTCCCATCGGAGAGAGACATATTGACTGGACGCATGGGGAGGGGAAGGTGAGGAAAGATGGATGTGTGCCTCCTAACCTGTCCAGGCAGCTCCCTGCCTGCTGCCGAGCACCCCATCCCAGCACCAGCGAGGCTGCTGGGGGTGGTTCCGAGCATGGGGGGGGGGTGCTGCTGCAGCCCAGCCCATGGGGAAGGGGCACCACAGGGCTCGGCAGGCACAGCACTGCCTGGGCACCCCATGGCTCTGGGGCTGGGGCACCCTCCAGAGCTGGGCACATCATGGTGCAGCAGAGGGGTCTGAGTCCAAACGGCCCCCTGAGCAAGGGGAAAATCTTTGTAAGTATTGCGGCCAGAGCAGCAAAGCTCAGGCAGGCAAAGCCAGGGCTGCTGTGGTGGCCAGCAGTCAATCTGGGGCATGTGACTCAAGCAGGAACTGGAGCAAATACGGCTCGTAAAATGTTGTGATGCGATGGTCCCGGCACGGACCACAGGGTAACACCGCCCTGCTGGGGAGCTGCGGCTTAACCCTGGCCCGGGTTATGTCTGGTAAGGGAAATGCTGGGGACAGCCTTTCCTACACCACTGAAAGGTGATGGCCACAACCTCTGCACAAATGTAACAACTGCCACGGAGCCGAGGTTGCACTTTACTGTTCTTTTTTTTTTTTTTTTTTTTTTTTTTTTTTTAAGTAGCAAAGCAACAGCTGCATCAGTTAACAGACGGGTGGAGGACTGGTGAGCTGATGTTAACAGCTGTGCCCAGTAACCCCGCATGCTGGTGGGACCCTTAAGGCCAGGATAAACGCCTGATGGAGGATGGGTCCCAGCCTGGCCACAGAGGGCTCGCTCAGTAACAAGCAGTTGTTCTGTGGTCTGTCAGCAGCACAGGGGTGTAAGTACTACACTTCAACCCTGAAGGCATTGTTAGCAATCTCCTGCTTGGCTTCAGTGGCTTCTGTTTTGTTATCTTAGATGGAAAGGAAAAGATACCCGGCTTTGCTTGTTCTTCTTTCACCCACCCCCCTCCCCCCCGAGATCCATTGCCATAGCTGAAGTTGGGCAGAAGAGAACACGACACTGGGGTAACAGCGAAAGGCACAGGGCCAAGAAGGTGTCTCCACCACCAAACAAGAGCCTGGCGAGGCCGGATGTTAACGGCGATGGTGTGTAAGAGCTCGCTGATCACTGAGTGCGATGTTTGTGCAGGTACTGTGTCTGTGTGAGCGAAGGATCATGGTTGGAGCCGTACAAGAACCAGAGGTCAATCATTTCAGCACAGAACTGTTTCTCGTCACGGTATGTGAACAGCTCACGTGCTAATCAGCGCGGCTTTACCTCACGGTGCGTGAGGAAGCCTGTCCCCGCTCAGGTATTGCATGGGGCCAGTTCAGTCTGTCTGCGCAGAAGCTGATGGTCCTGGGGTAGCTGAGAAACAGCACACCGTGGGAATCGGGGTTTCTCAGCTGAGGACAAGCTGTGCATACGCTGCTTGCACAGGCAAAGATGACCTCAGTGACCCAGCCGACGGGATCTGAAGCCACTAACGATGTGAAGCAGTGCGGCCCCACAAAACCGAATAATCCCGGTGAAGGTATGTGCGTGTCTCCTGAAAAGGGTACGGCAGCTTCTGAACTCTTTCTCTCTGTTGCTTTATTTTCTCTGTCTCTTTCTTAATAGAACGGTGTTTAACTCAAATAAAACAAACTGGAAGCAAACTGCCTTGAATCTGTGTTGGTAGCTAGCGCAGGGAAACTGCAATGTGAGGACAGGTACAGAGGACAGCTGTCCTGGCCGGGGGGCAGCGGATGCCCTCCCCCCCAAACACCGCTTGGGGTACAAAGGAGGCACTAAGTGCTGCCTTCGCTAGCGCCCTGGGAAACGCAGGCAGGCTGCTGCAGGCAGCAGAGAGACAAGCAGGAGCCAGCCTGCTTGTAAGAGCAGACAGAAGACTCAGCCACTGTGCTGAAGTTTGTAGGGACATCAGGAAAAGTGGAAAGTACACAGGACGAATGCTCAAATGTGAGGTGTTTTACTGAATAATAACTCACAGAGCTGAAAGGGAAAGGGGTGCCACCTCCAGCGCAAGATTTCAGCTTCCTTCCAACAAGACTAGGTTATGTACGTGCATGTTGGTACATTACAGGATCAGATCCCACCATCTCCCTCAGGAGACACCTGAAAGTGGATCTCCTGCCCCAGCCATGGAGTCTCAGACTCTCCTGCCCGCCCTGGGCTCCCACCACAGCACATGTGGTTTCCTCAAAAGCCCCCCTCCCTCGCCAGCAACAACAGCCTGCAACTCGCAGTGCCAGGGGACAGCGGGAGGCTTCCAAGGAGGAAGACCCTCACCGCCTGAGGAGCCCCAGCAAAGAGGCTGTTACTTAAGATGCTGGAGAAGCAACTGTCTGGGTTAGGCTATGACAGGAGGGTGGCAAAAGGAGAAGGAAAGGCTTCTCCTTCGGAAAGTAAAGCTGGAAACGGCTTGAGACACCACATACTGCTCGTAAGGGGTTTGTGCTGCAGACGTGAGAGGCACAGGCGCACCAAGAATCCCTTGGTTGTCAATGCAGCCAATTTCAGTGCAGCTCACCAGCTTCTGTGCCGTGGGAGACTTGTGACTGACACGCGCACACCAACACACCAGTCCTCCCACTGGGGCTGTAAACACCATCTGGAAGCATACGACACCGTAAGTGTTTCATTTAATAGTGCCCCTGCAAGGGGCTTCACTGTAACAGTAACAAGAAGGCATCTTTGCCAAGAGCTGCCCAGGCCTGAAGGCTCTAGGCAGTAATAGTGCCTCTGGGAAAGAACAGCCAGAGGACAAAGGAGCAAGTCCAAGCAGCTCCAGAGTAGCCAAAGTCCAAAGATTCAGAGCCACTTCAGGCAAGCCCTGGCTCATGCTGGAGGCAGCGGGCTCAGGAGCGGCTCCGGTCTTCATGGTTGCCTACAATCATTTTGCTGTAGAGTTTCTGTTGCTCCTCCTTGAACGTGTCTTTCACCTTCTCCCTCTTCAGTCCTCCATCCCTGGGGAGAGAGTTGTGCCATCAGAGGAGCTGCAGGCGTGTGCTGTCTGAATCTTCAGCTGGGGCTGCTCAGAACAGGTTAGAGCTCCCGCAGCAGCCAGCCACACCTGTACCCTATGGTGCCAGGGCACCCTGCAGACCAGCTGTCCCCAAGAGCTGTGACTTTCACACCCTGCTCTGCCAGGAGCTGCACCCATAGCCCCGCACTGCGCTCAGCACGGCAGCTCTGTCAGAGACCACTGAGCTGCTCTGGTACCACTACAGCAGACTGCCTGCAGAGTCCCTTTGCGGCCCAGGCTCTGAAGATCTCAGTGCCTGAAAAAGGAAGTTCCCAAGCTCCACCCACTTTGCTGAGCAGCATCAGGTCAGAACGAGGGCATTCCAGTGCAAGCTGGAATCACAGAGAGAAGCCCTGGTACCCAACACACAGCAGAAGGAAAGACACTGGTCTGTGTGACAGAAGAGAAATTTTGGAGGTCACAGGCAAGATGTATCTCCATTTCTCCATGGGCCTGCTCTGCCCAGTGCAAGACAAACTCAGCTGTACAGCCCACAAGCACGTACCAGGAACCAGGAACCTCGGCACCAGGAAGAGAAAAGCCCGCCGGGACTCACCAGAGCAGATCCACAAGGCCTCCCTGTCTGGCGATGGCTGACTTCACTCGATTGGCAAACTGGACAGCATCCTCTTCGGGCTGTGGCAAAGCAACACTGTTCAGTGAGAGCCAAGGGCCAAGCTGGTAGCAGAGGCCGCAGATCAGACAGGCCAGGGTCACCTTACCTGCCTGGTCATCGGGGGCAGGTACCAGACACTGCAGACAATGGCCCAGCTGGTCATCATCCTAAGGAGGTAGGTTACCATCCCGTACTTGCTGCTGTTCCAAAAGGCATCTCCGAACTGCGGATCATACTGCAGAGGGAAGAGCTCAGGGAAGTCAGGCAGCGACTGCAGCCTCCCTGAGCTCCAGCTCCACCCCAAGCCCAGCTCCAGGCCAGCCCTCCCCCAGCGCCACAGGGAGTGCCGGCAGCTGCCCCGTGCACTCAGCCCAGGCTGCCGAGCCAGCACTGCCAAGGCTGGGCTGCCAAGACTGAGCTCGCAGGCAGAGGGCTGCTTGTGCTGTAATGCCTGCCCTCTCATACCTTGATGGCTACAGGGTAAACTGTGGCTCCAATTTCAAAGCTCCCCTTTTTAAACATCATCACAGACGTGTTGTTGATGCAGGTTCCTGTAAGAGGCAAGCACAATCTTCTCAGGTTCGCTTTGCACGTCAGTTCAGGAGCCCACACTACGCACCTACGGGCCAGGCCATGGGCACCCAGCACCGCCCCCCAGCACCCACTCCAAACCCCGCTCTCTGCGCGCGCAGGGTGTGTCACTGGGACACCACATATCTGCCTTCCACACTCTGGGTTCAGTCTACTCTAGAGATGCAACGTCCCCTTCGTCTCAGCTAAGGGACGCGAGGCCCTTGGCTGCATGAGGCGGCAAGGAGCAGAGCCCTGTCCACCAGGCGCTTGTCCGGCGCTGCTCCACAACTCACCTTCCGGAAAGATAAGAATGGGCAGCTTGCTCTTGTCTTGGACGTGCTCTGTGAGCCTAAACAGAAGAGCGTCACCAGTCAGCAGAGGGCACAGAAGCCATCTCTAGCAATGCACACGGCATGCAGTCACTGGGTGCCAGCAAGAGTGCACAGCCTCCCAACACCCACCCGGCAAGGCTGCGTCCTCACCACGGGAAGCAGGCACCCCCCTGCTTTCCCAGCCTCCAGACCTCCCCCTGCAGCTAGCACCTGTCACACCTTTTGGCGACGAGGTGACGATCTTTGACCTCAGAGCGCTCAAACCAGACGTGGGGGCAGGCTTTCACCATGGCTCTCTGTATCACACCCATGAGCCCCCCGTGGATCTGACCCACCTGAAGAGGACAAGAAGACACAAGTTACAAGATCTGGGGACACATGAAGGCCAAGGCAGCTCCCAGCTTCACAGCCAACTGAGGTCAATCTTTCTACCCCTGCCCTGGAAAGGCTGAGAAGAAAAGGCCCAGGCTCTGATGGGAAGGACAGATGTAGTCCCAAGCGCTTCCCATGTTGCAGGAGGTCCAGCTGGGGAAGCACTTTGCTCTCCCATGGACAGCAAAGCCCAGAGCTCTACCTGAAAGGCAGTGCCCAGAGACCCCTGGTGCTCCGAGTCCCAGGCTGAGCTCGCTGGGAAGCCAGGCACAACAGGGTATCTGTGCACAGGGTCTGCGTGTGCCCTGCAATACCATGCAGGGAAAAGTAGTTCCGCGTGATCAAAAGCCTCCTGCTGCCCGCTCCTTGCCCCATGCAATATGCTTGCTGCTCCCAGCACGCGCGTGGCCAGGCCCCGGCAGGCAGGGCTGGCGCTGAGGTGTAGACCTTACCATCGCATAGTAGCCATCGCTGGCCAGGATGATCACATCGATGGGAGATGTGTGGTTGGCCACGCAGATGCCTCCATTGCGGGGTCTGTTTTCTCTAAAAGCAAAGCAAAGGTACAGATGAGGACAGAGGAACAAAGCGTGAGGCCTGCAAGAGGCACAGCCCAGAGCAGCCGGTGGGACAGGACACCCCGCAGCAGACAGTGCCTCCTTACCGGTCGTGGTAGGTGATGATGGCGGTGAGGGCACGCACACAGATCCGGTAACACATCAGGTGGACGTGCTTGCTCAGGAACTCCTTACACCTGCAGCCAGACAGAGACCATCACCCCCCAGTTCTACAATCTGCCCTGTCGCGGTGCCACTCAGCCCAGCTGCCCCAGGCCATGAGATCCGACCGAGACTTCACGTCTCTCCCATGGGACATGACTCATCCTGGGTTCTGCCATCAGCTTCTGACCACTGATTCTTAAATCATAAAAGCGCACTTTGGCCTTTGCTCTTTTCTGTTCTCATTCCTTTCAGAGCCCAGGGCTCTGCCACAGGTTTGCTGCTCACATCCAGGCCCTTTGTTTAAAACTACGGGGAGTTTGTCCCCGAGAGGCTACAGATGCCAGGACCACTTGCCTTGTCTGCAGCAGGCAGAACAGACAGGCCTTCCAGGAAAACTTCAGGATTATCAGGTCTCAAACTGCACAGGGGGCTCCCCAACCCCTCTTCCCTCAAAGACGGACTCACCTTCCATTTGGCAAATATCCCACCACTGTGGTACCCGTCACCAACAAGCTGATGCCAGTAAACGCCAGAGCTATCCTGTAGAAAGAGGGAAGCTGCACGCTAGCAAAACCAGGCACAGGCCCTACTCCCCAGGCAGCCTGCCTCTCCTGATCAGCTGCAAGTGGGCACAGGCCACCAGCACCGCCACAGCAGGCCGGCTCCCGCAGCGGCACTCACCGGAGGGGCAGAAGGAAGCAGTAGCGGATGAGTACGCCCAGTCCCCAGAGCACAGTGAGGCGCAGGCTGATGTACTGGAAGTTGTAGTTGGTCCTGCTGAGCAGGTTCCAGGACTCCAGCTCTTCGGCTGAGAAACGTTTGGTCACTTCATCGTCCATGATGGTCTCAATGCCTTTGCGGCAGAAATAGAAGATATCTGAGAGCTCAAACTCGGGGGTGTCCAGGGCTTTGCCACTGCCACTCCGGCGGATCTCCTTGATCTCCTCTTCCAGTGATGTTGGCTCCTTTGCAATGATACCTGCAACATGCCGCAGGAGCTCTGAGCAACGTGTGACACCTGCCCGCTCAAAGAGAGCTGAGAGCCAGGGCCCTTACTTGCCTGCCCTCCACAGGACCCCCTTCCCTTCTCCAGTCCAAACAGGCCTAACTATCAAGAAATGAAGCACTCCCTGGGTGCTTCCCTCCTCTTCCGCACAAAACAGATCTCTCTGTAGGCCCCTCCAATCCATCTACATGGAAAAGGCTCCCCAGCATACCTCAGCTGCTCAGGGACACCACATTGACCCCACCTCCCAGAAAGAATTTTTAACTTCTCATGTACCCATGCAGGGCAGGACCTTACCATTGACATAGGGCTTGTATAACGGATGGTTCTTCTCCTTGGCACCACGCTCTATTCTCAGTGTCGCCCACTGCAAGAGACACACACGACACGCAGGAGTCGCAAGGCCTGTAGCTCCACTTCACAGTACCCCTGCTTCACAGCTGACCTTCAGGGAGGACCGTGGTCAAGTGGAGAAGATGGGGAGGAGGCTTCTGTACAGAACTGAGATTGATGAACACAACGGAACTGAGGTGGGAGCAGAGACTGGTCTGGGAGGAATGCTTTTACAGCAGAGATCTGCCTGCAACAGGGCAAGAGGACTGCCAGGGAGGTGACCGGCGCAGGCAAGGACAGCCATGGCGCGCAGCGTTTGTGCGCCACTCTGCACAGCAGAGCCCCAGCGGGAAGCAGGGACCGCCAGAGGGAACGAGGGCGCTCATGTAGGATGGCACAGCAAGACGTTCTGCAGCCTCCGTGTCCTGTAGGCTCTGTTGCACCTGACATGTGGTTGCCACTGCACAGCTTCGGGGTGGACCGTGCACCCCGCTGGGGTGCTCCGCATCACGGTGCAGGAAGCCAGTCACAGGACCAGTGCAATTTTTCAACTCCCATTTCCTCTAAGCTCAAAGCAGAGACTGTGTTTTCAGGCTGATGACGGGACGGATTCTTCCCTCCTCGATTCAGCTAACAGCAGCTGCTGCTTCTCAGCTGACCAGTCAGGCCAAAACAGCAGCAGCAAGCACCCTCAGACAGCTCTCTGGCACCTGGCTGCCAAATCCCCAGACTACCTGTTCTCCACAGAAATCTCTCTCGGCTAATTCTCAAGGGCACCAGCAAAAACTGCAGGCTGGATTTCCGGCCAGTCTCCCTGCCTACCCTCAAGTAACCCTCTCAGCCTCACACTTCTGTATTATACAGTCCTGAGAGAACAAGCTTCCAGAGGAGGATGTGTGTACAACATGCTTATCGCTCCAGGGCAGCTGCTCCATTAGGGATCTGGGAGGAAGGGGAGGCCGCTGGGAACTGCTGGCATCCCACTCTCAGCCCATGCCAGCAGCAGATCAGGAGGCAGCGATGTCGGAATGCTAATTGCATATGGAGTGTTCATGTCTGGCTCATCTAGCAGCCTCCTCTGCCAGCAGAAGGAACTGCAGGATTGCAGAAGATTGTCTAGACACTGCCATCCCAGGAGAAGTCAGAAGAGGAGCTGTGCCCCAGCAGGAGCTGGGCAGCCCATGGAGAAGGCATTCCTCGCAAGCCCAGCACCTCTCTGTCCTGACTGGGGTAGCAGAAAACCCAGAGTCCCACCTGGGAAGCACCAGGCAGGTCTCCCCCCGCCACCACCAACACAGGTGCAGCCACCACCCCAGGGCCCACAGCTCTGGCTCTGGCCCACAGGTTGCCAGACTCGGTGCTGCCCCTCTGGGCCAGGTTTGGGAAAACCCTGCGGGGGAACAGCGCTCCCCAGAAATACAACTCTGCCTGACTAAACCTAGCCAGTGAATTTTCCACCAAATCTGCGAGCAGTTCTGCTGGAGCACTCCTCTCACCCACCACAAAGATTCTTTGATAAACGTTGAAATAGACTTCAAAGTCTTTTCAGAAAAAGAGTTTCAAAATGAAACACCAGAATAGGTGTTGAGATTAAACACTCCTGAACTGAACAGAGAAAGAAAAAAAGAAAAGAAGGTGCAAAGTTCCACTTTAGAGAACCCAAACTTCTAATTAATTTTTCCTCCCAGTTCAGTCACTAAATGTGAAGTCAGGTCTTCAGTCACCTGTTAACAAAGCACCTCACAAAGCCCCTGGTCTTCCCATTCGCACCTCAGGCTTTTTGGGACAGCTCACGAGTTTGAAGAGCTCAGCGTTGCAAGGTCCAGGGCTGCCTTGCCAAGCCAGCCAGTACAGAGATACTCCTGCAGAACACCAGCCACGTTCAAACAGCAGCTGCTGTCTGATAAAGTCTTTAGCAGCTTGAACACCATGTTTAAGAGCCTAAAACCTCCCTGTCACGTACAAGGCACCCTTTTCCTTTCACTCGGGCTGCCAGGGCAGGGTGGTGCAGGCCTTATCTGGCAAAGGAGTTTGGCAAAAGTTCTGGTCTCACCAGGGACTCGCTTCAAGGAGAGGTGCTGGCTGTGAGAGCCCATGAAATTCGTCTGCCAAAGGCAGGCAAGGAAACAGCGTGACCCCAAGCTGGAAAATTCCACTTGGCCTCTCTGTGCCAGGAGGGTCACCAGCAAGGGCTGCTGGTCATCCTCAGAGGCTGCAGGTCCGGACACGGCTGCTGGGCTCAGCAGATAAGCAGGCGGTGCTCCAGGACAGAAGGGGTGTCGAGAGCTCTGAGTTTTGGCCACAGACCACTCGGGGCTTGCAGTACAGAAAGTCCTGCCTTATCTCCTGCTTTTGCTTCACCCAAACACGTGCTGGAGAGGAGCAGCCCACTGACTGCAGCCTTGTCCCTCCCATCACACCCCACACCCCTTTTGGATCCTTTCCACATCGAACTGCAACAGCGCTCTGCCCTGCCTGGGACACGAACCCACCCAAGCACAGACCTCCTCTCAGCACCGTACTACTGCACGCTTACGGGACACGCTATCCTCCTTCCTCACTGGAAGACTTACTGGATTAATTACAGGAAAAAAAAACCAGCCCACAAACAGAGGTCTAGTAAATTGCGTTTGGCTGAGACGGCACAAACATGTCTGGCACCAGCACGTGTCACCAACCTCCCACCCCAGGCATCTGCAAGGCCCTGCTTAGGGGCAAACACCTCCCTTCCCCGCACAATTGCGCTTGACGAGACCTCTGCAAACACACAGAAAATTCTCAAAACAAGACTTACCTGAAAAATCTTTAATAATGTTTTCATGTAAACCTTGCGGATGCCAAAGGAGACTCCAAAAATCGCTGGCACAATGATGAAAACCAGCAGCAGAGTGAAGAGGACAGTTATGGAAATCCCCAAGAGATTAACAACCAGGCTGTCAAAGGGGAGCAGGAGGAACATGGTGAAGGGCCCAGGCAAGGCTGGTGCCCTGCAGCCAGACAGAAAGGCTGCCCGCAGCGATTAACCAGTCCTCCTGTTATTCAGCAACAGTCTCACACACGCACTGAGTCCACAGCCTGCTCACAGACCCCATTCCAAAGTTCACATCCTTTTTGGGCTCTGCGAGAGAGGGAACGCAACAGGATCAGGGAGACCAGCTGGGAAAACAAGCAAACAGTCTGCCAGGAGCCCAGGTGAGTTCAGACTGTGTGCGCTAAGGAGCTCAAAGAAAACGAAACACACACACAGGTTCCTCCATGGGAGCACAGTGGGCACTGCAGCGACACAACTGCGTGAATGGATATCCTCCCAAGGCGCCGCTGAGCAAGTCCTGCTGTGGGGCAGCTTGCGAAGAAGCTGGCAGCAGAATCCCCTCCTGGCTGCTGAGAGCATGCAGAGTCTCTTCACAGGGACAAGGTGGAGTCCATCCCTGAGCCTGCATTGGAGGAGATGGAGGGAGTCGGCACTTGCAGGAGCCTACCGTATGTGCAGCTATTATTGTTCTTTCCGTGAGGACACAGGCACCAGCGCAGATCCTTGCATGACGCCTGGAACAAGTTTAATTCCAGAGGCCCCTGGCATCCACTCAGGCTGAAGGGTCGTAACAGACACGAACGAAGCCTGTGTCCCTGGAAAGCTCTTCAAACAGCGCGTCGGCTTCTTGGCAGACGAGGCACTCACATGCCACCAGCACTAGTGGAGAAAGAGAAACCAAAGTCAGGCAAGTCACGCAGCTCGGAGAGACGTCAACTCGGAGAGGGTGGCTGGAGGCCAGGGACAGTGGGCTCTGAAACCTGGAAGACAGTGCTGGGGCTGAGGTCACATCGCTCAGAGCAGCTCCTGAGATGCAGCAGACTCGGACTAGTGCTCCAGCTACTGCCTGGCACTGTCACAGACTTGGGAATCACCCCCTGCTGCCACTCGTCCCGTATTTTCATACCGTTCACACCTCAGACTGAGCAGACTTGTCCAGAACCACGCCTAGAGCACAGGACACTGCCATCAGCTCCCAAGTTCGGGGAAAGGAGCCAATAGAGTAACAGAAAACCCTTCCTCATGACCAAGATCTTATCATCTCCTCATTTCAGAGGCATCCAAGAGCAGTGAGACAGCCAGGTACCCAGATTCCTAGGAAGGAATCACTTCCTCTGCTCCTGTACACACATCTCACCTCCCGGTCACACAGGAAGTTAGCCCAAGGGGAGAATTACTGCTGATGATTAGCCAAAGTGGAACCTGGAGCATGGCGACCAGTCAAAGGTCAAACAGCCGACACTGCAGGCCTTCCGGGGGAGGATGCCCTCCACAGCAGGGCATGCGTGAGGCCAGCTGAGGCCAGGAAAAAGCACCGAGCCTGCTCAGGGGAGACTTCCCTCTGGATACCTCTGGCTACGGAGTGTCAGCCCGAGGATGGGATTTAACAGGTACCTGACAGGCACTTAGGAGGAGAGGAGAGGCTGGGAAGATGCTCTTGCTCTCATGTTCAGTGTGTTCCAGCTGCTTGCTTATTGCTGCTATACCAGTTACTGCTGGTAAATACTGTTAGTGCTTCAAAGGAACAAGCACGCCTGCAGAAACCACGTCCTGGGAGAGGCAGCTCTACAGCCACGCGCGCAACTGCCCATTACGCCGGAGCTGTCACCCGTCAGACCCAGGGCTCGTGCAGCAAACTGGTCAGACTGGCCATCCCAGCCGGCAGCCCTAAGAGGGGCTCAGCGACTGCATTCCTTCGCCGTGTCACCCCGGGCAGGGCAGGGCAGGGCAGGCCGCGCCCCAGGCAGCAGGCAGGGCCAGCAGCCACGGGTGGTGACCCCCGGGCAGGCCCAGGAGCCCTGCTGCTGCCTACGGCCCCCGGGGCTCGCGCCGGACCGAGCCGCCGACGCCCCCGGGCTGGCGGGAGGCCTGTCCGGCCCCGGGACTGAGCCAGAGCCCGGCCGCCGGCGCCGCGGGTGCAGCGATCGCGTCCCGCACCGGCCGCCTCCGGGCCGCAGCCTCGGGCTCGGCACCCGCCGGCCGCGGGCGGGCCCCCTCCGCCCCAAACCGCAGAGCCGCCTGGCAGCGCTCCCGGGCCGGGCGCGGCGGCGCCCCGGGCCACGGCCCCCGCGCGCAGCGAACCAGGGCAGGGCCGGGGCCCGGCCCGCCGACCTTCGGCCTCGGCGCGCCAGGCAGCTCCGCCCCGGGCCGAGCGGCGGGGACCGGGCCGCGGCATCAGGGGGCGGGGCGCGGCCGCGCCAACCCGCATCACCCCCTGCGCGGGGAAGCGAGGGGGGGCGCTGCGGAGCGGCCCGCACCGCGCCGGGCAGGCCGCGTTCCCCGAGGCGGGCGCCGGTTAACGGTCCGCGGCCGGGCCAGGCCCTGCCCAGGCGCCCCGTCCCCGCCGGGCGCAGCGGCAGGCGGCGGCCCGAGGCCCGTGCGGGAAGACGGGGGGAGAGGTGGGGCTGAGGGAGAGGGCGCGGGCCGCCGGGCCGAACCGGGCCGGTCGCGCACTCACCTGCCGCCACTGCCGCCGGGCCTCGGCTCCGCCCCCGCCACGTGCCGTGCGCGCCCCCGCCCTGCGCGCGCTGACGTCAGCGCGCTGTCCGCGGGGCCGC
>WHYT01015889.1:218884-299951 GCA_009806455.1 Tetrax tetrax
ACAGAGGCGCGGGCCGGGCTCGGAAGGCGCCGTCACTTTATTGAAACTGCCCGGTACAGCACCACCGGCCGGGCCGCCCCCCGGTGAGCCCCCTCGGGACCGCCCGCACCAGCGGGCCGAAACGCGGGCTGTGCTGAGGCCCCGGGCGCCCCCCTCCCCAGCAGCTCCGCGCAAGGCACTTGGGCAGCACGGCGCGTCCCGCGGCTGGCCCCCCACCCGAGCCGCTCCGCGGGCCGCAGCCCGTCCCCCGCGGTCCCTGCCCGGGACAGCGCTGCCCGGAGCCTACGGGCAGGAGTCGTGCCAGGCGGCAGCCTCCAGCCTCCGCGGCAGGAGCCGGCAGCGAAAAAGCTTCCACAGAGACCGGCAGCTGCTCGTACGGCAGGGACCAGACACACGGAGGAGCTGACACAACTGTGAGCAGCGTCTTCTGCGGCCGACCCCTCCCCAGAGACCCTTGTGCCGCAGTCGGAACGCGGAAGGGACCTACGCCTCTCCCCGCGCTGCTTTCCTACCAATAGGGAGCCTGGGTGTCTGAGCACCGCCAGGTCTGCAGGTGCGAAAGGACCAGGGCGGCAGCCCGAGAGGTGCCAAAATGCTCCCAGACCCCACTGGCACTCTTCACGGCCTGGGAGGGAGGGCGGATCACGCCCACAGGGCAGATCTTGTAGTTCCTCCCGTGGTTGTTGTCCCAGTGGGTCTTCTGTCCACACTGGAAGGAGATGCAGAACTCCATGGCCCTGTGGGATACGGATGGCTTGGGCAGGGCAAGCTCAAAAGAGAAGGTGTCTGCGTCGGCCGAGCCGTACGTGCTATGCATGTACTGGCAGGAGATGTCCCGGAAGCTCTTCCAGCCATCAAAGGTGATGCGGATCATGACTTTCTTCTCGTATGCGATGTTTCTGACCTTCACTGTTCCTGACAGGGTACGGTCCTGGATCAGGCAGTTCTCCAGGCAGACGAGGTTGCTGTGCAGGCGGCTGCGGAAAGTCACGTAGTCTGCAGAAGGCTGTGGGAAGTCCAGCACGTACCTGCACGCTTCTGAGCGTGAATCCCGCAGCCTAGGTCGGAAGGAGGCAAGGTTGGACAGGGCATGCTGCAAGTCACAGAGGTCCTCCTCAATCTTTGAGAAGAAGCGGACAGCTGTCAGCGAGAACCCCTTCGTGTCAGCAAACACGACTCTCTTCTTCTTCTGGCCCTTGGCGCTCTTGGTGCTGTCTCGCCGCTCGGGCTCAGGTTCTGCACTCGGCTTCTGGTTGAGGCAGGATCGGAGGGGTTTGCGCCCCCGGTTGCCCCGCAGCTCCTCATAGGAGTTCAGCAGCTTGCGGATGGGGGGCGAGTGGCTCAGGCAGAGCCGCACGGCCAGGTCCACGGGCATGGCTGGGGGCGCGACGGCCCGCGCGCTGTACACCTGCAAAAGCCTGGAGGCGAAGAGGGGGTCAGGCCGCGTGCCCCCGGCTGCCGGGCCGCCAGCCCCGCCGAACGGGCCCCCCCCCCGTCCCTCCGCCCGCCCCCGCCCCGCGCTCACTCGCCGCAGCTCATCGCGTCCGGCCGCTCCGGTCCCGCTGCCGGCGGCTCCGCGCCCTCAATGGAGCCGCGCGAGCGCCGGCGGCCGAGACACCCCGCGGCCGCGGCGGCAGCCAATCAGCGCCGGAGACACTCCCCCGAGCAGCCAATGGGGGCTCGGGGCTGCCCCGCGCCCCGCCCCTCCCACGCACGCGGGGGCGGTGCCGGCCCGCAGCCTGCGCCGCCCGGGAGCGCTCGGAGAGCGGCCGGTGCACCGGGGCCGGGACGGAGACCCGGCCAGCCCCGCGACCGGGCACCGGGGACCTCTCTCCGCCCGGTAACGCGCCTGGCTGTGGCCTTCGCTCGGGAGCCCAGCTTCCTGCTGCCGCACCCCGCCGTGGGATAGCAGGAGCGGCACTGAAAAAGCTCCTCATGCCCGGAAAGCGCCAGAGCTCTCAGAAGAGAACCGTGAACGGCGGTATCGGCGCCTGGAGGATGCTACAGGGAGAAGAGGAGTGTGCTCCTCTCATGCCCTCTGCAGCGGCGAGAGGTCTGAACCGCTTTCTCAGGTGCTTGTTCGAAGACAGCTACTTCCAGGGTGTCAAAGTGCAAAGAAAGTCCCAGAGTCTCGACTCACCCTCTCAAAAATGAACGTAACTCACAAGTCTCTTACCCCAGTTCCTTGCCCTGAAAAATAAATTCACTCACACCTGGGCAGGGAAGAGACACTGCGGTGTCCCTGACACCTCTACTGGCACTCACCTTCACTGTTTAGCTCACATGTGACTCCTTGACAGAAAAGACCATCGCCTAAATCAGATCACCCCTGCCCTCTACTACCTGCTAATCTCTCCAGAGCTGTCTAGCCATTTACGTTAAGCAGCCCTGAGTGTTCCTGCTGACAGCACAGATTTTCATCAGCTTATGACACAACCGACCCGTCAGTACTGGGCTTTCCATTGCCACGGTGTCTCCAGCACAACGCAAGACGTCTCTGGCAGGATGGCCAGGGGAAGTGAGCCTGAACCCTGCACATAGCTGACAAAAATCTGCAGTTCAGCCCTGGCCTCAGTCAGAAAAAAAAACATAAGAAAAGGAAACGAGTCAAAGCAGCACCTTCCCCTAGAAGGACGTGTGGCACTCATGTCACTGCTGGCCACGCTCCTGCCTGGGGAGGAGCCGGACGGAGATTTTGTTGGTGACCAGGAGGCAGACGCGCTCGTCTGGCAGGGCCTGCGGGAGCTGGCGGTGTCTGCTGCTGGGCACCAGACCCAGCACCGAACAGGTCCCAGTGCTGGGCCTCGGCCAGACCTGCTGCCAGCACGCAGCCGTCGCGCTGCGGCAGAAGCCCTGGCCACATGCAGGCCTGAGCTGGAAGCAGCGCTCCCCGATTCTGAGGCCACATCCTTCCACAGAGGTCAGCTGGAAGATCAGCCACACCTTACTCACCCCTACAAGGTTTAACTGTGGCGACAACTGCCCAACTTACAAACCCAAACACCTCCCAGGGTCATGACAGCAAGCTGCCCCCCCTTTTCTCTGAACTAAGGGCTTTTGCTCATGGTCTCACAGGTTGTCTGCGTCTGAACCTCTGAATACTTGACACTTTTTCCTGCAGAATTTCCAGCTGTTTCCCCATTGCGTAGGAAAGTTTGTGTAGGTAGTTATTACTACTGAGGAATAATCATCCTGACCAAATCACGTTATTTATTTCAAATCATAGAGATAGCCAGGAAAAAATAAATAGAACTGCCCTTGAATTGCTTTTCCTAAACAGGACTTTCAGAGGAACAACTCCCCGGATACCAGCTCTAACACAGGCATCTCTCAACTCTGGGAAAGCTGCTGTTAGCCAGGGCAGCGGAAGAGAAAGCCCGCAGGAAAATACCAGTGACAGGTTCTCCGCACCCCGCATTTTACACACGACAGGGGCCAAGGGAAGACAGCTCTCGGTGCACCGTTGTGACGGGTTGTGCACACGCTTACACGCACAGCTGCCCTCCAGCACTTACAATGCAGGCGACGAGTCACTTTCTGAGAAACAGCCTTTCATCACATCCTCTCAGGCTGACAGTGCGTTTCCCCCCACTTCAGTGACTTGGGGAAGTTGACACGTACATGAAAGAGGCTTCCTAGCAATGAAACCACTTGCCTCACCTTTCTCCTGCGCTCAGGAGAGCAGATCCGGCTCAGGCTGGGCAATCACAGCTCACTGTCAGTGCCCTCCTTGCGACCTCTTTCACCATCCACCTCCTTTGCGTTTATAGCTAATCACTCAGTAAAGCCACGCTATCTCCACCTTGGAGGGAGCAGAGAACAGGGTATGTATTCGAGCTCAAGCTTTATAGCAGACCCCATAGAAGCTGGGAAAGCTGCTCCCACTCTGCGCATTCTCTTCCAGAGGCACAGATTAAGGTGCATGGACTGCTAGGTCTTCTCCTCCATCTAAACGTACAAGCCAAAAGCATCGCTTCCTCGACAAAGTTGCAGACACTTCTGCCCCCTAACACGGACAGAATAGAGGCAGTGTGTTAGTATCCAGTCCCAGAAGTGTCCCGGTATTTAATCATGGAAGGACACAAAAAGCAGACAGCAGCATTTTCATGAATGCCAAAGCTGAATCTCATTTCGAGCCTGACCAATTTCAGCCTACTAGCCATCTTCAAAACTCCTGCACAGCCTGTGAGATCCTGCCGTGTGCCAGCTGTCGGACTCCAGAGCGGAGCTGTACTGAAGGCACTCTGGAAACAATCAGATCCAGTCAAGATTCGGTTGCTAGAAGAGGACAGGCGCCCCGTAACGCTCACATTGCTGCAGCCACGTGAGATGCAGCAGCAAGGCAAGTACTAGCTGTCCGGACGACTGTTCAGACAAACTTAATAGGGCCAAAGGGCCAAGGAGAAAGTCTTCCAGACGTGCCACTCAGACATTCTCCAAGCAGCTCTTCTGTAGCACGCTTCTGCAGCAGCGGATTAACAACGGCTTTGGCTGGGAGCCTCAGTCACCTCTGTGAATCTGCCTGGGCTGTAGACACGGGCAGGGCACAATCCACAGCCCTTCCCGGGGGCTGCGCAGAGGTGTGTGCTACTGATTCCTAAGGATTAAACCCAGCCTCCTCTTAACGTCTGTTCTTAAGAGAATCTCCTTTACCTAAATGGATTCTTTAGGAGGACTATAAACCACACATGCAAGATGCACTGTGTCACCCCTGGCCTGGCAGAGGAAGAGAGTGCCGGAGGAGCGCCAGGCTGTTCCTCACGCAGAGCACCACGCAGGGAAGACCCTGCCCTGAAGGAACGCGAGCCGCACTCTGCCCACGCACCCGACAGGCACTGAGCTGAGGAAGCACACACTGGCTTCTCCTCCAAGTAGAAGAGGCACGCGCAGGTTGACTGGGCTGGAGGAGCTTTTCCTCTGTGTGACCAGCACACAGGAATTGCTTGTCCCCCTTGCCCCAGCAGCTGTTTCAGAAGGGAGTTTGACAGTTTCCACCCTCACAAGGGCAATCAGAAGCTGTACCAGCACCCCTCACTCTGTGGAGGGAGAGCCTTCAGATCACGCACAGCAGAAAGCTGCTTTGTCCTGAGCCCATGATAACAGCTCTTCTGTTTTAGTGAAACTGGAAGCCACTGGTCTCAAATAAGGCATCCCAGCAGCTACACACTGAAACTTCCCAGAAAATGCCCCCTGACTGTCACTTTGCATTTGTTCTGTTGATCTAAGTCTCCTTGCAAAGGGAGCTGAATGCTCTGCTGAAGAAATCAAATACAGAGTGCTGGCCTGAGAGGAAGCAGCATGAATAACACACAAAGCACAGAAAGTGAGGCAAAACCAAAACCCCCATTCTCATCCTGCAGGAAGAGACCATTCTGAGAAAGCTCTGCCAACCTTATGCTCCAATACCTTGCTAAACAACATGAAGGCACCACAAGCCCCCGCACGCTTACAAAATTCCTCAGAGCTCTTCCACAGGGCTCAGCTGCTGATCACGCAGACCATCCTGTACAAGGGCCCTGCTTGCTCCGGAGTTCACTGACCAAGGCAGCCTTCAGCCTGAGGCTTAGCTGCAATAGTGGTGCAACCTCCCCGCAGTCAGCCAGTCCAAAAAGCAGTCCGGAAAAGCAGCAAGGCCTCTCACCCACCTCGTTGGACTCGATCTACATGCAGAATTTCAAGTGAAACAGCAGCACTTAAACCCTCATGCAGGATCTGTGCTGGTGTCAGCTTTACACAAAGTCTGTGCATGCAGCAGAACTGCAGAGCAACACCAGTTTTACATGGCCAGTCTGAAGACCCCATGGCTTTGGCACAAACACCCTGAGCGTGAACTAGTTGTTCTGGTTCAGAAGTGGTTTGTGACACACCTGCAAATGCTGTCTGACATTCCCAAAGCTTTGATTGATATGGCACCATTCACAATCTGATCAGAGAAAACTGCCCTGGCTCCTGGAGGCACTCACCCCTTGTCCCAGGGCAAGAAATGTCATTATCAGCACAAGGTCCAGATAGCAATTCCAAATCCATGCCTACTCTGCAGGCAAATCTCAGACACCTGTAACGGCAAGGGCGGATATTTTACAAGGACAGTACTGTTACTGCTAAAATGTCAGGAAAAAGCAGCACAAGTCTCTGGCCTTATGAGAAGAGGCTATACTGACACAACTGTATTGACACTGGGACAGTCTGCCCAGGCAGAACAAAGCTCCTTCCCAAGGAAGGACAGACCTGCTGTTTGGCCGGCGTAACAACTCTTCAAGGGAGACACCCGAGGTAAGCAGAAACCCTGAACTCCTAAGCTCATGGCCATCTCCCAGCTGATTTTGTCAGAAAGACAAAGGGAACAAACTTGGTAAACACTACACCCTTCTTTCCCACCGCAGGTAACAAGCTCATGCTAAGCACACCACACGCGACCCTTCGGCTCTCCCCTGCGCACCCGTGACATTCCCTTCGCTCTGAGCTGCAGCTGCCATCCTTAACGTGTTCCAAATCCCTCCTGCTCCTTCTGCAAGAACCAAGATTTGCTCTGCCAGCAAATCTCTTTACATGTGGTGGCTTTTTGCTCAGTGGATCATGTGGCAAAGATGGTGCAGAAGTATCCCCCTGGTTCACCTCAGAGCAGTTGGCCACTTGCACAACACCCAGGGTTGCACAGACCCTGTGAGATCAAAGCCGATGGGGGAAGGTGGAGTTTACACAGCTGGCTGCCACACCATTAGGTCAGTCAGTTTCCACCCAATCGCCCAACTTAAAGAAGAGTGCTAAGCTGGAACAGGAATGAACACACAGCCGCAGGTTTAAAAGGAGAGCACCCTGTTATTTACAGAGGCTGTAGTCACTTTTGAGGATAGATGCACTCTGTCCACGTCTGCTGCCAGACCAGCTGGGGATCTGGAAAGGCAGCAGCGACACTCGTCCCTCCCTTGGGACTCCAAGGGGACTGTGGCACGGCTGCTGCAAAGCCTTGTTGGAGGGAGTGCTGTGACAGCCTGCCCTGGCTCTGGAGCACCAGAGAAAGAGTCTGGCTGAATTCCAGGCATGTCATAAGCAATCAGGAGTTTGATGAGCTGTGGGGGCAACCAGCAGAGGGAAATAGGTCCTGCTGCTTTATTTGTATGCTTTCAAGCGTACCCCTTCCAACACCGCTGCTGTCCTGTCCAGCCGCACCCCACCCAGAGGGGACACGGCCCTGGGGTCTGCCCCACCCTGGTGCCCCCTGCCGGCCATGGAAGGGCGGGGGGCGCGGCGGCTGGACCCCCGGTGCCACCACAGTCCCGGCCCTGCACTCACCGCTCGCCCCTCAGATGAGCTGCACGGCTCCCGAGGCCACCAGCGGGGCAATGGTCTTGTAGCGGATCAGGTGCTGCGAGCCCTCCTCCAGGTCGATGGTGTACTCCCTGCGGGGGCGGATGCGGAGTTAAATCGCCTCTCCCGTTTCACTTTAACCCACACGGCTTTTGTGAAACTAGCTATTTACATGCACCATACAGGGGAGCGCCCGCCTACCTCTGCTCATCTGTCTCTGGCTCGACCAGGATGTTCTCCTGCCGCTCCAACACCCTCAGGAACACAAAGGCGTCCAGGTTGGGCTTCGGAACTGCAAACAACAGATTCAGAGCACAAGCTCAGCACTCCCGTACATTCCTCTGCGGGACACCGAGCTAAGAGAGGGGTATGAGGGACAGCAAACCCACGGCCAGTAAAGGGAGCACGAGACGCTCCTGATCAGATGTAGCAGGCACTGCCCCAACATAAGACACGACTCGAGGTGGTGGTCAGCACAATCCTCTGGCAGCAGCACCAAGCCACGCACCACACGGCGGAGCAGCGTTATGACACTGCCATCGTGTCACCTCTGCTTCTACCGAGCGCCAGCTGGAGGACTGGCCCGTAACATTTCAAGCTCCCCTGAGCCTTCCGCACACCCTCGCTATAATTTTCAGATTACCCTGGAGTCTGGATGTACTCACCTGACTTTAGGAGAGACACTTTCTGCAGATTGGGTGGCATGTGTTTCAGGGCCACGTTTTTCAGATAAGTCTCTGTGTTTGCCATGTACCTGAAACAAATCATTGTAGCTGGTTTAATCAGATGCAAATTTGCAGGGAGTCCTGAATCAAAACGCCAGCAAAGCAACATCTCCTGGTCCCACAGGCACGGCCAGAGACAAGGCCCTGGTAACCAGCTGAGAGTTACCCGTTATTTTACTCCAGCTCTTTCCTTGTCCATAAGGAAATCTCTTGATAAAGCCTGCAATTCTTACTGCAAACCTCTCTAAGGCTAACAGTCTCAAGAACTGTTCAGCATAACGCATGGGTGAGTCCTATAACCTATAAAAAGGGAGAGAGTCGCATCCAAAACATACTCACTCCTTAGCAAAAGCAAACTCCTCTGGTGACAGAATGGAAGGCTCCCCTTCAGCTCGAGACTTCTCCTTCTCCAGGACATGGGGGAAAAACTTCTCAATCTGATATTGGAACAAAATCCCCAAAATTGAAACAGACCTCTCCCAGTAGTTCAGCGCCTACAATCCTTGCTCCCCACAGGCTTCCTCTGCAAGCAGCAGTCCACTGCTGTACAGGTGTGTGCCCGCCCAAATACCTGCCCCTAAATTAACAGCAATGCGGTCAGCTGGGGTCTCCAAGCACCACAACCATATGTGTATGTGGCAGGACCCAGGCAGAACATGCAGCATTCAATTGTGCCATGCTGGGCTTAGATGAGGTTAAGAAAACACTCATAGCAATGCTGATTCTCCTTCATTACAACAGAAAAGTGTGTCCAAGGAATGAATTCTTTTGGGTTGCACTTCAGAGCACACAAAGAGAGAGCTCGCTTTAATTAAGTGACTTGCTGAAGCCAGAGGCATTGTATGGGTAAAAAATCACTCCTGAAGTCACCTTTTTTCATCCCCTGGGCAGCACAAGCAAGTATTACCTTGACAAGCCTACATCGCAAGTAGCTGCTGAGCACGTAGCGGATCCTTTCAATCTCCATGCGGTGAATGCTGACCTTCAAGTCTCCTCTCTTTGCCCGCTTCAGGTTTGCCTCCTACAAGGAAAGGCAAAGAGAAATTAAATGCATGAAATGTCAAACAACAAAAAGAGGAAGATGGGTTTTGCACATAGAGCCCACAAAAACAGACTGCAGCTGTTGGTGACACAAAGCACAACATTTCTTTGCATCTCACAGTCCCCTCTCCAAGATAAGCTGAAAGAAGGTACTACAGAACAGCCTTGTCCCTGAGACAGACAATCCTGGCAATCCCAGAGCGACCCAAGCATGTATCTGCCAGGCCAGGCAACCAGGGCCTGCCTGTATAATCCCCTTAGCCCAGCAGAACCTACCATGTGGTCCAGTTGCTCCACAACACACTCAATGATCTCAGGTTTGCTCTCCAGCAGCTCTGGAGCAAACTTCTCATTCATCCAGGCCTGAAAGTAGGCACACTGTAAGTGGAAGCGAGGAATGCACCTGCCATACGCCCCAGCCCCCAGAAGGCCAGAAGCTCGGCCCTCCCCACCTCCGGCGAGCCCAGGGGCCCGGCCCTCCCCACCCGCCCCACACCTCCCGCAGAGCCCAGGGCTCAGCTTTCCGTCCTCGCCCCAGATCTCCCCAGGGGCCCAGCCCTCAGCCGCTCTCCCCAGACCACACCACCTGCTCCAGGCTGCGGATGAGCTGCGCCGGGGTGAGCACCAGCTCCTCGCTGCCGCCGTCCGAGTCCGCGTCGGCCTCCGCCCCCCCAGCGCTCCCCGCCGCCATCCCGCCGCAGCCTCCCGCCAACCGACAGCGCCCGCCGCGCATGCGCGGCCCGCCCCGCCGCGCAGCCGCCTCGCGCCGCCCAGCCTGCCGCGCGGACTGCGCGAGCGCCCGGTGCGGCCTGGGGGAGCGCCACTGCGCGCGCGCCTGACGCTCAACAAAATGGCGGGGTCGCGGCGGCGGCTGAGAAACCCAGCTATTTATCGAACATATATAACTTATACGTGTTCCTTTTCCGGGTTAAGTAGAGGTGGCCCGTCCACCTTGGACAAAACCAGCAATTTAGTGTCAAATTCCGTATAAAGTCAAACCAATATTTTAGTGTAAAATAACACATCATGAGATTCCAGAAATATCTTTGATGTTAAAAAAGATTGCAATATCATATAATATATCATTCACCCACTAGTAGATCATAGTTTAGACCATTGTACCAGGATGTTAACATTGTGTCAAAGTCACGTTAAAAGCGCACAAACCACTTCTCCGTCTGACCCCGCAGTAACGTGACAGAGGAGAAAGGCCGGGCACAGGGAGGGCCGAGCACCGCCGGCAGGGCCCTGCTAATTAATGTGCTCATTAGCCATCCAGGGAACGCACTGGGGTGTGAGTGGCCCAGGTGGAAACGCGTTTAGAGCCAGAGGGCAGCTGGAGAATCAGCGCCTGCGTTACAAATGGACTGAATGTGCTCGGGTCAAACACCAAGTACAACAACAGATTAAACAGCAGCTTTATCCACCTTGTCAGGTGAACTGATCTTGAAATCACACTAGCTGCGTCTGTTTGCAACCACGACTCTGCTACTGTAAGAGTAAAAATCTCACAGACAAGCAGCATTATCAAATATGACACAGACACAGTTTAAGAAAAAATTTACTAATCCATTAGTACTTCTGCCAATATTGCAACAGATGTGAAAGGCAAACACTGTTACAGTTTAGAAAAAAACAAGTTTTATACAATTAAAATATTAAACAAATCTCAAAAAAAAAAAAAATCAGTGGCTGAGTAATAAGCCTGGAATTTCAGATCCAGTATTAGCACCTACAGTACCACCAAAAGCCAAAACGCTCTGTTCTGCACAAATCTTCTTTTCAAATGCTTGAATTCCTTCTGCAATTGGACAATGACACTCAGAACCTAAACCAGGACATCCTTGCTTTGATAAGGGAAAAGGATATAAGAGAAAAAAATTAAGCCAGCTTGGTTTGTAGGAACTTTACTTTTGCAGGTATTGCTGAGGAATGTTGATGCGTGGGGATACTAAATAATGCACAGCTCTACTTTTCAATGGTGTGCCAGCAGATAGAGTTAAGAAACCATCTTACACAACATCTAACAGTTTGTCAAATCAATGTTTTCCTATAAATTATATATAATAAATTCATAAAGAAACAGTTTTACACTTCACATATTAATCAGAGTAGGGCGGGAACTGTTATGTTTATTGGTTCAGCATCCATTTTATTGTACTTACTGCTTTATGAGCGAATAGACCCCCCTCTTCTGGTGAGCACTGACAGATGCAATAACAGCACAGTTACAGCAGTAGAAAAAACATCGAAATTAGAGTCCTGCTATTCCTCCCCCTTCTAGGAACAACCAAAACATTGAAACAAATAACAATGCCTTCTAGTTTTCCACGAGAATCACCACAGGAAATGCAAGAGGCTCATTGCCTTGAGTCCCTTCTCGCCAGGCAGAGGCACTGTGTATCCCCTCACGCCCATACGGAACTGGAGGGAAGGCCTTGTTTCTGGAAAATTCCCAACTCTGACTTGTAGCTTTCCAAAGCCCGACTGTACAGAAGGATTTAAGAACTAGGGAGGAACAGCACTGCACTTACGTGACTAAAACTAGACTTCTGATGGGCTAAGGGCCCCGTTTCTTTCGGAAGAGTACGCAGCTTTACCACTTCTGCTTTTTCTTGAAAAAAACTAAAAAAAGTGATCTCATTGCTGAAGAGTTTGCCACAAAATGGATGCTGACCAGCTAGGTCACCCCATGTGGAGCAGTTTTAGGAAGTTAGTCCTTGTAGTAGATGGCACTGTGGATCTGGCAGCAGAGAAAGGAATGATGCTCTTAGAGTAGGAGGTAGGGGAACTTTGATACAGCAAGTCCACTGTTGAGCTATCTGCTAGAAAAGAAGTTTCATATTATTAAAAACTATTACCAAGTAAAACCAACAAACCCTACACAAACTTTTACATAGCTATGTTATCCTAGGAGGTACGTAGCAGGAAAGGTAGGGTTACTACGTACTGCGGTGAGAGTAGCAAGAACAGACTCCAAGACTCTGGATGTCATTTGTTGAACAGGAAATAAAGACATTTACTTTGTTTCTGCATAACAGCGTAAGTATTTCCCATCTCTTTTCTGCACCCATTGCCACAAACCTAGACTACCATCCCAGGATCTGCAGAGTACCTAAGACACTGGAAGCGGTTCAAATTTGAACTTTTCAAAAGCAAAACTTAATGAACTTTCAATAGGTATTCTGGAAACCCAGAGACTGTAATTTTGCAGTTCTACACTGCATGCAGCTAGCATGATCCTTTATTTTAGCACCTTGCTTTCAAGTACTCCAAGCACTCTTTTAACTTTGAGACTCTGCAACACAGTACCATGAAAACTAAGTGCCTTTCAGCAACTTTTTCCAGTTAAAGCTACCAAAGCTAGAGATTCCTGGCCACTCTTAACTGAAGAGTATTGAGAGTAAAGCTACAGAAGTGAGAACTGGAACAGCATTCGGCTGAAAAACTGCAATAGAAGTTTTTGTATGCTAGAATACACTCAGAGTCACGCAAAGATTCTTCTAGTTAAAACTATTGGATAGGATAAGATCTCAAATACAGTCGCAGATCTCAGAGTTCCTCTGAATTTACACAAGTGTACCAGAGAGCATTAGAAGCCCTAAGATGTGCCACCTATGCCTAGCCAGTCATATCCTCTACCACTACACAGGACAGAAGTCCACATTTTGTAGAGCCCATGTAGGCTGCACTCATGAACGGACCATGCAGGATAGTGCGCAGACTGCAAACGACTGGGTTCCCGTGGAGGAGATGAATATCTAATAAAGCTCCAGTTCCAGATCAGGCTTGCTTGGGTACTGCTTTCAAAACAGATGTTTAATGTCCACAGATATTTGCAACTCACACTATCCAGAACTTCACGATACAAGCCTGTCTTTGGTTTAGACATTTCAGTTGTTTGAACACTGACAGAACTAGCTTTTACGTAATTGCTCAAAACCCACATCACCTATGAAAACATTCTGCAGTACCTGCTACGAAATGAGTCACGACAAATGGCTTATGTCAAATATGTGCTGATGCGGTTGATAAAACACAGGCTTATTCCAACAGTGGAACACAAAAGCCACGCAACGTAACAGATCCCCAAGTGCTAATAACCAGATAAAGAAGGATATTTTGGGACAGAGTTGGCATCTACGAGCAATGCCAAGTTAATAAGCCAGAGTTGTTTAGAAACAGGTATGCATCAGCAAGAATCTTTGCCATTTGCCTTTACCAGAACTCCTTATCATGAATTGCTCCAGCTCGCAGCAGATTGATCTGGTTTATGTGCACTGTAAATATGCGTCAATCATAAGCAGACTACCAAAAGAAAAATCCTAGAGACGTGTAGCAGAGGCAGGTTAGAAAAAGCACTGAAAGAATTTAGTAACACCACCAAGTTAGTTACTTGCATTTTCCGTTGAGGCTGTGCAAGATTTGACTCTCAGAATACACCATATTCCGAGATTCAGGACAGCAGATAAGACATACTGCATTTCTGTATTTATACAGTATATCTTCTCAAGTGTTCAGAGCAGAAGAGGTCTGGCAGAATCCCACCACTTGGCACATGAAACCAAAGTGTCAGCCCAGGCAATAGCAGTTCTCTCCTCAGCTCCCTCTGGAACAGAAAAGCTGCCATGCCACAGTCCACAGAAGTGAGTCAAGGAGGTAAAGTGTAATTACTCACTTTGATTTGTTCAGGATTCTAGGATTAACAACACTGACTTCTACGCAAAATACAAGGGGATCCTTAATGTGCTGTGATTATGACCTTGATTTCACAAGTGCGCAAAACACAGAAGCTTTTAAAATAGACCCTGGTCTGAGGTACCACGGAAAACATTCAAAAGGCAAAGCTGTACCTTTCACAGCAGTACAGGAAGAGCAAGTGGCTAGTATAGCATCACCAGCAATTTTTCTTTAATATTTCTCTCTTATGCTATTAGTCTGAAAACTATCTGGAGATCCAAAATGCACATTTAAACAGTGACCTATTTTAAAGGCCAGATGTAAGGGTTACTCTTAAGTTTGTCTGCTTGGAACCTTGTAACAGAAAAACCTCAAGACAATAAAAGCTTTTTATCTACAGACAGCAAACAATTTTGGACATAATACAGTTTTATGCATATTTACACATCAAGTCCTGAATTTCTCTGAAGGTAAATCTGGTATCATCTGATCTATATTAACATCCAGTGGCATAACACCAAGTATTGATATTTCTACTTATTCAGAAAAGCTAGCCCACACAGAATATATGTGAACAGCCTTTGATTCCATACAGTGGTGGGATAAATACTCTGTCTCAGGATAACAGAATCTACCCCGCTGAGCACAGAAAACAGGTTGAGACTGATCTAGTATAAGGGTAGCACGTACCTGAGACTCCACAGTTTTATCTTCCGCTGGTCATACCTCTGTCTTCATAAATGGTAATTTCAATCTGCACAGAAAAGCTGTTAGGGAAACATACTATAAAAAGATTATGAAATTTTTTAAAAGTGGAAAAATATTAAGATATTAGAACTTCTGATCTTTCTGCTTCATACCTGCTGTTTCACGCAGAGTTTCAGAGTTACAAAGCAAACAGAACAGCACACAGAAGAGATGCCCTGGCACGTGAGATCAGCGGTGCACCCAGCCCAGGACTGTTCTGACAGCAAGAACACAAGACGCTCTGCACGGAGGGCCTGCGAGCCTTGCCAGCTTCTGTTAGGAAAGGCTACGCACTAGGCAAGAGTTAACACGTCTACATTCTAGCTACTAAGTCACTAAACAAAATGAAAGTGCTTTTAGTCAAGTTGAATATCTTTTTTCCAGGTGGTGTAAGCACAGAAAAATGTGGAAAACGTATTGAGAATAATGAACTCATGTAGGTGACCACTATAAGCTATTTAGACAAATACAGAGATAATCCATCTGCAAGGAAGCAGCCTGGGCGTGCATTTCATTGGCATTCTGTATCTCACTTGCTTCGGTTTCAATATTCACAAAAAATGCTATGTGTTACTCGTTCTACCCCTAGATTTGCTATGTGAGGTCTGTACGACTGCTAAGGTAGTAACTAGATGAAATGCTGCAGCGTGGTTCAAGAGTTGAAGAAAAAAGTTAAAATTAAAATAAGCCATGCCAGAACAAAGAGCAAGTGCTAGGCTGGTATCAACTTATAGGGATGTCATTTGGCAAAATCTTCACCTGAGCTGAGAGCTGCAAATTAAACAACGTCCATCTCTCGCTTTCACATTATCAGTTTCTGTCCTACCAAGCCGGTCACTTTTTCCAATCAAACAAATTGCATTTTGAGAGATCACTGGAACAGAGGAAGCATCTGAAGTGCTGGAAGTACTCCGTTTATACATAGCGTGCTTTCTAGGAAGTCTCAAGGGACAGATTCCAATACTGTGTTTCATCGGCTTTTGATGCGCTAAAATCTCAGAGAGCAGCACACAATGGAGAATAACACGACGAATCACGTATTCTGCTGTACACAGATCAAGCACGAGCAGAGTGTGCCACACCCAGAGCAATAGGCAGCAAGCACACCACAGACAGACAAACCAGGAGCCGACGTAGGAAACCACCAAAGGATACAACTCGTAGTCCTCTTTCAATGGGGTCTGTCAGAAGGAGGCCCTGAGGAGCATAGATCTTCTCATTCTGTTCCTGGATGAACTTGGCAATTTTCTTTAGAACCTGGTAGTAGAAGAGCACAGTCACAGTTCCTCAGTCAGGTTTGCCTGCCTCAGAGTCAGAGCGCCAGCAATATCGCAGACACGGCAACGTCAGAAGCCTGGCACACAACCTGAGATGGAACTTGTGTGATTCCTCTGAGGTACAGACAATCATTACGTTCCTCAAACGGACTAACACAGACAGTCTGTCTGATGGAAACGTGAAACGACTCCGCGGTAAGACCCCAGAGTCCATACGGAATTTGTACAACAGAACAAGTCACAGAAATCCTACCAGGAAATGTTCTTTCACTGAAGGCTGAGACATGCTGCCTTCCAAGTGACAAGGAACACAAAAGCAGCGCACCTTTTCATAATGCGTTTCCATGCACAGGAAGATGGTGTAGGCAGTCAGGCAGGCGAGACACCCTTCAAGGTAAGATTGGCCCCCAAGTTTCTCAGCTTCTGCATAGAGGTTGTTCAGTGTTCGGACAGTCTCTTCAAACTGCTGCCTATCAATCTGCAAGAGAAGTCAGGTCCAGGTGTCACGCCCTGCACAGTGCAGAACTCACGACACCTCCAGATACCTACCTTCATTTACAGCTTATCTGCGCTTCCGCGCGTTGCAGCCGCTGCGTTTAAAGCGTCCTTCAGACTTTGGCTCTAGTTACAGACCTGCAGTTCTTTGGTAAGCGTCTGCCAAGCGATTAGACCAAGTCTGCGTTCCAACACAAAACAACTAAGAGTAACATAACTAAACCAACGTGCAGTTTGATTGGGGGAAAAAAAAAAAAAGCTTAATTCAGGCACAAAGAGATCTGCTAGATTAAAAAGAGCAGTTAGAGGTGGATTGACAGAGCTAGCTCTCAATACCACTGACGCCTTGCTGCTGCTGCAGTGCTGGTCGAACAAGCTCTCAATAAAACAATACCAAACAAAATAAACGGGGAAGAAAAGTGCGGTGAGAAAAATAAAAGGCATTAGCAAGAGTGTTTGTGTTGCTATCAGTTGAAGATATTACATCTGACAGCATTAATCAAAAGGGAAGTACTTGAGACAGCCCTTGTGAGGCCACCGACAGGCTGAGCAGAACTGGCTGCTCTCCACGAGAGAGGACAGCGCTAACGCACCGCAGCACAACAACGCAGGCGTTATTCTCACCGCACAATGAACACTTTCTGTTTTACTGCTGCACAAGACAGCTGCCTTCCTCAGGACTGAAGAAAGCACAAAACATTAGCATTTCATAAACACTGAAGAGAAGCATTTTTCACTTTTTCATGCAGCTTTTCACTGCAAATTAGAAGTATTTTCTTACTACAACTGATCAGAAATGCTGTTTGGACAACAAATAACACTTTTATGCCAAAAGATAAACAATATCCAAAGCAGCATTTGCCTTTAAACTTTGAAATCACGCCCCTCTCACACTATGCACAGGGCTGTAACTAAAAGAGACGATTAGAAAGCGCTAACGTCCGTAAACTTAAAAACAGACTTAAGACCTCAGCACAGCCCTCCTGGGGCACGCCGGAAGGAGAACTTGCTCGCAGGACAGGGACACGGGGGAGAAACCGCACTTCCCTCCTACCCCGGAGAAGGCGGCTTTAGGCAGAGCGGAGCTGTGTGCAGGAGATCTGCTCCGGAACGGGCTTGCGGCCACGCCAGTCTGCCAGGCCGCTCCTGGCCGCCACCCGGGCGCCAGCCCTTCCCCGCCGCCGAGCGGTCTCGAAAGCGCCGCTCCCGCCGCACGCACTGCGGCCTTCGAGCCCCGGCGAGACGGGCGGCGGGGGCGGGCCCCGGGCCACCGGGGCGCTCGGAGCTGGCCCGCCCCGCCTTACCCTGTTCTCCAGCTCGGCCGGGAACTTGCTCTGGAACTGGCACCGCGTCCCACCGCTGTAGTCGCGCTGGATGAACACCTTGCCCGACACGGGCGCCTGCTGCGGCCTCATCGCGCCCCGCCGCCACTCGCGGCCGCCGCCGCCCACACCGCGCCGCTCCGCTCCGCTCCACCGGGGGCCGCCGCTCACTTACGGCTGTCGCAAAACCGTCGGGACGACTCCGGGCTGCGGAAAGGGCGGAAGTGCCGTCCGGCGCACGCGCTGCCGCCTGGCCGACCTGCGGGGAGCAGCAGCGCGCAGGCGCGGCCCCGCCGGGAAAGCCGAGCAGCGGCGTCCGCCCACGTGTGCACAGCGCCTGCCTCCCATTGGCTGCGCGGCAGCTCCCCCTCCCGCCACCCCACGTGCACGCCGCGTGGTGCCGCCCGCGTGATGCTCCCCCCTACCCTCAGCACATGGTACGGCCCTGCTCCCCCCGCCCGCGGGCCGTGCCGCCCTCCCCTCCCGCACGCGGCCGTGGCACAGCCCCGCGCGGCGTGCGGGGCGGTGCGGGACCGTGCGGGACGGGCTGCGGGGCCGCGGGGGCCGCGGGGGCTGCGGGGCTGCTGCCCGAGGTTCCTCCGGGGGCCGCGGCCCGGCGCTCGGCCGGCCCCGCGCTCTCCCCGCGCCGCCTGCGTGCGGGGCGGTGGAGCGGGCGCTCGGGCTGTCCGTGAGCCCGCGAGAGCGCTCGGTCCCTCGGGCCCCGCCGCCGCCGCGCTCCCCGCGCGGGTGCCGGTCTCTCGGTGCTTTCTCAGCAGTCCGAGCCGCGGGAGCAGAGCGGCATTCTCCCCGGCTTTATCCCGAGCTGATTTTGCCGATAAACACAGGCCCGTTAACCCCTGACCCGCCCTGCAAGGCACAAGCGCGGTCGAAGATCATTCAGTTCGAGGAAGAACTGCAAACCGCTCTTACCGAGACCAGGCGAGCGGCGGGGGCCGTTACCGGCAGCCTCACCGCGGAGCTGGGCCCTCGCAGCTCCCCCGGTTCGGTGCCGCCCGAGCCGCGGGCCCCGGCCGCGCTGGGTGGGCGCCATGCGGCCCGCGGAGCCGTTGGGAGCCCGGCGCGGTGTGGTGTGCCAGCGGGACGTTGCTCGCAGAGACACTCTTCAGTCTGAAAATCCTGCAGACAGTGAGGAAATTCACATGCTGCACGTAAATGGCCTCTGGATGCAATGACATGATTTAAAAACATTTTAAATGACACGAACGTGAGGTGAAGGTGAGCCTCCTCGGGGGCGGAATGCTGCTGTTCAGCGTAACGAGTGCCATGGCCTCCACAAACCCCCTGAAAAACCCCCCTCCACAAACCCTTTCAGCTAACTCAGAAACCAGGGGGGCTGGAGAATGATACAACTGATTGAAGATTTCTGGGGTCTCTGGCAAGCTGTGCCCGTGGGATTAAAAAAAAAAGCAGACACTAATTGCAGTCACGATTTCTGAGCCTAGGCTGCAGCAGAGTGCTCAGCGAGTGTTTTCTGAGAGGTGCTAGGAGCAAGCCTTTCTGCAGAAGCCATCAGTGAGTTATTTCATATATGTCTGCATTAATTAATGAAGTACTTCACAGACGTACTGCAGGAGCTTGGGGTCCAGTGGCAGCAAAGACTTACAGACACGCTGTCGGCCAGAATTAGGAAACGACCTGGTTGGATCCTCCCCGCGTAATCCTTGTTCCTGATTCTGTGACCTGTGCACGTGAAGCTGATCGCTTGCCTTCAGCATTCCTGAGAGTCTCTGTCTCATCTGGCAGTTGTGAAATCATAGATGATCAGAAGATACTGTTCCAAGGTTCAGAAGTTAGCTAATCAGTGACATGTTTATTTAAACAATTATTGCAAACCAGCACTTGGTGAACAAAAATTAAAAGGAAGCAAAGCATTTGGGACACTCAGTGTTTTATTTGCTTACTGCAGCTGCTCCTTCTCAGTCTGCTGAAGCTTCCACTTAGAAGCTGATATAAGGGAGAAGATTCCCAGGCATCCCAAGGAGGAATGAACTCAAGTGCAGAGACACTGTCTTGGGCCACGCTCCGTCTCTGCCGGGTCAGTGTCAGAGCAGAACAGAGGGCCTGACCTGCTGAGCTGAGCCACCTCTCTGGAGGAAATGCTCTGTCTTCATTCATTCTTGGCATCATCCTGTTTAAAGCACTTTCTGTTTTTTTTCTGAATCTTTTTCATTCTTGCTGAGAAAAGGATTATGAAATTTTACAAGGCAGTAATAAACTATTATTATTTATTAAATAAGAAGGCCCTCTGAAAAATCGAAGGAAAATTCAATCCAGATGCTATCTATTGCAAGGGCATTTGAAATTCCAGATGGTGCTAGTGAAGTGTGGTCTCTAATTCCTGCTCCTAGAGACAGAAAACGCTGCTGGCCGGGTAAGCTGGCCCTGCTCAGTGCGCTGCGTGTTTTTCCACAGACTGGCCTGTGCCAGCTGCACTATCGAACTGTAGGGTTCAACTTTACCCCTTTGCTGAACAGACTTTTCTGCATTTTTATGGCTAAGAGCAAGATTAAAAGCACGTCAAATCAATGTTGTACTTATTTATGAAGATAATAACCCAAGGCTTGCAGAGCCGGGCAGCTGCGTGCGCAGCAGAGCGAAGGGCTCGGGAGCCCTCACGCAGGCGCTTGCGCAGAGGTTGGTGGCCAGCGCTGGGACGGCAGCGCGTTCAGGACTCCTCTATCCCGTGCTATCCACCGCTTGTTTCCTCTGTGCGCCTTGAGCAAGCCTTTTTCTCGAGGTGCCATTGCGTGTTTGGTGCTACCAGCAGTGCTCTGGCAGCCCGGAGCAGTGCTGATGCCTTTTCAGCGCCAGAGCAGCTGAAACGTCTCTCCCCCCACGCTGTGCGACGGCTTTTCCTGGCTCAGGGCCACAGCCCTCAGCATGGCTGCGAGAGGAAAATCATTTGATCATGTTTGATCACACGTGTAGATGTGGTGCTTAGGGACACGCTTTAGTGGTGGACTTGGCAGTGTTGGGTTAACGCTTGGGCCTGATGATCCTAAGGGTCTTTTTCCACCTAAACGATTCCATGATTCTGTATTTACCTTCAGTGACGATGGCCTCTCAGCTCTGCAGCAGTTTGGAAAAGTTCAACCTAGCCCAGGCTGTTGTCTGCGGCTTCGTCTCCAGCTGCAGCCGCTGTAAATCATCCCGGGGTGAGGGCAGGAGACCCCCAGAAAGCACAGCTCTGCTGGAGACAGGTGAAGCAGGTACGGCGGTGCCGGGGTTTGCAGCGCGTGGCGGCCGCAGGCGGCTGGCTGGTGAGAAAGGATGAGCGTGGCGCATCGGCAGTGCCAGACCTGCGGGTCAGAGGCTCTTTGGTGATGTGGGGGCAAACAGATAACAGGTCTCTGAGTGTGGAGGCCACGGAGATCCCAGACATCAGATGTGAACCAGGAGTAGCTCCATGTCCTGTCAGCACAGGTGGGTTTTGTCCTTACTGCGTGTCCCCTGGTGCCACCGCCGAAAAGAGACTGCAGCCACTCCGCGATGGGCAGGGAGCTGACTGCTTCCCTGGACAGCCTCTAGTTTCTCATACCTGCCAGAAACGCTTCGTGTTCCTGCAGGATTTATGTCAGCTGTTTACAAACGTGGACACCCAGTAATAGTGAATCTCGAGGTTACGTGAGCTCAGCTTTCGCCTGCCAGACCAGCACACCTCAGCTTGTAATGGTTGTTTAAAAACGGCACAGCAACGGGAGGAAGCGCGCTGCCGCACAAGGTGAGTACGTGCCAAGGTTCTACGTTCCTTGGCAGGTGGTGGTGTAAATGGCCTTGAGCTTCGTCCCCGTCCCTTCTAGGAGGACAAACCTCTGAGCAGCCCCAGCCAGGGGAGGGGGGGGCAGGAGGGGACGTGATTTGGCCGCATGCTGGGAGCTGGGCTGGCAGTGCCGGGGTTTGCAGAGACAGCAGACAGTGCGGACTTTCTGTGGCGCCCCTCGGGAGCTTCATCTCCTCTCAGCTCCAGAACATGCAAGTGCTCTTCCGAAACTTTGTGCTGGACTTGTCAGGGGAGCTGGTTGCCTGAGCACTTGCACATTGGGTGCATCATAGCTGCACAATTAGCAAGACCCAGAGCAGCCCTCCAGAGGCTGGGGGGAGTTTGTCTGGGAGGTGCTGGGACCCCAAGACCCCCACTGGGACTCTCCGAGCCTGTGTGCCCCACAAGCAGAAGACGCTGAGCCCAGAGCCGCTGGGACGCTGAGCCCAGAGCCGCTGGGACGCGGATCCCGTTGCAGTGTGTCTCCCTTCCTGCTGGCAGCTCTCCGGGTGCAGGATGGGGGGTTTGATTTCAGGGCAGAGCTCCTACAGAGAGGGGCTTCTCGCACAGTAGTTGGAAAATGCCAGTGCATAACGCCCACCCTCCAGGAAATCCCTCTTCAAAGCTCTCGTGGGGCTTTGCCAGTGACTTCCCTGGGGAAGCTGCAGCTCCCCAGGGATCCTGAAGATCACACAAAGTGTCTTTTAAGTGGAAATGACCGGTATTTTTCACAATTAGGTGGAGCAGAAATAATTAAGCAGGGCCACAGCCGTTGTTGTCTTGTACCTGATTGCCAGTGTTCCGTCTGGAAGAGATTACTTCGTTTTACTCTGCTGCTAGTTTTTCATTTTATTTTGCTAAAAAGCTGATAACGTTTGCTCCATCACAAGGGATGTGGACATCCGTTTTCAGATGACCCACTCTTGCACCCCAAGTCCGTGGAGTTTGTGGGCAAATAAATCCCAGGAGTGGCTGCCAGGCTGTTTAGAGAAAATACGGAGGGGCCTGGGTGTCTGGGTGCGTGTGGAAATGAAGCACAACACCATTTTAAAATACCTTTTCCTGTTTGTATTTAACCTTTGTCTTTTTGCTCTTGAAGTGGAAACTGCGCTAATCCGTCTGGGAGAGGATGCATCCAGCACGGGTGGATATGGCCGTCCCGCTCCGGTCATATGCTGAGCATGGCTTGGGAGAGCTGGGGCCCAGCCTGGGAGCTCCTCAACTTCCCTGCACCCTACGTTCTCAGCATTTGCAATTTCCCCTTGCGCATTGGCTGAGCCGGGCTGCTTCATTCACATCACAGCAGAGTCTGGTGCAGCATTGTCCCTCCTCTGCAAGAGGACTTTTATGGCCAAGATGAATGCAATGCCAGCAGAGCAGCAAGAAACATTTAACCCTTAATCCTTGATGAGGGAGACACCAAGCAGTAAGGACCCTGATGGGGGTGGCAGGGCTCCCCCTTGCCAGGGAGGGGTCTACAGTCTCCCCTTTGGCTCTCCGTCTGCGAGGACCGGGACGGCCCAGGCTGCACGGTCCCAGGCTCAGGGACATGTTTTCCAGATCTGCTGCCCCAGCAGCGCCCAGCACCAGCTGCCTCGGAGAGATGCAAGGCGCTGCTGGCGACGGACTGCTGCTGTTGTAAGCGAGGAAGAGGAACCCAAGGTTTGTCTTTCTAGCAAAGCAGCCCTGTGTTTGGATTTCTCTCCACTGTCCCAAGCCAATTTCAGCTGTCCCTGGGGAGGAGGGATGGATTCTGTTTTGCCTGGCCAGGAGTGGGCACACGGGCTTGCGGGTGTCAGGACAGCACGGCTGAGTTGGGTTTGTGAGGCTGCCAGCCGCCCCTCTCCCACGGTCAGTATTTACAGAGCGGCAGGTTTCTGATAAAACAGACAAAAATGTATATGTACAGAGGTCAGCTGGGAGCAAAAGCTGGATGAGCTTAGGCATTAATGGGCGGGTGATTAACTGGCGAAGCAGCTTGCTGGTGGCAGCGAGCGTTCTCCATCACTTCACCTCCCTGTTTCCAGGCCGCGGAGCTGTAAGGGGTTGGTGCAGGAGCCCCATGTGGGCTCTCTGCTCTGCAGTGGTGCAACGTCCTTGATCCCATCGGTGCTGAGACTGAGGAATCATTTGTTGTCCCTGCCAACCGCACCACAATTAAACACAGAAGAAATAAATGCAGGAATGATTTATGTAGTTTTGTTTTTACAGAATGTAATAAGCAGCCCCCATGCCACGCTCTGGACAAAAGCAGCAATTTTCCAACAATATAATGGATAAACAGTGCTGTCGCTGTCCCAAACACAGCTCCAGGGACACATCTGTGCCGGCCGGCTCCTGGAAGGTCTCCGGGCCTGAGCCCAAGCTGGCGGAGGCCGGCTGGGCTGCAGGCCGGGGCAGGGACGCCTGCGGAGGATGCCCTGGTCGCTCAGATGTCCGCTCCGGGAGAGGCTGCCGTTCTCAAAGGCTGCCAGAAGTCAGCTGGCCATGGCCATGGCCAGCGGGGCCCTGCGAGGCTTTCGGCAGAGCCAGGCTCCATCCCACAGCCTGGGTGCGGACCCCCGCTGCCTCCGGACACCCCAGCGGGAGAAGGAGCCGGGCTGCTGCCCTGTCCCCCGCCCCGGCTCTGCGGAGGAGGTGGGCTCCCCAGCCTCTTCTTGCCCCAGCGCTTCCTTGTGCTCAGCAGTGTGCAGATGTGAGAATGGGGCTGCTAATTTGCTCAGGGAAGAGATAAAGAGGGAAAAAAAGGACAAGACACACGCGGCTAAGTGGTGGGCTGCCCTAGGAACCTTGATATGGGCTGCTGCTGCTCTTGCCTCGCCCTCCTGCCCCGCACCCCCTCCCACAGGAACAGCCTGAACTAATTAACCCTCTGGCACTCCATAATGAAGGCTAATAAACACCTAATGGCTTTGCTTGAACAAACAACCCTGCACAGTCCATAGGAAACCCCCGGTCCGATGGCGTGGCGTGGGGGAAGGACAGGGAGCGAGAATGGGGCTGCCCTCTGCTCTCCCCTCCTGGCCTGGCAATGCCCAGGCCTGGCGATGCCCCGTCCTGGCCCCAGCGATGCCCCGTCCCGGCCCCAGCGATGCCCCGTCCTGGCCCCACTGCGCCCGGGCTGCGCCTGGCTCCCTGTGCCGATCGGGCTTCTGCCCCCAAGGGGGTTCCTGCCGCCGGCCCCTCGCTGGGGCGTGCTGCCAGCCCTGCGGACCTGCGCTTGCTCCTCTTGCCAGGTCAGGTTCCCCGTGTTTGCCCCCTCGTGCCTTGGCTTTCTCCAGACTTTGTCCCTCCTGGCACTGGCCGCTGGCCGCTAGCTGCAGGGCTCGGTGGCCTCGGCATGGGGACCCCCACTCTGGGGGCATGGCCAGCCGGCTGGGCGGCAGCCAGCTCTTTGCTGAAAGCCGCGCGGCTCTGTTGGCGGGGTGCTGTGCTCTTACCAGGACTTCTGCTCCGCACGAGCGGGGCTCTGCGCTCTGCGGACCTTCCCGGCGCTGCCCTGGCCGGGAGCCGCAGCGGATGGGCCCCAGGCGGGCTGTGGGGCTGCAGGGCTGCAAGCGCAGCACAGTGTGAGCTGCAGAAATCCCCTGATGCCATCAGGCGTTGTCCCTTCTTCGGAGACCCGGTGGTAACTGTGGTGAAAGCACACTGGGCTCGTTCTTCCTGCGAACCCTGTGATCAGCATCCTGCACCGTGACACGTCCGCAGGCTGCCGGAGCCGGGATTGCACTGCATTAGGAGCCCAGGCTCCGAAGGAAATGCACTCAGAAACATTCTCCTCAGAATACCGTGCCAGATGGACTGCGTTTTCCTAACCTTTAGCTGCTTCCAATGTGCAAACAGTTAAGATCATAATGTTAACATTTTCTCAGATGTTTTATGTGCATATAAAATATTCTCAAAGAATGTGCTTTTGAGTGCAAGGTTTTATCCAATTACAATTTTACTAGAGTTTATAAAAACATAAAAAATATGTTTTCAGGGTGTCTGAGATGCTGCTGGCCTTCGCTGTAAACTCTGAAGCCCTTGCAGTGGAATATGATTGCTACTAGATGGGAGATGCCCCTGGAATGTTTACTATTAGGTAAACGTGCTAATTCCTCAGTCCCGTACCTGGGCACCTCTGAAAACAGGTAACGTAGGGGCGGTAGGAATGGATGTGTTCCATCTCTGCACCAGAGCCTTCTTTTGCTCTCTGTCGGGGGCGAAAGGCTTGGCTTCTGCAGACACGAGTGTGTTTGAATCAGGCACTAAAAATACAACTACAGAGCTCAGGGCAACTCCTCGGCGCACGGAGCTGCTCAGCTTGTCTCCCAGCAAGAGCAAGGACAGATCTCCCTTCTGCTGCATGGCGACCGCAGCTCCGAAGGCAGGCGTCCCGAGATGTCAAGTGGGAATATATTTCTGCCCTGGTTTAGCAGAAAACCTGAATCAAGAAAGGAGATAAAAGGAGTTTAATGGACGTTCATGTAAAGACATCTCCTGCTGTGTCCTGGAGTAGAAAAGGTGGCAAACGCTGTATCACTGGGAATCTTCCAGGCCTGCCACGTGAACGCGAAGGCTAAGCGTGGAAATGATCCCGTAATCTGTCCGTTTCTGAAAGATTCGCGTATTCCATTGCAGCAGTTCATGATTCCGTGCGTAAGTAGTTCATAATTTTAACAGGCTTATACCTATTCAAAGATGGTCAATTAGAATAAGCCCGTTAAAATTATATAGAAGGCGTGCATGCAATCATAAAGAAAGGCAGTAAAGTACTTGGTTCAAGAGGGAGAACCAGCTGTCTCCACGCTGCACACCCACAGCCGACCCGGAGCAGCTTGGCTCCGTCCAGCGGAACCGCGGTGCTCCCGAGGCGGCAGCTCCGGACCCGTCCCTGCCTGCGCCGCCGCCGAGGGAAGGGAAACAACCCTAACCATTCTGTGATTCTGTGAAACCTGCCCTGCGCGTGCACCGAGCGCAGCCCCTGGGCCTGGGCGCCCTGTGGAGGTCGCGCGCAGCGGGTTTGTGTTTGCGAGTTGGGAAAGGACAATGGTTGTGTGCGCTGAATGCAGTTGCGCCGTTTTACGGGAGCTCATACACCTCCGGGGAGAGCAGCGATGCACAAAGCCAGGCTCTGGAAGGCGTGCTGCCCACGTCTTGTGGTGGTGTTTTTTGGGACTGCCCACCCCAGCCCCGGTGCCCCCCTGGTTGCTTTGAGGGGACCAAGGAGGGCAGCAGCGTGTTCCCCAGGCTGGGGAGAGGTCGGGGCGCTGGCGGCGAGCGCAGAGGTTGGCAGAGCAAACCCCACAGCCCCAGCCCCTCCGCACGTCCCGGGAGCTGCGGGGGCACCCCCAGCCCCGCTGGCAGGAGCCCTGGCCCCGCGCCGGCAGCTTTCCCACGGGAGCAGCCGTGCAGGCAGTGAGGCTCCTGTGTCGGTGAGTGTCTCGCTCGGTGTTTACAAAGAAAAACGAGCGCGAAGAGCAGCATTGCATTGGTTATTTGTAAGTCAAACCAGCTGTGAGCTGCAATCCTGCCTCCGAGAAACACCCAGCGTCACCGCTGCCGCAGCTGCTTTGCTCCGCGTCACCGCAGGCTGGGTTTCCCTCGCGGTAACCCCCAGGTGCGCATTTACTGGGTGAAGCCCACTGGGAACCGCCGGACCCCGCGGGAGTGGGGAGCCCCGCATGCTGCAGTGCTGCCGTGGGGAGCCAGCAGTTCCTGATCCGGGAGCAGCTCGGAGAGAGAGGAGGCTGCCAGGGCCTCTGGCAGATGAGCTGGGACCTCAGAAGCCCAAGGCTCAGAAAAGCCCGTCTGACTGTGGTGCTGACCCTGACCCTGCTCCGCCGGGATCTCTCCATCTCTCCAGGAAAAGCCGGCAATGTGTGCTGGCTCCTGGGCTAAGAGTGCCTGGGCGTTCCGGGCACCCTCTGCAGCCGCTCCGACGCCCGGGTGCTCGCGGCGAGGGTCCTGCGTGCCGCAGGGCTGCGCGGTCCTGCTCCTCTGCTGCCAAGACCTGCGGGCGAAGCTGAGGTGCCAGAGGGTCACCCAGTCCCCGCTGTTAACGAGCAGCGAGCTCTCCAGCCTGATGTGACCAAACACAGGAACGCGGGGCTCGTGGAGGAGACAGGGGGACTTCGAAACAAAGAGTCTTTCAGGAGGACAAATCGCATTTACAGGCAAAGCTCAGATTGGGAGATATGCTTGCAAAGCCAATTTGTTTCATTTTATAGGCTTGAAAGATTCTAAGTCAGGGCTCCCTGTATGGTTTGAATTAGGTTTGGATAGCAGTGCTCTGGAAAGCTCGATCTGGAGAGGCTTTCAGTCGGGGCGTTTGTAAACGAGTAGGGGCCATCTAGCATTTCTGCAATGCTTTCAAATGAAATATCCCAAGCCTGCCCAAAAATGAAGCTTCCACATGGTTAAGGAAATGGTGAATACCTGAAAATGGAGGTGTCTTGCTCATATTAAATATTTAGGAATAAGATTCCGTGTGTGTATCAACAGACAAAGTGGGAATTTCGAAGGGTCCTGCTTTGAAAAGGAAAAAAAAAAAAAGAAGGAAGCTCTAAGTAGCATCAAAAATTTTTTTTTTCCTCTACCAGTTTGTATCTGGGCTATTAACACAGTTATCAGTTTTATTGTCTGTGACTGCAGAACATAGACGCTGTAGGGAGCTGCGGTGTGAAACCTCCGCAGTGACGCCGCGTTATCGGGCAGGCTGCGGGGTCCCGCGGGGAGACGCTCCCCAGGCTGTGGAGGAGCAGACACTTTATTCTGACATTTCCGAGGGACGGCGTTTCAGCCGCTCCTGTCTCTGTGCAATGCAGCCACTGTCCGAGCACCAGACCCTCTGCCAGTGCATACAGCAAAACCACGGCGTGGCACTGCAATGCATCGCAAGCTTTTCGGTGCCGGCCCTTCTCCCTTATGTCCCTCGCGTGTCCCAGTGACTCTCCCAGCTCTGCTGCCCTCGTGGGTCTGGCACTTCGCCGCTCCTGGGGAATGGGCCCATCCGACCTGCGGATCCCCAGCACGCTCCGTCTCATGGGACCCACTGCATCTGATGCGTCGGCACAAGCCACGCGTAGATCTGCCAGCGGCTCGCGGCCATTTGGTTTCCACCATCTCCACCGAGTCCCCCTGCACCGCGGCAGCGCTCCCTCCTCCTGTCGCCTGTGAGGAAGGACAGCCCCGCAGCGTTCGCCAGGGCCCACAGCGGTTTGGTGGTGGTCTGCACAGGGGCTTGGCCGCAGGGCATGGAGCCAGCGTCAGTCCTGGCTCTGGCGAAGCCCCCGAGATGCTCCCAGCGCCCTTCCCCGCGCCAGGGCCGCCTGTGTGCTGCCTGGTGCTGCTCGGCCGCGTGGCTCGAGCGACCAGCATCTTCCTCCCAGGCTGGTGGGAAGCCATTCGCCCCACGGCTCCCCAGCCTGGGCTGCGCTTTGTGCCCCGCAAGCCGAAAGCAGCACCGAGAGCCTTTCAGCAGCGGGATAAGCCCCTGGCTGCCACTGCTGAGCTCAGCTGCCAGAAAAGTTCCCCGGGAAGCAGCACAATCTTTGTTTGGTCATTAAAGCAGAAAAAGAGAGAGGGAATCTTAGGAAATGCTTGAAACGATTAGGTGATCTTAACTCTAAGGAGCTAAACAAATGCAAAGCGATTCTCCTCCCAGCCCCTCGTGCTGCTGTAGAATGTAATCTCATTTCTAAACACACAATTACAGAAAATAAAAAGAAAAGAAAAGAATAATTAATTTCTGCTTCCTCATGCAAATCCTCTGACCAATCATTTAGGGATCAGGGGCAATTCAGCTTCTTGTGCAAATTCCAAGCTGAAGGCCTGAAAAAAGCAAGTGAATGGATTTACTTTTCTAAGAACCAGAATTAACAAAGGTTCCATTTTCCATGGTTATGTGCCTGGCGAGACAGCCCTTGCTGACAAGCTCTCAAAAAACATGTGTTGGCCTGTTGAAAAGGCCCCAGTGTTGACTGACAGACAATTGAAGTGACAAATTGTTTCATTGTACTTGGCAGGGAGAGCGCTGTATTAGATAATTACGGCGAGGAGGGAAGCAGCAGGTCACAGGTCAGAAGACACGTCTGACCCTGTTTTCTGAAAGCCCTGAAAGAAGCCCGCGCCCGGGAGAGCAGCGTGACGCTGCTGGCGGGTTCTCTTTCCGTTGTGATGATTAAGAGCTAACGAAGATGGAGCAGGGACGGGCTCGTTCCCTGCTTGCCCCGGTCCTGGCTCCCGGGAAGCAGGTGCCGGCGTTCGGCAGCAGCTCGGTACCGGCACGCGGTGCTGCGAGGGCGAGTGCTCCTGCGGTGCCCGCTGCCCCTCGCTGGCTCTGGTGCTGTCCCACGCGTTGCCCGGCGCTGCCTGACGCGTTGCCCAGCTGCCTTCGGCAGGGTGGCCGGCCGCTGCTGCCCGAGCGTGCACGCCTGCAGCGACGCAGGTCTGGCAATGGCTCCGTCCGACCGCGGTGAAGGCGGGGGGGGGGGTCCCCAGCACAGTGCTGGGCATGCTTTGGGGTGGCACAGGGGAAAAGGTGAGGATCCCATGAGAAAACGGAGCGTACAGCGTAAACGGCTGGAACAGGCTGAGGAACGTGGTCCTTGGCCACTGCTTGGCTCACTGCTGCGCCTCAGCCCCTTCGCTCTGGACCAGTGGCTTTAGCATGCTGAGGGGCAGCGTCTCCCTAGGCAGGCATCACTGCAGCCCGCGAAGGCTGCGGCTGAAACGCCGTTAACATCCCTTACACGGAGCTAACGGCTGTCTGCGTCCCTGCGGGGCCGATCTGCCGCCCGTGCTCCCGAGCTCTGCCTGGCGCCAGCCCGGCTGCAGCACCGGCCGCAGTGCACAAGCACGGTGCCCGCGCAGGCGCCTTCTGGGCAGCGCCAGACCCGTTCGCACAGACAGCCCGTGAGCATCTCACGGTCCGTGTTCTGGACTGGCAGCGAAAGGCATGTCCAGCCCAGGGTCCCGTGCCGGGCGGGTCCCCCCTCCCCGCGCCAGCCCGAGCAGCGCAGCCTGCAAACACCGGCAGGACTGCCCCGCGCTCACCGGGGCCTGGTTTGGCTGCCTGCAACAGAGTCCAGCTAATAATTACTGAAGCCTCTCTCCCACCATAGAAATGAAATATGGCACGGAATCCCAGCACAGCCACTCCATTGAGAGCGCTGCTCCACGGAGCAATGCCGGTAATTCAAAACAGATGAGCCGCGGCCCGAACACTGTGGACTCAGTATCCCGCTCTGCCCTGACCCCTGCCACTCGCTGAAAGTTACCTTGAGACTCGCCAGAGCTCTTTCTAACTTCTGTGAGGGTTATTTATTGCAAAGTCATAAATATTTGTTATGGATTTTCTCCATCAATCTAGAAAATGAATTAGGTTAGAAAAAATTTATGTACTTGGATTTTGGGCATGTGTTTCTCAGGCGAGGGAGAAAAAGTAGGATCTGCATTGTGCAGAGGAGGGAGCGCTGCAGAGCTCTGGGCTCTGCTGCCCCTGTTAAATTCCCTTCTGCAAATGGCTTAAAATGCGCAGTACAGTTGAGAAGGAGAGGAAGAGGTTCTTCTTTAAATCTCTCTTAAAATCTTCCATAAAATTATTTATGGGGAAGGAAAAGTCTATTTCCCTCTTCTGCCTCGCAGATGCCCTGCCAGCCCATTAGAAACCTGAAACTCGGGGGCTGTTGTTGTGCCCCAGGAAATCAGCCCTGAGCCAACATCTCCCAGTCTCCCCAGCACCGGTACCGGCTGGGTGCAACAGGGACGAGGGAGAGTGCCCAGCCCCTTCCCTTCCCACCCCAAGGCACAGCTGCCCCGGGGCAGAGCCACCACGTTTTCTCACCCCTTAAAGAAAGGATGTGGGAGCAGGGCTGTTCCTGCCCTGCAGGCACTTTTCTGAGGAAGTTTAAAGTTTTTATTTGGGAAAACGCTTAAGAAAGACCTTAACTTCAGGCATGCTCCGAAGTTCCTTGGTGCGGTAGGATTTAGGCACTGGTGGACATTGTGCCCGGGCTGCTGAGCAGAGTCATGTGGGAAGCGGGGCCGGTTGCGTGGCTCTGCCCTGGGGAAGCTGGGTCCGCAGGGTGGATGGAGAGCATGGATGCAGGGTGATGAGCCAGGTGGTCCTTCATCCTCATGTCCTGCCTGGCTGCAGGGAGCAGCCGACAGCATTGCACCATCCTGGAACAGCTCCTCCAGGTCCAGGGCACTGCAGGATCCTCCGTACCAGCTTCGAACGGCACACAGGATCTGCCGTCTGTTGTGGTGCCTGGTGTTCCTGCACTGCCATCCCTGCTGCCCTTGAGATTCTGGGTTCGCCACAAAACGGCAGCCTGCCATGTACCAGAGCCACTTCTTCATATGCTGATGTGAAGTGAAATACATTTTTTTCTCTTCAGGTCTCAGAGGCTGTGTTTCTTCTTGGCATTTGTTTTACAGGCACCCCAGAAAATCCCAGGAGACCCCACAGGATCCCACAAATCATGCCGACACTTTTAAGCTGTTTGCACTTGAGCTAATGAGCTGCTATTTTAAGAGGTTATTGCTAACAATTAAATCTGACTGCATTTTTTTGTTGTTGTTTTTAAATTGTTTGTAGCAGCTGTGCTTGCTCCATATGGACTTTCCACAAGCCCAGGAATCTGCCTCCATTCTCTGCGCTGGCTTTTCCCCGTCCCCGCGTGGCCCCGTGTCCGTGGGCACGGATGAGGACGGGAATGGGTACTTTGCCTGCAGGAGAGACCTGGGCAGGGCGGAAGCTGGCTAAACGCTTCTCCGGGCTGCGTTCCGCAAGGCCGCTGCTCGCAGCGGGACAACTGCAGGGGACTCTCCCTGCTTGCCTTCTGGGTCGCCATTTCCAAGCCGCCCTCATGGACTCTCCTCTGCGCCTTCTGCCATCGCTCCGTGGCGATTCCCCTTCCCTCGCGTGGTTCCCGCCGTCTGTGGCTGCCTGAGCCCTGCAGATGCCCTGTGCAAGGACCTGCGTTGGGTTGGGGAGGGCTGGGCTGTCCGGGGCTGGATGCAGTGCCTTTCCCCACAGACAGCTGGGTTTTTACAGTTCCCCCTGCTATTCTGAGTTCTGTCTCTAGCTGGTGGCTGTCCCTGCACCCTCACTTTGCTCAGAAGCCCACCATGAGCGCAGGATCCTGCGCCTCCTTTCAACCGCTGCAAGTGACTGCATAGGACCTGGCAGCCCGTGCGTCCCTGCGGCAATCTGCGCGCGGGCGGCAAGTCCTGCTCTCCCATGTCTGTCCAGCCACCCAAAAGCTCTTGAAAAGGTTTGCATGAATGAGCTGACCTGGCTTTGTTTCTGCTCCCGTGGCTTGCCCTCTACCCTTTGGCCTTTGCCCAGATCAGTGGCCAGGGGAGCGCGGCTCTGGCCACAGATCGCTGCACAGCTGGCCAGATGCTCTCACAAAGAGCAGCCCGCTCCCCGGCCGGGCACCAGCATGCTTGGTAAAACACCAAACACAGCGTTTTTCTCCTGCCGCAAGGAAGATTTCGGTGTGGGCCCTGTGCATGGGCTTTGGCAGTGCCCAGCGCCAGGGGAGATGGATGCTGCCTCCCGCCGCCTTCTTGGCGCTGCTCCCCGTCTCCATCCCGCTTTCCTCCCACTGCCCCGTGCCGATGCGGCAGAGCCGGGGCCACGCCAGCCCTGCTCTCACGCTGTGGGGTGGGTCTGGCAGCTCTCAGCCAGCGTGGGGGGACAGTGGCGGGGCTGCTGGTGTGGCCTGGCTCTGCTGGGACGCTTGTGTGGGTCGCTGGGCTCGCATGCGGCTGCGGGCAGAGAAGAGCTGTCATCTCAGGTCTGCCATCACCTAGGACCTTTATCCTCCCCGCTGCTGAGGCACCAGGGTCCAGGTCTGCCTGCAGCATCTCCGGTTGCAGGATTATTCTCTCGGTGCTTTCCCCATCCCCCCTGCCCCGCTGAGCTTTGCCCGCCAGCCCGGCCTGAACCGGTGGGGCACTGCGCAGTGCCGGGAGCTGAGCGCGTTCAGGGTGCGCGGGCACGTGTGCATCCCCGTCTGCGGGCTGGCAGACGCCGCAGAGAGCGGGGTCTGGAGCGGATGATTCTGTGCTGAGTAACGTAGTAGTGGAAAACGTTGTCAGGAGGAGCACGACACCAGGAGCGATTTGTCCCATCAATGATTTACCAGATGTGTACACTGCACTAAGGCTTGTAAACAGACTTTAATGGCCAGCTGTAAATCCAGGCAGCGGCCGCGCCAGCTTCATCTCCTTGGACGTGTTTTAGCATCAGCAGCGTACGGGCTCTGAATCACTTTGTTATAGGCGCTGTCAGCTCTGCAATTGTGCGTGTAAATCAAAGAACCAATGTCCTTAGGTCAAAATTATTTGAATGTCAGGGAAGGTTTTATGACCAGCAGCTTTTCCTTTTCTGGGTTCCCCTGCAGTTTCTCGTCTTCCACCAGCGGCATCTCCAGAACACGGGGTTTCCGTCCCAGCGCCTCCAGTGCATGGCTGTGTTTTCACCGGCTATGTTGGAAGCCTCTTTTGTTAGTCACTGAAGCAAAGCGTCATTAGTGAGAAGTGCAGAGTGTACACAAAGAGGAACTTGCCAAATTACTGATAAGCAGAAACTCCATCCATCTTAATGAGACAGGGTTAAGAAAATAGCAACCTAGAATGTACACAATGGAGCCTTTCCACGCTGTTTGTTCCTGTTATTCATGTTCAGAACTCCATCCCTGGTGCCGCTCGGAGACTGCCACACGGTTTCCAAACCACAGGCTGCATATGCTCTTGCAAATCATTAAGCATGAGAAAGATAAATAAATAAGTGGATGGTTGGCTCAAAACTTATTAGAGGGAAGATAAATATCTGGCCTCCAAATAAACGAAACACCACCACAGCTAAATACTGGTTCCAGGCTCTCTTCACTGCTGAGCAAGTCAAGTTTGCACCGGGCAGCTGAAGAGAGCGCAGTGCTCGTGGCAGGGATAGAAATCGTCCCTGGAAGTAGGGGAAGGGATGCTGCACGGTGCCGGTCGCATGGTGCCGGTCAGGCAGCGCCTGGCTCAGGCTCCCGGCACTCCTGGGGTGATGCCGCACCGACAGCTCCAGGCTTGCGCTGTGGACACCTGCACCACAGCCATCTACACTTCGTTACGCAGCACAGGAGGGCTGGGAAGAAGCAGAGAGGGGCTTTCATTTGGGAAAGTCAGGGGAAAATTACAAACCCATTTATTTTCTGATTTTTTGTTACGGGGGGTCCAAAGAGTAACTCCCAGCCACCAGGTCGGCTTTCCTTCGAGGCTGAGAGACCCAGAGAGCTCTCAGACCCCCTGGATAATTCTCGTATCACCCGGCGACCGATGCGGGTTCCTGTCAAGGAGCCTGTGGTCCCCTCGGGGTCTGGTCTGCCAGCTCTGCAGGTCCAAAGGAAGAGCCGTGATGGGCTGGTCCCTCTGGAATTCCTGCTGACGTGGCAGGTTCCAGCCACGGGAGAGGACCTCTCCACACACAGGGAGCTGCTGCCCAACAGCCATGTGCCGGATCTCGGCCATCTCTGGTGATTTTGGGGTGTGGTAGCTTGGTTCCTTGGACAAAGGATTTCCACAGAGCGAGAAGCGTGAGAAGCTGCTTCCTCATGGCGGGCAGCTCTCCAGCTCCTTTCCCTTGGGGCCGTCACCAAAGCAGCCAAGGGTCCCTGCGTGCTCCGTCACTGCGGGGCTGCTCCTGGGCTGAGGCGCCGCTGACGTCGGCCCGGCGGTGTGGTTTGTAGCTCCCTGCTGACTTCCAGCACTTCCCCAGGTCACTCCGGCAACACAGAAGGGGTCTGCACCCACGCTGAGGTGCCTGCACACCTGTGCGCCCCAGCCACATTTTTGTTTTGTTGGGTAAGAAATGACTTGCAGCACATTTCACGCAAGCAGTTCAGCTGCTGGCTATTTTATTGAGCGCCAGCGCTCCCCGTATGTTATTCAGACAAACTTTATATAAGCTACAGAGCCTCTCAGCAGCCTGCACCTGGTCCAGGGCAAAGCTGAGCCTCACGGAGAAGAATGTGCTGTAACGCAGCAAGTTATTACGGGATAAATATTTATAAGCCCCTGTAAATATTTGCCATCAGTTCCCTCCTGGGAGCAGGGGCAGACGGTCAGAGTTTCAGAGCGCTGAAGGCATTAGCTGTTGTAGTTCTTTATGTGTTATCTCAGCTAGTAAAGCCGTTGTTGATTGTGTTTAGCTATGGCATTTAATGGTGCTAATTTCACACTAACGGGAGACACGGGCTGGAATTGGTGCGCGTCTTGATCCCAGCCGCGCTGCGGGCTGGCTCTTGGTGTAAGCGGTCTCTGCAGCCGCGGCGGTGCCGGGCACCAGGCTGGCGTGGCAGAGCGTGTTGCCACAGCTGCAAAGGCTCCGCGCGCAGATTCCTGTGTCACGGGCAAGGGAGCATTCCTGTCTGTGTCAGTGTTATCGGAAACTCGGAGCGATCCACTGAGAAAACTGTAAAACAAACACGGCAAAACTAACATCCTCCTCAGCAGGCTGGCCCTGGCAGGGGCTGTCCAAGGGGGTCTCTAAGCTAAAGCAAATATTCCGGGGGTGTCCAGGAGCCGTCCTGCTGCAGGAAGTGGCCCAGGAGCCGCGTGCCACTGCAGAGGTGGCACAGTGGGCTCCCCATGCAGGGACGTGGTGGGTGGGCTGCTTCCGCCGGCGCTTTCCGTCCCCTCCTTGGCGGGGGCACGGGCACCGAGAGGCAGGGACAGCCCTGGCACGGGGTGGCTGTCGGTGGTTTTTGTGTCGCCCCCCTTGGGGCAGGGATGGCAGATGCCTGTGGCCGGGCGGTCTCAGCTCCCCCGTCACTGCTGCGTCTGTTGGGGCTGAGCTGGGGCCAGCGCAGCGGTGGGAAACCGGGTTAGAAATGCCAGGGCAGGCAAGGCCGTGACTCCTCCATGCCCTCAAACGCAGCAATAAAACAATAGGCCCTGGGCAATAGCGCTTGCCGGATTGTTGCATGGGACTATCTGGGGGCTCCACTTTGCTGCTCATGCACGAAAGCCAGTCATTTGGCAAAAATCAGCTCAGTTAGCAGCCATTGTTCGTAAAGAGCCGGGGGCTGAATGGGCTCAGGGCTAATATATTCTATTATCCCCCGCCTGCCTGTTCCCCTGGGGCGGTGTGGAGGGAAACGCACATTCCAGCGCGGGGCGGCCGGGGCAGAGCGTGCCCTGCCAGCCTCGCCGCGCTGCCCGGCACGCAAGGTGGCCAAGGAGGCGGGAAGGGGCCGGAGGGCACCGCTGCGAACAGGGGAGGCGGGCGTCAACAGCGCGGGGGGCACCTCAGCCTCGCGCCGTCCCTCCGACGCAGAGCGCCCGCCGCGGGTGGACGTGGAGGAGAGCGGCCACAGCGAGAAGAAGCTGCGGTGGGGTTGGGGCTGGCTGTGGGGATGGACAATGGGGCCAGAAATAAGCACGGTTAATTGGGCTGGGCTTTTCAAAGCGCCGGAGAGGACTGGGGATAGCCCAAATCGTGCGTGTTGGAAAGCATCTTACTCAATAGCAGTGTGTTAGCCCCTGTGGGAGAGGCAGCAGTAAATGGCTATAAAGCAAAGTTAAATGATGACATTAGAGACTATGCAGAGATTTAAGGAGCAGCGGGCTACATAATCGTGAACGGAAATGGCTGCACAGCCTTCACGCAGAAAAGTTAATGCCCAATTTGGAAGGGTTTGATGGAAAAGCAGCCCTTCTCGGGCAGCTGCTACTTAAGAGGCCTTATACTGTGTGTTAAGCAATTTAGTGGTCTAGACCAGAGCTGTTGGCTTCTTTATTATATTTTTTCCTTCTCCTTCTTTTAAAAGAGCTCAAGGTCCGTGCTCTGAGCGTGGATGGATTTGGCAGCCAAGGCACGCTGTCCTGTCGCTCTCCTGTTTGGATGAAGGGCGCTGAACTCTGGCAGGCAGCCCCTCGAGCTCAGCGACTACGGCACAGCATGTCAGGCTCGCAGCCAGCCCCATGCCCAGTGTGGGACGCTCCAGGTACGCGGTGTCACATGTCTCTGGACCATGACAGGTCGCTGACCTTGCTCCGTGCGGTGCTTGCCGAGCTGGGGATAACCAGAATCCCGACGGCAGCTGTACCGCAGTGTTACTGCTGCTGCCTTTGGAGAGCTCCCCAGCTTTTGAGCAAGAGTTTCCCAGGTCCCCGTCTGGCCTGCCTAGCTATGGTGTTTCTATCACACTTCTCAGCCTGGAACAGAAAGATTCCAGCACTTAAAGTAAAACACACCCATTGCCACTCTGAAAATGGAGAGACTCGGACATTCTTATGGTCTTGCAATCGAAAATGGAGTTAGCAGCTCAATTTAGTTCAGAGTGCCCCAGGTGAGCAGGGGTCGTGTTCCGGACCAGAGGCTCGCTCCTGAGGATGTAACACCCGGGCGCAAATAAAGATTCTTGAGAGAAATTCAGCCCAACCACCCTCGAGCAGACCAGTGCCCTGTTCTGCGCACCACATTACAGCACACTGCTGGGACACTGGTGTATCTTCTACGTTCCCAAAATAAGACATTTCTGTGTTTCTAAACTGATGTTGGCAAAAGCAAATTCTAGGGTGTCAGAATTTCCCAAGGGATGAGAAGTCCACTTTGCAGTTGTTTCTTGGTGCGAACAGTGATCAGCGCTTTGCTACCATTTCCTGAGCCCAAGCAGCAGGAGAGGGCCTGCTCCATCCAACTGCCTCCTTCACCGGCACCTCATGGCGAAGGTTTCTCCTGTTTACTGCTGAATTCCCCACGTCGTTAGTGGTGCTAACTGGCTTCTCTCCTCTCTTGGCCTGCGGGTGAAAGTGGCTCTTTCACGCTTCCAGGCTGCAGAGCCTCCTCCATTTACCTCTCAATGAGGTGTAGTTCCTGTATTAAACAGCACAAGCTGCTGAAGCGAAAGGCGGCAGGAGCAATGGGAGCTTTATGAGCGCGGAGGAGGGAGAGTTCCCTCAGATGTTGGACGCGTAGGCACAGGGGACAGAGCCACTCGACGTCTGGATCTTGTGCACATGGGGACAGAGACAGTTCCTCCTGCTTGGCTTGTGCCGAGGGACGCCCTGCTCTGCCCACGGAGCAGCTGTAGGACCCCGTCCCTGCGCCAGCGCCCGGGTAGGTTCATGCCCACCAACCTCCATGTGCCCAGCTCCCGGCTGCGGAGGGTGGCGAGGCGTTGCAGCCCCTTGGGAGTGCAGCAGGGCTGCCCTGCACCCTTGTCCTCGGCCGTACCGTGCCAAGCATCTCCCACTTGTCTCCGAGCAGGGTGCGCGGTGGTGGCTGCAGGCTGTTGGGCTTGCTGTGGCCTAGCTCCCCGTCCATGTGGCTCGGGCCCGCGGCAGGCAGCGCTGCCGCTCTGCTTTACGTGTGCGCCCTTCTCTTGCAGGGGGTGCTGAGGGCCTGGCACGGCTGCTGGGGACAGCGGATGCTGCTGCTGCACGGCCTCTGCTCCCCTGGCAGGACCGGAGCCAGGTTTCCCAGGCGCAATACCTCTTTAAGAAACAAACCGACTCTTTCTCTCTCGTGGTGTTTTTTTCTTTTTTTTTTTTTTTTTTTTTCCGCACTGAACCGCCGACCACCCCCGCGCTGCGCTACCCCCCTGCGCGGCGGCTGCGCGGGAGGGGCGCGGCGCGGAGCCGGCAGGGGGCGCTGTCAGCCTGCGCTCGGCGGCGGCGGCGGGCACCGGGTACCGGGCACCGGGTACCGGGTACCGGGCGGCGGCGAGTGGGCGGCCCCGCGCAGGGTGCAGCGGAGGGGGCCGTCGGTGGGGGCGCGGGGAGGGTCCCTGGGAGCGGGTGCCCAGCGGGCGGCGCCGTCGGGGCCGCCGTCGGCGGGCGCGGCGATGGGCAGCGTGCGGGGGCCCCGCGGGGCCGCCCTGCGGGCGCTGGTGTCGCTGGCCGCCGGGCTGCTGGCGTGCGGCGGGGCCAGCGAGTACGACTATGTCAGCTACCAGTCCGACCTGGGCCCCTACCCCGGCGGGCGCTTCTACGCCAAGCCCCACCAGTGCGTGGCCATCCCCGCCGACCTGCGGCTCTGCCACAGCGTGGGCTACGACAAGATGGTGCTGCCCAACCTGCTGGACCACGAGACCATGGCCGAGGTGAAGCACCAGGCGAGCAGCTGGGTGCCGCTGCTCAACAAGAACTGCCACATGGGCACCCAGGTCTTCCTCTGCTCCCTCTTTGCCCCCGTCTGCCTGGACCGGCCCGTCTACCCGTGCCGCTGGCTCTGCGAGGCCGTGCGCGACTCCTGCGAGCCCGTCATGCAGTTCTTTGGCTTCTTCTGGCCCGAGATGCTCAAGTGTGACCAGTTTCCCCAGGATGATGTCTGCATTGCCATGACGGCTCCCAATGCCACTGAGGTCTCCAGGCCCAAAGGTAAGGTGTGACCGGTGCCACGGCCCTGCCCCTGGCCCTTTGAGCTGGTGGGGCAGGCGTTAGCCCAGGAGGGGCTGTGTGGGACTGAAGGGGGTGTTGTGGCAGGAGGAAGCTCTTCTCGGCTCTACTTCTCAGCAGCGGTCCTCTCCAGCCTCTGAGCGCTCTGCGAGCGCTCCTGTCCCGGGGAGGCAGGATGCCCTGGCAGTTCCTCGCCTCTATCCTGGAGCTGAGCGGGGGAGCAGATGGTGCCGGGGCACAGCAGGTGCGTGGCCACTCTGATCCGCATGTGGGCCCCGGGCCGGGCTCCGGCCCTCAATGGACCAGGGCTCTGGCCCTCCATCGTCCAGGTGCTGCTCCGCCCTGGCTGCAGTTTCTCTCCCAAGCCCGACTCTGCGGGGCCGTTCTTGGCAGCGACAGGACGCGTGGTTCCCCAGGGCAGAGCGCGTTGCCTGGCCGGGGCCAGCGGTGACAGCCGTCCTGGCGGGGTGCCTCTCTGCCCGATCTGTCCTGGGGCGAGCGGCAGGCAGCCGGTGGCTGCGCCTGCAGTGGAAACCCAGCCCTGCCTGCTCAGGTGGGGCTGTGAGCTGCGCAGGGCGCAAGAGATTTATCAAGAAACAGCTGAGGAAAGTGATCGTGGTTCTGATTTGTTTCCATTACATGCGGCAGGTCTGCTTGGTGCCAGACTGGTTTGTGTGAGTTGCAAGGAGTCTGGCTTGTTGCTGAAAACTTTTAAAATAAATAAATACCCTGGTGTCACTTTGGCATTTTGCATCGGAGCACTTTGAGAGGCTGGCAGGAGGGGTATTTGGAGAGGGAGAAGGCAGAGGGCTATAAAAGAGCGCAATGCGTTCCCGCATCCGGAACCCCATTGAAAGGGATGGGCACCCCTGATTTCATGAGGGGATAGTGCAGCACTCGGGAGGAGCTCGGGGACAGGGGAGCTGCGCATGGGGCTGAGCGATTGCCATCGCTTCTGCGCTGTGTCCGGAGCTCATCTGGAGGGAAGGTGGCCCCTTGCAGCAGCCACTGTGTGCAGTTACCTCTGCAGACAAAGGCTGGGAGCCCTTGCCCAGCCTGCTGGGGACTGCGCAGTGTTATCCCGCTCATCTCAGCGTGACTCCTACTTCAGGGAGCCCTTCAGTTTTGGAGCAGGAAGGGAGCCCATCCTGCAGCAGAGGGGTGACACCCTGGGGTGTCCCCAGGAGCCAGTGCAGGGGGAGCAGAGAGCAATGGCCTGAGGGGGACGGGGCAGTCGCTGCAGGCAGGCAGCCTGCGCCGGGGCAGGCAGGGAGGGACGCCTGAGCTCAACACGCACCCGAGCTGCACAGGGAAACTTGCTCGTGGCTCAGCCGTGGCGTCCGGAGGCAGGTGGGGTGTGCAGTGTGCACCCACGCCGGGGGGGGTGAGGTTTGGCTGCTCTCGCTCCTGGGGACCCAGCCTCTCCAACGGCAGCATGGCCATCCTAAGCTGCCTTGCCGTGTCTTACGCTTACTGATGCGATTGCTGGAGGAAGCTCTTTGTAGTGCAGGAAGGCTCTAAAATCATCTGTCCCGCGTGAACCTAGACCCTTGGTCAAGACCGCGGTTGTATCCTGTGTTGCGGGTACAAAGGTTGCTTTTATTCCCCGGGGACTTGCAGCCAAGCGTGCTCCTGGGGCAGCTGGGTCTGAGCTGCGTGCTGCAGAGCTGCCCCTTCCCAGCTCTGAGCGGGAGCGTGAGCTGTCTGCACATCGTTCACTGTAGAGACATTAGTGACCCAAGACCTGGGAACAGTCTTCTGTTCTTCGTGTCTGCTAGGTTTTCCCTTGTGTAGTTTAACAGCTAACTTGCTGATGGCCTTCAGGCTGTCCTGGCAGCAGCACTGGGGTGGGACACTGCTGCTTTCTTTTGGTGCTGCTAAGGTGCCCACCAGCACAGGATTTGGGGACCACGCTGTCATTCACAGGCATCACTGAAGTGACTTTATCACAAGGAGTTACATCAGCTCAGGTTTGAGTCCTTTGTGGATCTGTTGCTGGTCCTGTCTGGGGTGCAGAGCGGCCTCATTCTGCACAAGCGTTAGGGTATGTTGACTTATCCTTGGAGTGAACTGTGAATCTGAGCTGGGCGAGTATTGCAGGGAAGTATTGCAGCCACTCAGATGAACCACTTTCTGCTAAATGGCTTTGCGATACTTACATCTCAAGCACTTTTAAATGAAAAATTTGTTTGCAAGGATGTTTACAGAAAGTAAATCTTTAAAATTGTTGTGCAAATGCGAACTCTCTTCAGCATTCAGTGGAAAAGTACAAGCAGCCATCTTCACAGCCCCTGGCTACTCAAAAGTATTTCAAGAGGAAACCCTCGCACGTGCTGCAGCTGAGCCCCAGCAGCTCCAGAGGCATCGAGCCAACCTCTCTGCGCCCATCGTGCTGACTGGGGCGCTTCTCTGTGAGGGGACGAGCAATCTTGCGAGCAAACACTTCTTCAAGGTGAGAAGGCCAGGGCCCCCGGCTCTGGACCCGCTGCCCGTAGGTGCGCCAGCTTTCATGGCCTGCAGTGACCGGACCTGGCGAGGTGCCCTGCACTTTGCCCGCTGGCTGTTGGCACTGACACTTGGCGCAGAGAAGGGGTACGTCCGGGTGAGCGCGCTGGTGCTGCTGCCGTTCAGCCATCGTCCCTGCACGTGCCGGGTCCTTCCCTCTGCCCCGGGCTCTGCTGCGGGAGACCCCGTCCACAGTTTGTGTGCATTTTCCACGAGTGTCGGTCTCGGGCACTGGGGTGTGTTTCCTGTTGATTCAAAGAGGGTCAGAACCCAGCAGTGTCCCCCCTTTTCTCTGGGCACTAATAAGAACGAGCCCTTTCAGTATTTTTCCCCATTAACACCTCAAAATTGGAATTTGTTTCTGCCTCTCAAAGAGCTGACCTGCTGAATTCCTTTCTCCTTAAGCACGAGGCGGTAAAGCCTGCAGGCCCACAGGATGCACCAGGGGAGTTGCAGATTAATATAGCATTACACATTCCTTCTCCTGCCCCGGGAGTAAGCTGCCTCTAAAGCCAGGCATTAGAAAACAGTCAGCAGGGAAAAAGCGAGCTGGAAGCAGGCTGAGGTTGTGCTTGGAGCAGAGCTGTCAGCTGCAGAAGACGGGCCCCAGCCGAGCTGCAGTGGGCATTTCCCTTCCCCTTGGCATGGCACAGTGTCCCCCAGCACCACCGTGGGCATGTGTGTGCTGCGATGGGGCTGTGGGAGGCAGGGCTGGAGGGTGCTGCCCACCGTGCTGCTGGGGTGAGCACGGGGTGCCCTCTACTACAGCAGGGTGGGTGCGTGTGCAGGTGAGGCTGCTGCTGGTGGTACGTTGGACGGCTGGCAGCGCTCGCCCTGCCCAGGGCATCAGCAGAGCTGCAGGACGTGTCTTCTCCGTAGCGAGTGGAGTGTTGGCAGGATGTGCCTGCAGCGTGGCTGGCAGATGCGCGCTGTGACACTGGTGGGAAGCGGGGTGGATGCGCTGCCTCACGGAAGGAGCTGCCCAGGGCGGCCGCAGTGGCCCCAGCCATGTGGGGCGGCTGCTGGCTCCAGGCCCTCACCGTAGCGATGGTCCCTGCCATCCTGGGTGTGCAGAGCATTCCCGGGGCTGCTGTAGCACAGCTAAAACAAAGCCTGTGTTTTCATCAGGGAACAATGACTCTTATTTTCCATTTTTGGTATTTTTTTTTTTCTTTGGTTGCCTGGAAAGCTCACAGGGTGGATGCAGAGGTGGCTTTCGCGTTGTTTGTCAGTCCCGTGCAGGCTTGGCCGGTCTCCTCGCCTGCGCTTTAGCTGCTGAGGCCCGTAGAAGTGCTTTGCACACTGGGATGTGCGGAGATGAGCTAATTCATGGCAGGTACCCCCTCTTGTTCCTGAGGGTGGTCCGCAGCACGGTCACTAACTCCTGGCACTGCAGCAGACGGAGCGCTGGGGCTGTTGCCCTGCCACCAGCTTCCCGCTCGCCCTCATCACGAGCTCGTTAAATGTGCAGCCTGCGTGGAAATACTCGGACTGCTGATTTTAAAAATAAAGTGTTGGGGATGTCATCACGTCTGCAAAGGCTGGCTTCCGCCCATGTCACTCTAAGTTAAAGATGGTAAAAGTGGCGATTGCTGTTAGGGTTTTGGAAGAGGACGTTACCCAGGCGATGGGTGGCTCTCACTGGTATCGAGGAACCAGGAGTGGGACTGTGTAGTCAGCTGTTGGGTGCTGCGAATGTTGCACATCGGTGCAACTGGAAGGCCAGTTGCTCTGCATGTGTGATTAATAAAGACATGGTGCATGACCCCAGGAATTAGCATTTGGCACAGAACAGATTTAGGGGAGCGAGAGAGGAAGAACAAGCCACAGAAAACAAATGTCTCGCCTGAAACCCCATGGGGCAGCTGTGACTGAGGGGCCTCGGCTCTGTGGTTGGTGTGGGTTGTGGCTGTGCCTCCCTCACCTGGTTCTGGCTCTGCACCCCTCTTGCTGGGGGACCTCTCTGTTTTTCTGTCCAGCAATGTGGGTTTTGCTGTCCTGGCTGAGGGCGGGAAGGGAGCAAGCACTCTGTCTGCATACAGGGACTGGCAGATGTTTTGCTGCAGCGCTGTCCTGAGAATAACTAACTCCCTTGTGTGGGAAAGAGCCCTCCGTTCTGCTGGACCAGGAACAGAAGCAGCATCTCCCAGCTCAATAAATTCATCCGCCAGTAGCACAAATCTGCATCTGTGCTGCTGGGTGGTCCCTGTTCCGGCTGGAGACAGGAACCTGGAAACAGATTTTTGTTCTCTGGGTGAAGTGAGCTTTCCTCCCAGGATGGATCCCGATAAAATGTCCTGGGCTGGCGTTTCCCAAGAGGAGGATGTCAGCCGCCAGCCGCTGGCAAGCAGAGCTGGCTCTCCTCTGCTGGAGCCGTGATGCTGCCCCACAGGCCCGTGGGGTGTAGCCAGGCTCAAAACAAAAATGAGATGTCTGCTCTTGGGATTGTGTTGGAGGGGCTTCTGGAGCAGGGCCGCGCACATGAGATGCGTGTGGCTCCATTGGCAATGAGTGCTGCTCCCGACAGCGTGGGAGGGAGGCGGGCGAGGGGCTTGCGGTGCGACGCCTGGCAGCCCTGGGGTGGTCCCCGCGCTGGGGGGGAACCTGGGCCGAGCTGGGCCCTGTGAGTGCCGAACCCCCCCTGCCTGGCTCGGGGGCAGCCCCTCGGCGAGTGGGCACCGTCCTGCCGTGCCGGGGTTTGGGCACTGCGTGCTCCCCTTGGCGTGCTGCGGGGAGGGAATGTCAGCGGGCCGTGGGCCATGCCCCGCAGCGCGGGGCTCCCCTCAGCTGAGCGCCTGGCGCCGAAAACCCCTCTCCTTGCCAGCGCTGTCCTCCCGCTCTTGGCAGCTGCCTGCCCCTGCCCGTGCCCGGCCTGGGGGCTGCTGGCAGCGCTGGAGCAGGGCTGGCAGGGGGCTGCGGGCAGCCCTGACCCCGGCGGGGCCGGGACCTGGGGCCCCAGGGCGGCCTCGCCCTGCCGAGCTCCCTGAGCTGGCTCCTCACGGCCTCTCCTCTCGCCCTGCCAGGAACGACCGTGTGCCCCCCTTGCGACAACGAGATGAAGTCAGAGGCCATCGTGGAGCACCTGTGTGCCAGCGAGTTCGGTAAGGAGAAGCGGCGGGGACCAGGGGAGGCTTCCCCGGGGGGCACGGGGCAGCGTGGCTCCCGTGCGGGCTGGAGCCCGGCCCGGTGCGGCCTCTCCGCGGGTGGCGCCGCCTCTAGAGGTCAGTGTCGGCGCGCCGCGGCGGGCCGGGCCGGGCCGGGCCGGGCCGGGGTGTGTGCGGGCCGTGTCCCGGCCGTGCCCGGCTCCTGCGGGGGGGCCGGGCTGGCGGGGTCCCGGCTGAGGCCTCTCCTGCCGCGGGGGAGCAGGCCCCGAGCGCGGGGTGACCGGCCGTGCCGCGGGGCCTGGGGCTGCCCGCAGCGAGCCGGGTGGTGATGGTGTGGAGCGAGGCCGGGGCGGGATGGCAGAGCCGGGTTTGGTAGCCTGGCCCGGTGTGCCCCTGCTCTGTGGGCTCGCAGGCAGGGTGCGAGGGACCGGCCCTTGTTCTGCTCGTGGTCCTGGATGAGCAGACAGCTCCCTCCTTCCCCAGACTGCCCGTGCCGCTGGGTTTGTTTTTAGCAAAGTTACGCTGCTCCTGCCAGGCCGAGGTGTAAAATCCCAAAGCCAGCCCTTGTCTGGCTGGGGCCAAGCAGGGAGCTGAAAAATGCAGAGCTATTTGAAAGCTGTGTCCTGGATGTATTGTGACTGAGTGAGTGAGTCAGACAATCATAGGTAAACAGAACTTCATTTTAAAAAAAAAAAAAAAAAAAGCATTACAGGGAAAAATATTAGCTTTCTCAGATCAAACCCAGAATTAACTGGTTTTGACATCCTTGCTGGTGTATGTAACTTTCCCGGAAGGTTATTAGAGGCACATTGAACAAGGTGTGCATTCCTCGGGGATTAGCACTTGAATGCGCCCTGTGCCAGAGCACACTGTGCAGACCAAACCTGCTCTGCATGCTGGTGTATTGCCCTTTCTGCTGGAAATGAATTCTCACCTCTCCTGCAGATTTGGTATGCCAAAAGTCCTAAGTTCAGCACAGACTTTTTCTAACGGGGAAAAGCACCAAGAGGAACACCCATGGAATAGTTTCCCAGGAATGTGCGTATTTCTAGCTGGGTCAGATAATGGACACACAAATTCGGTGCTGCAGCCTGGCTGGGGAGCGGGACGTGCTGTTCACCGACTGGGGCTGAGCACTCAGAGGTGGGTGAGCTGGAGCGCTCGGAGGTCTGTCCCGGGTAGCCGTGAGATGAATAGGGGCTGCCCCTGCCCCAGTGCAACTGTGGGGAGAGACTGGAGGGAACTTCCCAGCCGCCGGAGAGGGAGCGAGCGGCCTCAGGGACCAGCGCACCTGGTTTGGGCAGAGCCTGTGTGCCTGGGTGATGCAGAGGTATCGCCTCAATCCAGGGGCTCTGGGCTTGGGGACCTCCGTGCTGGAGGAGGAGCGAGGGGTGCTGGCCGGGTGGCAGCGGCAGCTCCGTTGTCAGTGGGTTGCTGCAATACCTGTCACCTCCCTGGATGCGCACGAGGAGTGAGCTGGGGTGGCATCCTGCTAGTGGGCAAGTGCTAGGAAGGGAAATACAAGTTTAACCGCATGCCTGTCGTCAGCCTCCACCGCTAAATATCCTCACCATGCTCTGGGACAGTTACACAACGGGGAGCAGAGGCCAAACCAGAAGTATTCATGGCCTCAGCAGAGTGGCTTGAGACATTGATTTACCCACAGTGTAAGTTGGTTATTGGGAAATTTTGTGGCGACAGCGTCCAGAGGATGGAAATATTTATTGGCAGGCAGCTCCTGGGTAGGGCTGCGGCGACTGGCCAGTTGCAGTGTTCCCGTGCACTGCGAGCAGCAGAGGAGCAGCAAGTGGAGGAGACCTCAGCCCCTGTGCCTACCCACAATCGATCCAAAACGGCTGTGAAGGTTTTCAGAGAAACCTTCCTCCTGCTGTGGTTCGAGGTGGTGGGGATGGATTCCTGTTCCCAGGCCAGCCATGCTGGGTCCAAGCATGGAGGGAGAGAAAAGGGAGCCAGCTCTGCAAGCTTGGCTCGCCGGGATGTGAGGCAGGACTTAGCTGTGCCCGACATGGGAGGACAGCGCGGGGTGCTCCTGGGGATGTCCCAGCTGTGGAGAGCAGCCAGCGGAGGAGGCATCCACTTCAGGAAGTTTTCTCAAAGCGTAGCGCATGGCCCTTGGATCGTTGTTTAGTCTTGGGGGTTTACTGTCATGGAGTGATTTCTCAAGGAGAGCTGTTTATCTGGCACTAAAATAAACTCCCAGCCCTTCAGACTGAGATTTCTCATGCACATCCACCAAGGTAAACACTGGCAGCTGACAGGTTACAGATCCCCATCAAAGCTAGACACGTACCATAAATGTTTAAACTAACGTGTGCTGCACGGGGCAGCTGTTGGCGGGTCCCGCACCGATTCCCACAGTAACGGTACTGCGGGTTTCACTTACACCCCAGTGCCCTGTTACAGACAAGGCGTGAGGAGTTTGCGTGTTTTGCCCACCACCAGTGCAGCCGTGCCAGGGTGGGAGGTGGCTCTGTGAGAGCCCTGGGAGTGATGTCGGTCTCAAGGACAGTGAAGGAAGAGAGCTGCATCCAGCTGTGAACACAGAAAGACTGTAAAGAAAAGGGACCTTTCTTCCCTGGCCCAGGAGAGGGCCTTGGATGAGATGCTGGGGCTGGGAGGGGTGCCAGGAGACCGCTAGCCTCGTGGGCCAGCAGGACTCTGGCTTTGCATTCATTTGAGCAGGGGTGAACCAGCTCATGGGTGCTGGTTTGAGGCAGCTCTGCTCCCCGCTGGGCTGCCAGCAGCTTGGCAGCTCCTCTGAGAGCAGGGTGGCTCTGGGGCAGGAGCATGTCTTACTGGCCACGTGTGCTAGCCGCACGGTGGGAGCGATGTGTGTGCTCCCGTACCCCCGGCGAAGCGTTTGGCACCGTCTGCCTGCTGCTCTGGCCGTCCTGCCTGTACGTGGAGGGGACCTGGGTCACACTGCCGGAGGCACTTGGGGATGAGCCTCTCCTTTCTCTATTTCAGCAGGGTGCGGGAGCTGCCTCCTCTCTCCTCCACCCCAGCTCTCTCCTTGGAAGCACCAGCCAAGCGACCCCAGGGAGGGGGAACGTTTCTGACCCAGCATCTCTGCGTGCAGCTCCCGGCATTGCACCTGGTTTGCTGCTCGGTTACGTGCTGTAGCAGCAGCGCCCTGTCCCTGCGGTACTCAGCAAGGTCCTGTTGCACCTCGGGCTGCGTGAGTGCTGCTCCGCGTCTGCCTGCAGGATGCCAAGGCCGGGAGCAGGCAGCAGCATCGCCCTTGGCTTGGAGCGGGGCTGCGGGAGCGTAGAGCAGAGGGTGTCAGCGAGTGGTGCAGGGACCCTCGCCTGGGGCGCAGACCCAGGGGGCTGCGCCAGGTGTGCGTGGGCTAACTGCAGTTTGGATTTTGGTGCAGCTCTGGGGTGCTGGGAGCAGCCGTGGATGTGAGATGAAGTGTGAGATCGCCCTCCTGTGCCCCCGCTGCCGCCTCCCCTGGCCTCCCTGGGCTGCAGCCAGCTTACTCCTTGTGCAGGCTGGGCTGGCCCCGGAGTTCATTCCTCTCTCTGTTTCTCTTGGTGATTTTATTTATTGTTTCTGCCCTTTCTCTGGGCTCTGAGGGGATCCTGCTGAATGGGCTCTCGCTGCACTGGAGACTGCAGTGCAATCAATACATGCTGTTTATTTTTTCCCGTGACTGACAGCTCCTTGCCTGCAGCCTTCTCCTGTTACAGCCCTAATGTGTCTTCTGGCAGGTTTCCTCCTTCTGAGTGATTTCTAAAGGAAAGAGCAATGAGGCTGAAGGAACAGCAGAGCTTTCCCTTCTCTCACGTTCCCTTCCCTGCCCCTGAGGTGCTGGCGTGGGGCCCCCGCGCAGGCAGGAGAGCAGCAGAGACGGCGTCCGGTCCCAGGCTCCTGAGTGCTGACAGAGGGGCTGGAGGTGCCTGTGGGGCACAGTGGCCATGGTGGCACGGCGAGCAGGGCGCAGAGGCTCGCGTGGCCCAGCCCGCGGCAGCCCCTGGTGCAGCACAGCCCTTGGAGACGTGGAGAGGGCACCCGAGCCCTGTGCTGGTGTTGGGGAAGGAGGGCACTTTGCTCTCAGGCAGCACTAATGTCGTGCTCCCAGTTTGCCTGGGAGGCTGGGTTTCCTCTTTCCCCACGCTGGGGGTGGGACTGGAACACTGGAGCTGTGGCGACATCGATAAGAATTGTTTCCAGTGATGAAACGTGAGTTGTGCTTTGTCGGGCTGGACCCCAACCAGCTCTGGGGGCCTTTGCTGCTCTTGGAGCTGCTGCTGCCAAGAGTAATTTCATTCTAGTGAGCACACACTTTCATATACCCTGTTTCGTATTAGCAGAAATAAAAAAAGACTTATTTTTTTATCTCCAGCGCTCCCTACTCCCTCTGCATTAGAGACAGCAGAGCTGTGCTACCATCGGATGGGAGCCGTTTGTAGCCGGGGCCGAATTCCAGGCTTGGTCTGGCAGGGATGCCTCACCCTGGGCCAGGGTCTGACCCTCTGCTCATGGGAGCTGCAGCTGGTGATGGGGCAGCTGCGCCTCCGGAGCTGCCTTGTCCCTCCCGTCTGTCCCTCCTGGGCATCCCGGAGTTGGAGCAATCCAGAAATCCAGAGGGAAGTGCAAGGCGGCTTGGGGCCGCAGGAGATGGGACCTCGAAGGGGAGCAGGCTGCCCAGGCTGGCCTTCTCTTCCCGACTCCGGTTGTTGCTGGTGGCATGGTCCTGCTGGATAATACCTGGGGAGAAGGAAGGGCTGTTGGATGCCGCGGTGTTGTACTGGGAGCAAGTGTGCTGCGGGACAGCTGGTTGCAGCTGCCCGCTGGTGCGCGCGGGCTCTTTGCGGGAGTCTCTGTGCTGTTCACAGGCAGTACAGCTACGTCTGTAGCGGGCAGGGCCTGGCGAGAGGGTCGGTGCCTGTGCTGGGCTCTTGGCGCCGGCTCTCCTGGCCGTGGCAAAGCGCTGGCGCGTGGCTCGCGCCTCAGCAGACATCAGCTTCTTGATGCTGGGGCTGAGCGAGGGCAAGTGCGGGTTTAGCGCCTGGGGAGGATTTCTGCTCTTGTAAACACAACATGGCTGAGAGCTGCTGAGTCCCAAATTAAATCCTGAAATCTGCCTTTGTTGTGTTTTGTTTTTTCCCTCCCAGCCTGAGTAATACTTTCACTTCTGTGTTTTCTGGGAAGAGCCTCTGCAGCGGGTGACTGGACGCTGGCTCGCGCTAGAGGTCTCCTGCCACGACTCGCCCGCGAGCAGACGTACCGGCCGCGCTCACAGGGAGGGTGTTTCAGGACTACGTATGGCACTAAAGTAAAACCCCTCCCTGTGCCGTGCAGGAGCCCCCTCTGCCCCGAGCACGGTCAGCTGCGTGGCCCTGGGGTGGGCTCGCTGCCGTTGCTGCAGGGGAGCAGAGGGAAGAGCTTCCCCCTCAGCCAGTCCTGCAAGGACGGGGTCAACCCTGTCCCGGTCCCTGCGGGCATGGATGTCCCAGAGGGGTGTGCGGCATCCCTGGGGATGCTGCTGACCTCCTGCCCTGGCACCCAGCCACTGCAGACCTGGCACTGTGCTGCGCTGGATCCAGCACCGCGTCTCAGCCGTGCTGGCGATGTCGCAAGCAGAGCTCAGACAATGCCTGGCTGCACAGGGCTTTGCTGGTGTTATGGGTGGTCCTGGCTGCAGGGGCTCCTCTGCCATCACCTCTGTCATGGCATGGCTGGGAGTTGACTTCGGGTCCCATCGGTGCTGCCATTCAGAGGAAAGTTGGTGGTCTCTCCGCGGCGCCCGGGGCTGCTGTGTGTCTGCGGGTGCTCACAGCACAGGGAGCGAGGGCCTTGCTGTGCGAGTGCGTCAGCCAGCACCTTTGGGAACGTGGTGGATGCTTTGCTTAACGGGAGCTTGGGTGAACGCGGAAGGTGCTGAGTGTGTTAGGTGAGGGAGCAGGGGTTTGATAAGAGGTTGTGCTGGAACACGTGTGCATCACATGAGAGCGAAGGGGAAGACGGGCTGGTGGCTGGCGTGCTTCCTCTGCAGCCAGGCAGAGCCACGCAGAGCAGCGTGGGCCGGTGCTGCAGCTGATGCCAGGGCAGCGCGCGCAGTGGCGTGGGCCAGTGCTGCAGCTAATGCCAGGACAGTCCCGTGGCCGCGGTGCAGGCAGGCTGCGGCTGCTGGGCCGGGAAGGCTGCACACACTCGCACGCTATGGCTGACCCTTGGGTCTCTTCCTGCGGTCAGCTCTCTCCTGGCAGCGACGGATGAAGATGTAGTCTTGCGTGAGCAAGCACATCCTGGGGCCTCGGGGGCAGTTTTGGCTCTTCTCGGCACTGAGATGGATTTGGTGCAGCGTAGAGGGGGCAGGAGGGCCAGAGCTCCTAGGGAGGAAGATGTTTGCTTTGGCAGCTCAGTCGGATCCTGGAGCCAAGACTCGATCCGTCCCGCTTGAGCCTTTCCCTGCTGCCTGCCTGCTGCTGGGGCGGAGGTGTTCCTGGGGCTGGGGGGATGCCTGGCGTTGTACGATGGTCCCCCCATCTTGTGTTTTAGGAGAGCCACAAGCCGCGGGGCTGCCTCCTGCTGCGTGGTGCTGTGCTCTTGGTGCTGCTGGGTGTGCAGCCGAGAACAAACGTGCCCTCAGGCACCGTTTTTCTGATGTGTGTGGAAAATGCCAGAGCTTCGTGCCCCCCCCCCGCTGCCTGTGAAACCTGCTTTTTGTGCCCGGGATTCTCGCCTGGAAAGCAGGACTGAGCTTAAGGAACGCGGCCCAAGTGGGGGAGCAAGAGGGGACTGGGGCGCCAGGTCACTGGCAGAGGGGTGGAAACGGAGCAGTGATTATAATGCCTTTTCTTTAATTTTTTTTTTCCCCTCCTTGTGTGACTGCTTAGGCCACAGCAAGGCATCCGAAACTTGCACGTTCTTGAGCCAGGCTGCGTTGTACTGGGGCAGCACTGCACTCCCCCTCTGCTGCTGACAGAAAGGACGTCGGTGCTGGGGAGAGCAGAGTCCTACACAAACTGTTTGCACCCCCGGCCAGCCCCCTCGCTGGTCCTCCTCGGTGTTATCTGATCTTGGCTCTGTGCGCTGCTCTGCACGACTGAGGCTTGGATGAGATGTTAGTTCACCCCTGGATTTATGGCTCACCTGGGCAGCTCCCATGCTCCCTGAATGTGCGTTGCTGGCTTGCAAACAGATAAGTGCTGCTGTGCAGGGAAGGGAGGAGCTGTGAGCTCCCACGGCACAGGGTTACCAGACCCTCTTTGTCTGCCATAGATCATGATACTTGGAGCAGAACTGCTCCTCCACTAGCTGCCAGATTGTTTTCTTCCTCTAGGAACCGGGATCTAAATTTGCAGCGATCACAGCAAAACAATTTGTGAACAAGACATTTTGAAAAACTCTCTTATTAGTGGTGTTAAACCATTCCTCCTGCACTGGCAACCGCTGTGCTTAGTGCAAGAGTTCAGAGTTAGAATGGACAGAGAAATTGAGGCTCATACTGAGGGATGCTGCTGCGGCTGCTCAGTCAGTGTCATGGAGCTTAGAGCTGCCTGAAAACTACTTGCTCCATCTTCCAGATTTGTTGCAAATTGATCTGCTTTAGCATCTTTAGCTCCTGAAGGCTTGCGTCTCTTTAGCTCCTTAAACATCTTGAATTTGAAAAACAGATGGAATGAAAATTTCACTTGGGTTTCCAGTCCTGGATTACTTTCCTGTACAGTAACAGTATAACAGAACAAGGCTCTTGGCAAACACAGCCGGCGTTTCTGGCACCCACGCAGATAAATACCATTGCTCTTGTTGGCAGTGCGGTGGCTGGGAGCACGAGGGTGATACCGAGACTCTGCCTTCTCAGGATTGTCATCGCGCTGTCCCGCTGCCATTCCTGTCTGGAACGGTGAGCAGAGCTGCCGTCCAGAGCACAGCGTGTGTTCATGGCTACAAGTTCCAGCAGAGCAGGACTTCAAGGAACGATGCTGTGGGATCCGTCTCCCTGCCAGAGCCAGAGGCTTCTGCGTGCCGTCTGCGGCACATGCTCTGAGAGGCAAATGAGAGGGGACAGCAGACAATTAATCACCTCTCCGAGCACTATTTATCTGCGGCTCTGAAGTAAACTCCCAAATGATGGAAATATGTTAGTAATTTTTGGCCATATGTGCCTTTCCCTAAAAATGAGGCACAGCCAAATGGCACAGAAGTGATACTTTAATGTACAACACATTTTCATCATTTTTCCCATGTACACTAAATTCCCCTTCATGGTCGTGGCAAAGGAACATTAATTTTTTTATTTGGGTTGTGATTAACTCAGGAAAATGCTGAACCCAAAGAGGAAAATGTTTTCCGTGGAAGTTGTATGGGATGAACTCCCTTCTCCTGGGGAAGGTGCAGGTGCGTGGCTCGCCTGTGCGGGTCCCGCCGGCACGGCTGTTCGTAAGGGGGCTGCACCGCTCGCAGCAGAGATGTTCGGTGCTTGGAAACTGGTTTCACAGGCACCCGAGGGCCAGGAGGGACTGCAAGCAAATGTGTGAGAAGCCAAGTTGACCTTTTAAATGGCCCTTTCAAGAGTCTCTCCGTGTGTCTAGAGCAGGGAAATCACCTTGTTTACTCAGCTGATGTTTTGCTAGCAGAGAGCGTACCACCGGGTGAGCAAGTCTCCCTCTCGGCGTGCTTTGCTGGGGAAAGGGAAACAGACACATCAGTGTTTCACCTTGGTGCTGTCCTGGGCGCGGGGATGGCTCTGCTTCAGGTGCGAGGGTTTTTGTGTTGTAGTCAGGGCGCCAAGTCATTGCCGGGGTGATGCTGCAGAGAGGGGAGCGGTGGTGCAGGTTGCTGGGTGTCTGCAGCTGGGCAGGGCACTGCTGCCGTCCGGGGTGGGGGTGCTGGTGCCCCTTGCCCCCAGTCTCGCTTAGCAAAGGCCTTGTGCCAGCAAAGGCTGCTCAGGAGTCATTTTGGTTTTCCTCTCTCGCTTGTTTTTCAGCTCTTAAGATGACCATAAAGGAGGTGAAGAAGGAGAACGGGGACAAGATGATCGTCCCGCGGAAGAGGAAGGCGCTGAAGCTGGGGCCCATCCGGAAGAAGAACCTGAAGAAGCTGGTGCTGTACCTGAAGAACGGGGCCGACTGCCCCTGCCATCAGCTGGACAACCTCGGCCACTACTTCCTCATCATGGGCCGCCAGGTGAAGACCCAGTACCTGCTGACGGCCATCTACAAGTGGGACAAGAAGAACAAAGAGTTCAAGAAGTTCATGAAGAAGATGAAGTCTCCTGACTGCCCGACGTTTCCATCCGTCTTCAAATGATGCGGTGGGCGGCGGGAGAGCCGCCGCCTGGACCTTGCGCAGCCCGGCACGGCGGCTCGATCTCGCTCCTCTGCAGCGGGGATGCTGGAGCCGAGCCTTCCTGCTCCTCCCTTGTGCTCCTCAGAGCTTCCCTCGCCAACCCCTGCCCTCCCACCTCCCTGCTGCTGGCATTTGCCTGATCGCCCGGGCATGCACGTGTGACGTGTGTGCACTGAACAGTCGCTGGGGTCATGCGCAATTGGCACCTGCAGCATCCAAGGACCTGTTGCTGTATGGATATGTACATTCACTTAAATAGCAGCTGTCAGGTAAAGAGGGCAAGCAGAGGGGTGTGACGTTATGTCAAGAGGTTACACGCTTGCAGAAAGGACCCTTGTCACCATGTTACTCCCGTTTTCATGGCTGCAGGATCACCCTGAATTAATTCCTGTTTGAACCAGAGCTGGACAATTGGAAAAATCCTATCCTCATGATAAAAGTTAATAAAAGAGTAGTGGAAAGCCCATTACAACCTCTGATAAACCTCCTGATAGCTAAGTGCCCTCACTGTAAAAAAATTCCATTGTAGTCTAAACCTGCTTAGTTTAAGCCTTAACCCTGGGGTCCATGTGGTACCTTGATCGGCTGGATGGGGGGGCCCTCCCTTACCAGCATCTCGTGTCACGTGCGACCGGGACGCCTGCCCTGGCCTCTGCCACGCCGAGCCAAGCCAGCTGAGCCTCTCAAGCCTGGCGCCGTGCTGCTCCTTCTCCAGCCTTGGCGTCCCTCACGGCCCTGCCCGGTTCGATGGGGCGGCAGCCCCGCCGCGGGGCCGGTGGCAGAGGGGGGTGCCTCCACCTGTGCCTCCAGCCTTGCACAGGCCCCTGGCCACAGCGGCGTCCAGCTGAGCGTCCCCCACCCTTGTGCCTCCCGCATCAGCCTTCGGTGGCAGAGTTCCCTGCGTGCGTGGCTGGTGCTGCTTGTGCACAGGCGTGTAACTCCGTTTTAGCCACATGCAGATGCACTGTTTGCTGGCCAGCCCAGCAGCCCAGGACTCCCAGTGTGGGGAGAGCTCGTGGCCAGCTCTTCCAGCTCATGTCACTCCTTAACTTTACCAGTGATATTTTTATAGTTTCTTCAGGCTGCTGGCAAAATACCAGATTGCAAAAGGCTGAGGACTTGTCTCCATGGAGTGCCACAGGAAGTGCATCGTCTCCGTCTTCCCTCTTTGCCGTCGCTGTGGGACCTATCAGTTCCCAGGTTTTTGTCTCTTTGATGTGTGACAACTTGGCTTTGTATCATTCTGGGGGTTTTTTCCTAATCAAAATGTCATGTTAGTATGAGGTCAAATAGTTTATGAAAGACAAAGAACATCACATCCAAATGATTACGTTTATTGACCAAGCTGAAATTCATTATTCCGTTAATTGGATGAGTTCTCTTTTCCTGAGACTCGTACTGCTCCACATTAATTATGCTATCCTGCTTCCATGCAGTGTTCTCATCCATCATGATTGCCCTAAGAGAATCAGTATCTTGCGATCTGAGATAATCCTGTGGTGTTGCAGTTAAGTGAAATAAATCCTCATTTCTGAGGTTTAAACAAACCCCACTCAAAGCTGGTAAATTAATTGTTATTTAGCGGGGGAGTGCTGTTTATTCCCCACGTGGGGACAGAGCTGCGGACTTGATTGTAGAAGAATTCCGTGCAGAAGCCAAGCGCACTGAGGAATGATGTTTCACAGCTAACAGAGACGGATTTTGGACGTGAATTCTGTAGAAGGACCCACTAGGTTGCCTTAGACCACCATTTGTAGTAGTGTTGTTTCTTTGATGCAAAATTAATCATTGTAGATAATGTGCTTTATCAGTGAATTAAAGAAATAAATAAACCACAGGCTTTAACATCACGGATTGATGAGGTGAAGCGATGGGGAGGGCTGACAAATCCAGCCTTGTCAGAGATAGGTCATGGCCCTGAGTCGGGACACGTTGGGTGGAAAGGCTGGTTATCTTGGAGCACCCACAGCAACAGGGGCTGGCGAAGCCCGCAGGGACCGGGACAGGGACCCTCTGTCCGCGCTGGCGTTCCTTCCATGGCCGGGCAGCAACGTGGTTGTGCGTGAGAGAGAGGTGCTTAAACCTCTGCCTGGGCTGGGGTGCTGGTGCTATCGCCCAGGCTGCTGGTGGGCGTCCTGCTGCCCACCTCTGGAAACCCGCTGTGCCACGGGCTGGTGATTTACTGTTTTAAAAATACCTATTTCAGCAGGAAGCATCAAATCAAAGAGCAAACTAGTTCACAGGTGCTTAGAGCCACTTTCAGCCCTTGGCAGCCTTCGCTGCCCAGAAAGCCTGCTTTCCATCAGGTGATCCTGAAAGCCTGGATCCAGAGGCCGGTGAGGTGAAGGGCAGCGGCCTCTTCTCCTTCGCTCCGGTATGGAGCACGAAACGATGTAGGTGAGTTTGTTAATACCGCTGGTGCTTTGTTCTGCACAAGTAGTTCAGAAAAACGAGTACCAAGAGAGTGCCCACGAGTGATGCATCTGCCTGCTCTCTAACCGGTCATGCATTGTCTCCTGGGCTCAGCCCTGCCCGCAGCGCGTGGCAGGCGTCGTGCGAGAACTGTGCCGTTCCTCAGAGCGCGTCCCCAGGCTGAAGAAACCCCACACCTCGGAGCTACCGTGGGCAGAGGACATTGTATTTGCCAATTAAAGCATAATGTAATTGTAGGGTACCAGTTGCTCTGTCAGTTACTCCAAACCCCTCCAAGTCGATCAGAGCCGCAGAACTCAGACAAGGTATTTTGGACATCTCCGTATACCTGGAAAGGAGTTTTCCCATTCTCTTGCCAAACTGCCCTGAGACCTGCCAGCCATTCCTGCGTGGATCCAGCGCGTAGGCTGACCGGTTGTCGCTCCGCTTCCCCCGTGCTCTCTTGGTGTGTGGAGGCTTCTGATAAAAATAACAGCGCTAGAAGGAATGCGTTTGATGTGCCATCACATTGTAGGCAGTTAAGGTATCTTTACAGTTTGCTTTAATGTTCTTTTACATAGTTAATTTAGAAGAGTGTGGCAGATGAGAGGGGACTGTGTTTCTGTTTGGAAGTTTTGAGAAAGAGAAAGTCTGCACCCCCGAGGGCACCGCAGACCCCCAGCACCAGCGGGTGACCAGCTTGACTCTGCAAAATCGGTGTCAGCTTCCACTTCTGTGATGTGTATAAAAGTTCAGACACTGAAAATGTTCAGCGCTCTTGTTTTTTAACCCACAAATACCCGTAGTGTGTTCACATCGCGATATTTTAGCAGTCGTTGATGTTCTGACTTGCATTTACTTTAATACCAGCTCTTTTTTGTTAATGCTTTTTCTTCCATGTATCAATACTCACTTAACTGAAATCGCTGAATTAACCAACTACAGTGTGGTTCCCCCGCTCCCTCTTTTTATAGAGATGTTTCTTTCTAACCTGCCCTGTTCTTTCGAGGGTGGCTGGCTGAGGGTGCGCGGGGCTAGCCAGACCAGAGGCTGTTGGTGGTCCCGCGGGCTGCGCGTGCTGCCAGTTCGCAGCAGCGATGCGCTGAGCGTGACACCGGTGCTCTTTGTCACCCAGGTGGTGAGATGGAGACTGTTCAGGGAAATCCCCACGTGAGCTTTTTGGCATGTTCTGCTCTGGCATTTGGCTCAGTTCCTTTTCAGTGCAATGTGATTTACAGAAGGAAATGCTGGGCTGTTCTGCCTTTCTCGTTATCGTCCTGTTCTCCTTGACTCCACGTCAGTGAACGGTGTTGGGGCTTCCTGCTCAAGTCTCAGTTTGCTGAGGGAAGAGTGCCGTAGCTTTCCCATAAGAAGCCGTTGGGGCACAATCTGGCAATTGCTGAGTTCACAAGAGTCCTTAGACCCCCATGGTGACGGAGAGTGTCTATGGGTCCCCTCCCTGTCCACAGACCATGGGTGATGCTGCCAGAGCCTCCCACAATCCTGAGCCCCAAACAGCATCCTGCCGTCCGCGGCTGTGACCGTACGGCTGTAGCTTTCTGGATATGAGGACGGGAAGATGCTTTTCACAGGCCAAGCCTCAAGCTTCCCAGTGATCCGTCCTCGTCACGGGAGCCAAGACCGGGAGACTTTGTCTCCAAAGAGGTTGGGGGATGTGCCAGGTGTGTGGGACGGGTTGTGCAGGACTGGGATCAAGGGGAGCCCCATGGTTAAGAAATGTTATAGTGCAGTGAGTTGGCACATGCTGGCTTTCAGCGTGTCACTGTCGCTGCTGCGTGGCTGTGCGGAGCACAGGACCGTGGTGCGGTGGGGTTGCGGTGGCTTTGCTCCTCTGGCTGCACCCGGCGTGCTGGGTCATTTCAGCGGAGCTGAAAGAAGGGAGGAAGGGTGAGCTGGTGGGGAAGGACTGGGGCTGCTGCGCCGTGCAGCGGGATGTGTGCTGCTGCGGGTGGGCGCAGGGGAGGCAGGCTCCCGCTCTCACCTTGGGTCCATGCCACGCACAGCTTCGGTGAGAGGGAGCGGGGCGTCCTCGCCCAAAGCCTGTCTTCCCGAAACAACGCGGGCAGCCTGGGTAGCGCGTAAAGGACAGCGGTGTTCTGAAATGCTCTGGGGTTTCTGGTCATTTCACTTTACCTTTTGGGAAGTACCTGGCTCCCAGCTCCCCGGCTCCCAGGGAGGCACTGCCAAGCAGGACCAAGGTGCCAAGCGGCCGGAGGGCGGCAAGGACAGGGGCTGGGGTGGGGAGCAGCCCTGCCTCCCCAACACGTCCAGTCTGCGCGAACGCAGAGCTCTGCTCTGATTTGAAGACTTTGCTTGCCTTGTTTACCCCAGAGATGTGAGGAGAAGAGCTCAAGCTACTTGCAAACTGTTTCTTCAAGGGCAAATACTTAAAATCCAATTGTGACAGAGCGCGTAGCAGCACGCGAGCCCTGGTAAGGAGCTCTGCCGTGCGAGTGCCTCGGCGCAGGCAGAAGCATGTGAGCAGAGCACGGAGACCTCGCCGTCTGCGGGAACCCCTTGCACGAGCACAATGCTGGTTGCAGCAGAGCACTGCTTGCTTTTCTCACAGTGTATTTTGATGAAGAAATCTGTACTTGATTGTTTTACTTTGTTTTAAACTTGTGGTTGATATAAACACATTATGGCTTCTGTTTTCTCTCGTCTGTGATTGGAACAAGAAAACCCTCAATAAAATGCCTTTTTTCTTTGAAAGTTGTGTTTATTATTGCCTTTTCCATCACAACTGCCTTATTCATTCTGTGCGGTGCCGGCGTCCCAGGGCCCCGGTGCATTGTCTCCTTGTGAGACAGCATCTCGCCACTGCTGCCGAACAAAGGACGATGTAAAACTTTAGAACTCAGATCCACAACGCTGGAGACAGAGGAGTCTACTGTCAAATCACTGCTGCTGGATTACAGTGTTTTATCTGTGTAGTTGTTCCCCACCAAGTATCCCAGTTGTACACCAACTAGGCAAAGCTCGGTTTAGCTTACACGGATGCAGAGGAAGGACAGCAGTGCAGCCCAGGTAGTGCACATTGCAGCCGGCAGGAATGGCCTTCCCATCCCCTCCTGGAGTTTGCCGTGGCTGTAGCTGGTTGGAAGGGGAGCAGGCATGCTCCCTAAACGCGCCCCCCACCCCCAGCCAGCCCTGGCTTCAGCTCTCAGGTAGTTTTGATCAAAGTAATTTACCCACCCTCAGGTGAGGGACGGCCAAGTGGTGCGAATGCCCTGCAGCTGGGTCCCAGGTGCACGCGGGAGGTTTGGTGGCCGCGGGGGAAGTAGCGAGCTCTCCTTCTGCAGTGCTTTCGGCTGGAGGCACCGGCTGCAGCATCACTGTCACCACGAGCGCCGGTGAGGTCAGTGCCTGGGGTTTGCTTTTCCCTCTTCAGACCTGGTCCAGGAGCTGGGGTGAAGGCTCTCTGCCCCGCGCTTTCCCGCTGCTGGTGTTTTACTGCGGGTGCTCCGCAGTTACCACCCAAAGGATGAGCACCAGGCAGGTTTGGAGAGGCACAGGCAGCTAGTCAATGTATTTACTGAAAACTTGCAAACTCGGTTCCTTTGCTAGCTTCTGGTAACATCTGTCTAGAAAAGGGAACTGGCGATTCTTGAAGCATTTTTAGGTCATGTAAAAGTGAGACTCACGGTTGACGATTGCACGTGGGTGCGTTTGCTGTCCTTGTATTTGTTGTTTTGCTCTCTGACAAGAAAAGTGTACTGAAACCTGAGATGTGGTAAGTGTAAACTGTGGGGAAAGCACCTGGGAGACCCGAGTCACGCTTGTGCAGCGCTGTGTGGAGCAAACAGACTTTTACTGAAATTCAAAAGCCTGAGAGGCTGCTTACATCGGAAATTGTGTCTGCTAGCAGGAGCAGGAAGACCAGTGTTCGTGCAGTTCGTGGGTACATTTTATGTTATAAGGGGTTCAAATACTGATTGTTATAACAAGTCCTAGTACAAGTTACAAACGTTTGTGCAGATGCTCAGTCTAAACTAAGAGATGCCTTGTTTTGCATCCCCCAGCATGGCCTCACGGTGCTGTAGGGCGTTTGAGAGCCTGGAGCGCACTGTCCGCAGGGTGCGATGCTCCGGTCGCGTCGTTTTGGGTGTACCTGCTGCTTTCTGAAGCTGTGCTGTGTAATAAATGGGGCTGAATGTAGTGTTTATCTTACATACCCCCCTGTCTGTGTGAATGCTTCCAGGGACGTCACGGCCGTGCAGAGCACGGTGTGTGCTCGGGTCCTGCTGAACCGGGGTATGAAGAGATGCCTCAAGCCAGGGCAGAGCTTCAGCTTTGCTGATCTGCGACTGAGCCCTGACTGCACTTTGGTTTAGGCTGCTGTGCTCAGTGGGAGCAAGGCCTGGCTCTGATACAATTTCAGTGGTGGGGGAGGCTGAGGATGTGACTTGGTGATGCTTGGGTCCTCCTGGGCCAATTTGTGGGGCACTGGGACTCACGGCAGCGTGTGCGTCGTAGCTCTGGGCAGTCCCCCATGGAAAACTGCCTCTGACTTGTCTGCGGGTTGCAGCAGCTAATCTGGGAGGACGAGGATGCTCAGGCTTGCTAGCAGCCTGGGCTTGTCTGAGTATGAATCTTGCGTAAAACTGAATCACAAAAGGACGGTATTTATCCTCCCAATAATGTTCATCTTGTTTGCCCCAGCATTCCTTCTGTTAAGAAATGCCTGTTAATTGAGTTTCTGGCCTCCAGTTTGTAGTTAAGTTATAAACAAACAGTTTTCTTTCATTCTATACAAAAGTCATCTTCCATCCCTTGATTTGTTTTTCACATTGCTGGCAGTCTGTGCCTTGCTTTGGCCCCTGCATGGAAGTGCAGGGCTGGAGAGAACAGCTGAGCGGTGAGGGAGGATTTCTCCTGCAGAAGAGCAGATACCAGCCCGGTGTGTCTGACGTGCTGCCCTGTTAATGCAGTGCTGGACGAGGGGGTGACAGGTCCCAGCTGCTCCGGGCAGCCTGGCGACAGCGTCTGGAAGGGAACACGGTGCCAGCGTTTACCTGCTCCTCTGAGCAGTGGGCTGGTCCCACGGCCGAGCTGCTGCCCTCTCAGCAGGGCGTGACAGCAGCTCACACCAAAGCTCTCCTCCCCTCGGGGTCCTCAGCCTTCGCGAGGGCACGCACTGGCGTTGAGCCTGGTGCACGTCCTGAGATGATGAACAGAGCAGGAAGCAGAAGAGAAATGGTTCCTTTCCTTTCAGACATTTCTGTGGAAAAAAGATCCATCAAGAACAGATGGATGCAAAGGTCCTGGCTCTGGCTGAGCAAACCCTGAGCTGCAGGAGGGCACGTGGACGTGAGAAAGCACTGCTCTGTGCTTGCTCGCTCCTGGCCGCCCTGCTGCTGTCCTCTGCTGCGTGGCCGGGACAGGAGGTGAACGAGGGGCCCCAGTCCCAACCCGTGCCACCACCCCTGCCATGTCCTGGCCATTGCTCGTCCCTCCGGGAAACTCGTCCCTCCGGGAGGAACGCTCTGTCGTGAGGGCAGCTACATCGCACTTGGATAGCTGGGGATCTGTGGGTGTGGGTGAATCTGCGGGCAGTGTCAGCTGGACAACAGGGGCTGGAAAGTGCAGGAGCTGGGGCTGGGGCACTGCGCGGCCTCGGGGTCGGTCTGGAGCTGCGGTTGGTCGCCAGTGCATAGGGAGCTGGTCTGGGCTCACCAGCCAGATGTCCCCATCCTGTGCCTGGTTTAACATCCTGAGCCCCCCCGGCTACAGCGATGCGGCAGCGAGAGGCTGTGGGGTGAGCTGGGATGAGCTCTTCTGAGGGCAGTTTTGGGTCTCCTGAAACATTCTCCACAGCCGCAGTGAAACAGTCCTTTCCCCCCAACTCCAGTAGCATTGCAGAGAAATGTGTTTCAGCAGCTCCGCTGCTTTCTCACTGAGTCACGCTGGGTGACCCCTAGAAAGGACACGCGCACGCATGGGACCAGAGACAGCCTCCATCCCAGCGCCAGCGCTCTGCTTGGAAGCCGTTGCAGAGCAGAGGCTCTTTTTTTCCATTCTGGCCAAGCAATGCCCAGCCAAGCCCCACGCGTGCTGCAGTGGCACCGCCGCAGAGAAAGGCCTCTGTTAGATCGAGTGGGGAAAAAAGTTTTCCAGCACCTTCAGCAAGTGCTTTTAAAATCTCTGCTTTGCAATGGAGCAGACTTTTTTTTATGACTGTTTCTTCCCCAGCTAACGCCATCTGAGTGCGCTGCCCATTGGCCACGCTGCTCCCTTTCTCCAGTCTGGAGGTGTCCCCTTTGTGCTGAATGTCCCTCTCGGAACGGGAGCCGGGCGAGCTGGCCGGCTCCTCTGCTTGTGCCAGGCTTCTCGCCCGTCTGCAGGCAGAGCCTTGAGCAGCCTCCGGGGCTCTGCAGCACGTGGCTTCCCCAACAACACCGCATCCCGGAGAGCTGCGAGGGAGGGAGCGCGGATCAACCTGTCAGGGTGGCCGGCCGCTCTGCGGAAGCCTCCCAGCCTTTGGAAAATGAGGGCTTTATTTCAAGAGCTTCCCAGCGGAGACTGGAATCTCCTCTGGACCGGCAGCCTGCCACAAGAATGCTGTCTGCATGGCGGGAGCGGGTTCTGCTGTGCCCCTGCCATCGGGCGCGGGGTGTGCCAGGGACCGCGAGCGCCGGGGAGGCCTGGCCCCGTCTCCTCTCGGCATGTCGGAGTGATGGATCTGTCTCCGCTCACCAGCGCAGGGACATCAGCGCTCTGCCGCACAGTGAGCTTCGCTCACAGCCTGCCAAGATCCCGGGAACCGCCAGCAATCGGCAAACAATCCCGCTTTTCTGCAGAAATGTGCACGGCCTGGAAATCCGCTGCTGTCTGTAACGTTTTTCCCGCAGAGACAAGCGTGAGGTGTTTGCCAAGCCATCGCTCCAGAGGGGAGGGGGCTGGAAGGAGCCGTACCTGACAGCAGCCAGAGCGGGCGGGGGCTGCTCGCCATCCTGGGATCCAGCTCTCCGCTCCAGACCCCGGGCAGGCACTGTGCGTGCGTTGGACCCGGCTCACAGGAGAGGTCTGGGGACAGCAGAAAGCGGCAGGTGATGATGCGGTGCGTGGTGCGTTGCAGAGGTGATGTTTGCACGTGTGCTCTGCCTTCATCAGTGCTTGCCTGGAAAAGATGTACGGACTCGCCTGACCCAGCTGTGTTTGTGCCTGTTCAGGGATCTCATTCCCTGCAACGTGGGCAAACAGAGACGATACGGAAAGGACACCTTGTGCCACAGCGTCAGGTGTTTCACTAGTGGTAATGGGAAAGAGATGGTAAACCAGAGGTGGCTGGGTGCTTGTGTGCGTGTTTGGGTCCATTGCTGCTGGCAAGCGGGTGCTCCCTGCGCCAAAGCTGTCACCAGGAACCCCAGATGCGAAGGTGCCTCAGTGCGGTCACCAAAACTTGCGCTTTGTTCAGCGTGGGGCACGTCACCCTACTGGCAACCTCTGCTTCTGCAGTTCACTACCTCAGTCCAACTTTCTCCGAACTCCTGAGTTATGAATGTGGCTGAGAGATTAATTTACTAGGAGGTGCAGTGTTGGGTATAAATAAATTATCACCCCAGAATGATGGCGGAGAGTGTGTGTGCTGTTACTTGAAAAGAGATGAAGCGATCAGGGCGTTTGTCTTTGGCAGGCTAGCGAGCGCAGTCTGCCATGCAGGGAGCTCAGAACTGTGTTAAACCCCACAAATAATGACCTGCAGCCCTTCAGGCAAACGCAAATGAGATGCCCTTACGTCCGTCATCCTCAGAGCTGACCCCGTGCACACAGGCTGCCGAGGCCGAGCGCGGGTGTAGTGACCGCAGCCCCAGCCCGGGCTGGTGGGGAGAGGTGGGGGCGGCTGACGACCCCGCTCCGCCGAGCTGGCACACTGCGGGCAGGCGGGATGGACTGCTGAAAGTTGTGTGTTAAATGGTCGTAATAAAATGTTAATATCAGGCTAAATATTTAGAAGAGTCCCTCCCCTTGAATTAATGCTTGCTGGAGAGCTGAGGCATAATTACGGGTGATAGTACGTTAATTATTAAACTCTGCTGCCCAGCCGAATCAGCGTAGCCCCTGACCGCCTGCTCCAGAGTGTTTACAATTCCTTCACCATTTCTTATTCTTTCCTCTCGCTCACCCTAAATGTTTATTTAATAATCCTGGAAGACCTTTTAAGCTTCCTGGGTTTAATGTTTGCTAAACACCCTGTCACTTCTGCTTCTATTGATAATTCCCGGGCTGCTGCAGCGGAGCCGGGCTCTGTGCCCTGCGTGAGAGCTGTGCCGCAGGACGGGCGGCCTCCAGCCGCGCATCTCCATCCCCTGGGCGCCGGATCCTTCACCGGGAGGCTTGGAGCAGCCGGACCCGCTGGGGTTAGCGGCTGGGAGTCGTGCTGCCGGGGCTCAGCGGGCTGGGCTCGGCACAGAGTGTGGCCGCCTGTGAGCAGGGGTCCAGGGCGCACTTTGGGGCGTGCAGCCCTTGTCTGTGCGGGGCGGCTCGGGCACCTGGCCAGCGTCCCGGGGCAGGAGGACCCTTGGCCACACGGGGTGAGCGGATGCGCCGTCCTCAGGGCCGTGTTCCTTTCCCACCTGGTTTTACCCGTGCTAACACAGACACGCGAAAGCCAGTACTGTGCAGACAGCGTATGTGGAGAGCGAACGGGAGGACTCATCACCTGGATCATCTCGCCGTCGCGGCGCGTACCTCTGTCCCTGAGCTCTCCTCGAGCCCTGGCAGTATTGGTTTCAGCAAATTCTTTTTCCTTCACAAAAGCTCTTGGTTTCTTTGGGATTAGGGACTGTTTGGAGTTCATTGTTTTCCCGAGCTGCCCTGTTCTGCTGTAACGCTTAGACGCCCGGTCTGCGGGAACTTAATCTCCTCCTCCTCCAGCAGCCCTGTTCTGTGGAAATCTGTTCTCTGCTTTAGTGCAAATTGTTGATGGGAGATAGCAGCGGGTCTTTCTGCTTCTATTTAACGTGTCAGCAGAGAAAGACATCTGCTTGCAATTACGGGCATGGCCTCGCTGATGGATTGGCGTGGTAGATTTTATAAGATAATAGGAAATCTTTATCAATTCATAATTCCTCCTGTCATACAAAGGAACATATTTCATTTAAAATATTCATCTTTTTTATTTGGCAAAATTAAAGGACAAACCATGAGGTTGGTATCAAGGGGAAGTGCCGAGTGCTCTGTGTGGAGTGAGCCCTGGGATTCCCGCATGAAAGCCCCGACGTGGGCGAGGGCTGGGCTGGGAGCGGGAGGGCTCTGCTGCTGCTCCCGCACTGCCCTCTGCGATGTGCCCAGGGAGGCAATTCCCTTTGGAAAGCCGTGGTTTGCTGATGGCTTTACAGCATGCTCCAAAACATGGAGATTGTCCCAGCGCAGCACTCAAAGCTCTGAAATCTCTCTGGTGGGGACGTGGCTGCAGACGCACCGCTGTGACCCAGCTCCTCGCCCCAGCTGGCAGGGCAGCCGCTGCCGCACCCCGATGTGTCCCCTGCCCGGCGGCTGTGGGAACGGCCGTGCGACCGTGATGGTCGGTTCTGCCCTCCCCGGCCCCCGAACAAGCAGTGCTGGTGGAAGTGATGGCAGCTGGCGGCGGTGCGAGGGCTGCCGCCCCGCCCGCGCGGTGCATGTACTCAGGGGGCTCGAGGCACGCAGTCACAGCACAGGGTGCCCAGCGGGCTGGGGGGCTCTCCCCACGCCTGGCTCCTTCCATCCTTCCCATGGTGCAGAGGCAGCCGGGCGGGAGGCTCCTGCCTGGGGCGCGGGGAAGGGGCTGCTTCCCTTCCCGGTCCCTCTGTCTCCCCTCAAAGGCCACTCCTGGCAGAGTCTGCTGGCAGCACAGCTTTTCTTGGCTTTCCTCAGCCCTCCGGGAGCCTGCCGTAATCTCCTCTGTGATTACGGGTCTCGGAGCATGTTCAGCATCATTAGAGAAACAAGAAAATAATAATAATAATGATCTGTACTCAGGAGTGCTCCCGAGCGGAGTAAGAACTGCGTTCAGTGCCTTTCGGCTAAGAACGCTACCCCTGCTTCAGCCTTAGCAGGTCACTGGGACCACGTCGCCTGGCTCCGAGCTCCAGCCCGCACCAGCTCCCGTTCCTCTCTGCTCGGACCGGGAGACGTGGAGGGGTGCATCTGGCCGCAGAGGCGGAGGGTCCTTTCTGTGAACGCGGGAGGGACGCGGGTACCTCTTGTCACGAGAGGCCATGAGGTCCATGTCCCGGCAACTGGTCTCCTTGCTGATGCGGAGATGCTCTCCATGTTCACAGTGAGATAACAAGCGTGGGACTGAGACCTCCCCTGTGGCAACTTTTGTGCCAAAAGGGCGAGACTCGTCAGTGGGGAACTTTGGGACGAGTGCAAGAGGCGAAAGCGCGTGGCAGATCCAGGGCATGTTCCCGTGGATGGGGAGGACACCAGACGCTGTGTCTGCAAGGGTGGGCTGGGGGGGCTGACTGTGGGGAGAGGGGGAGAGCAGGGACCGCGAGGAATCCCACAACAGCAGGCGAGGGGGGAGAGCAGGGACCGCGAGGAACCCCACAATGGCAGGCGAGGCCGCTCAGCGCAGTGGGGTCTGTGCACTGGCGAGGGACGCCCCGAGAAGGCTCTGGGGAATGGGGCAGGCAGGAGTTCAGGGAGCTGGGTCTGGCTGAGCTGTGGGGTTTGGGACTGCTCTGCCAGAGCATCTGGGGACGTGAAACACATCCTGGGCTCCTCGGCTAACGCGCCACCAGCGCATGCGCGTGTGAAAGCACGCACACCCTGTCCTGACTGTCGCCCAGCCCCGGAAAAACCAGCGAAGCAGCATGCGGTTCAGCCAGATGTGAGAACAAAACAAAGACATGAAAGGAGTGGAAAATCATGGGCGAGTTTCTAAAATGCCATGAATTTCTGGGTGCTGCTGACACGGCCAAGTGTTCAGTGAGGCAGGGAGAAAACGTATGGCAGGGGACGCAGCCCGAGTCGGCGGCGGGCAGAGCCCGGGACAGCAGCCGTTCGCCTGCACTGGTGCCCAGCCGTGGGCGACTGGGGCTTCCAGGCTGCTCCTTGCAGAGGAGGAACGGTCTGGTTTCATTTTAAGGTCCCAGATGTTGGTCATGTTACCAACATTTTTTTTTTTTAATGGAAGCAAATTCAAAACATCTATTTTTCTTTAAGCTCTCAGACATGAGGCATGGGGAAGTTCATTTCTGTACGGCTCTCAATCCAAAGCACCGACGGGCCCTGGCCTCGCAGGGATGCGCCGTGGCGTCCCACTGCGGGACAGACCATGTCCCCCAGCTCGTGTGCAGGGTCTGCAGGAGCGGGTGCCTCCGGGCTGGGGTGGGCAGCCTGGTGTCCGCACAGCAGAGAGGGAAAACATGCCAAGAGCTCTGGGCTTCGCATCTTTTTGTGATGCTGGGGACGTTGCTGCCAGGCTCTGTCTGTTTACCCTGGAAGGGCAACAACACGGGGCTGCGGGGCCTGGGGCGCGTGGCCCCCCGAGCGGGGTGGGGGTGCCCACCTGGCCGTGGGGACGAGCGGAGGTCTGGAGGCGACGCACCCGGGGAAGGCACGGGCTGGGGGGCACGCTGGCAGTGTCCCGCTGATTTGGAGCACTGGGTTATGCAGGATTGTTTGATTTCTTCCCCCCTCCTTGGGTTTTTAGTAGCTGACAGTTGTTACCAGCGTGAGGTACTAACTTTTTATTTTGAACGCATGAGTTCAGGCTCGTTAATCACTTCCAAATGCCCTCATCTAAAGGCTATATTGTTTCAGCATTCAGCCACTAATTTTTTTGAAATCTCTGAAATAAGACTCTGCTCTTGAACATGTGCTGGAGAGTCGTTCCTTTCCGCTGTATTTTTTAAAATATACATGTGGTTTAATTCAAGGAGAGGGCTGGAGGGGACATTTTTCCACCAGTTTTTCCCCCTCTCTTTCTTTGGAGCTGTATCTGCCAAACCGCCCGGCTGCGTGCCAGCTGCAGCCCCTTGGATGGTCCCAAATGTGCTGGGGGTTAAAAAGGGCTGTGCAGAGACAGAGCCCATGCAAGGAAAGACCGAACTCAAGGGCTCGATGATGTGGGTGCAGGCTGCTGGCTTTGGAAAGGCAACCACCTCCGCAAACGGCAGTGCCGTTCAGCGCAGGCTCGCGGCTCCAGCGGGCGCTGGAAATCCACTGGCACATCAAAGCCATGGGATGTTGTGATTCAAAAATGTGAAATGCAGGGAGGAGTCCTGCCAGGCCCAGAGCCCTAAAGGAACTTGGTTGTGTCTGGGTTCAGGGATCCTATGGAAACTTTTGTTCCTGTGACTAAACTCACTTTTATGTGCCCTGGCTTTGGCAGGACTCTCGAAACGATCCGGGCGCTCCATAGGGTCTGGCAGATGCAGGAGTTGCTTTACATCCAGTCATCAGTCAGAGACCTCTGGCTCCAAGCAGAAAGAGACATTCAAAAATTCTTATTCCTTGATTTGTAAAGAAAAGCGGGAGGAGAGGGAGACAAGGAAAAGCTGTTGGTGCCAGATGCGTGGAGGTGGAGCAGGGGCGGCAGGCGGGCATGAGGATGGAGCTGGGGCTGCGCTGGCCGGGCAGTGCCCTGGCGATGCAGCTCAGCTCCCTCCCGCGTGGCCGTTGCCCACGGGCACCTGAGCTGCATCCCCACGACGGGGCCGTGGCCCTCGCGGCACAGCTGGGGCCACCGTGGCCTCTGGGCTGAGCTGGGTCCCCACATCCGAACCACAAAACCCTCTCACCTCTGCCGGGGAATGGCTGCTGGTGGAAACCCTCTTCTGTCTGGAGCTCCTGGAAGCTCTCGAGCGTGTCTGAGGCTGCTACGTCCTGCGGTTTTGTTGATATTATAAATAGATGTTGTAAGTGAACATGAAAGAATTTGTGCTGACCAAGGGTTGTTCTTATTGGAGGCGCTGACTGAGGAGGGGCTGATTCCTGACATTCTTACGTCCGATGGCCCTTGCACCCCGCAGCATCCCGGGCTCCCTGCAGATGCTGGGATGTTCCCTGCAGACCGTCGCAGAGGGACCCTCTCCCTGCCCGCCTTGAGACACCGAGCTGTCCCCGAGAACTGCTGGCACCGCCTGGGATTTGGGTCTGGCGGGGGAGCACTCCTGTGCTAGGACAAGGATGGTTTTCTAAGAAGGAGGCTTGTCGTGGAGTCCTTCTATTTCTGCTATTTGTGTTGTCAGAGTCATAAATCCCCCAGGATGGGAGCAGAAGCATCAGGATTCTGGCTGTCTTGTGTATAACAACCGCACTAAATTGATTTGTCACTTGCTGGCCATAATGATTTCTGCTCAGCGTCACTGACTTGTTCACCAAAGAAGTATTTTAATATTTTTTTAAAACAAGAAACAAAAGGAGAAGGTGGAGAGCATGCGTGAGTTTCAGCCAGCCGCCTTCCTATGGGGCCCCAAAGCAACAAATCTCGTTGGTTCATATCGATCCTTTCATTGGCCATTTCACACAAAATTTGCTGCAATAATTAGCTGGTGACTGGTAGTTGTCCTCCCATTGTTGGCTCTAAGCAATGTGTGTTCAATGTTTCCTTTCTCCATGGTTTGGTCTTGCCCAGCTTTGTGTCCTAAAGTCAGGGATCACTGGCATAAATGGCTTTTACTCCCAGGGTGCTGCAGTTAAACAGCTGCTGTAGTGAGGACACGTCCCACCGCACATGGAGCAAACAATCCTTCAGTCATTTCCAACATGCAATAACCCTGCGCTTCACACTTTATTATTATTTTTTAAAATAACATCTGCACCACTTTCTGCTCGCATGTTGGGTGTTTCTGACGACTGTCCGTTTCTGGGGAGGGAGGGTGGTGCTCCTGGAGGTTTGCCCCAGGTCCTTGCAGTAATTTGAGGTGTTTTGGATGGCCCTGGCGAGCAGCAGGAGGGTGAAGGGGATGCACGGCCCATGGCAGTGTTTGGGGACTGGGGGAGTGGGAAGTGTCCTGGGGAGCTGCGGGCTGGAGGAGGAAACGCTGCAGGACCAGGGAGTTGGAAACCCAGCCAACGAGGCCTGGCTGGTCTGGGGACAGGCGGGCAAGGTTAGGCTGGGGAGTGTCAATGGGAGGGTGGCAGCCAAACGCAGAGGGGACAGGGCGGAAAGCCCTGGAAAACCCGAACGAGTCGCTGCAGAGCCCAGCTGGGAACACGGATGGGATCGGGGATGTGCTGAGTGCAGCCGGATCGGGGCAGCGCCTGCCTGCCTTCTCTCAATGCAGCTACTCATGCCCAGGAGAAATATTTCCCAGTTTTTAATTCCCTGATTCCTCATCTGCTCAGAAACTGCCTGGCCTGGGGCGTGCTGCTGGATGCTGGCTCCTGGGGGATGCAGTGCTGGTGATGGGGCTGCTGCGGGGACACGGGGCCGGGAGGGACGTGGCGGGGAGCTCGGCAGCGTGTCTTATTCACCCTGGGGTTTTCAGTAGTGTAGGGCAAAATCTGCTGAAGAGGATGGAGTGCTTCCTCTGCCTTCCTGCGGCAGTGTGGGCACATGAGGAGGAACGGGGGGTCATTACATGGGCAACTGGGTTTCCACATGCTGATGTGAGTCTGGGGAGCAGCTGAAGCGCCGGCTCTGAGCTGGGCATGCAGCTCAGCATGGCCTTGAGCAGTACAGCAACCTGAGGACACGTTACCTGCCATTGCTGAGAGCCTGACATGCTGTTTGCACAGATCATTAAACAGCCTAAGGGCTGGGACCTGGACAGCACGTTACCATTACGTTGGAAATGCACGATGTCTTTACAGAATGCCTAGCTTATGTTTCCCTCTAAATTGCCTTCTGGGCTTAAGCGTCTCGGTCCCTCTGTGCAGGCAAGTGTCATGCAGATTCCCAGGAGCTCTCTAGCGCAGTCAGAAAGGCTTCCCTTGGGTGCCGTGCATTGAGCGCGTTCTCGTGAGCAGCACCTTCCCAGCCCCTCAGGAACACGCGCAGGTTTGTACAGGCTGAGAGGAGAGCCAGGTGGGATTCAGCCCTAACCCAAGGCACAGCCCAGCCCTTCCAATTTTTTTTTGCTTTCCCAGCAGACTCTCTGGCTTTGCTTGGCTTGTAGTGGATGCAAATGTCATTGTTTATCTCAACGGGAGGTTAAGCACGAAAGAACTGGTTTAATGTATTTCCCGGTGGCTGTCTGAGCAGGCGAAGTATCATTCCCATCAGCACCTCGCGCTGCGGGCTCTGTCCTGGTAGCTCAGCCCAGAGCTGTGCTTCGGGGCTGGCCCAAGGAAGAGACTTCTCAACCCCTGGGTTTTCCTTGGTAAACGTCTGAGCTGCGCTTTGCTTCTCTAAAGCACTGGAGATGTCAAACCGACGTGCTGGCTGCTGGTGCCGGGGTTGCTAGCCGTGACGTCCGCATGCTCTGCTGGCATGCCCTCCTGACGTCAGCCCTCGCCGGAGGCTGCTCCTGGGGCCGGGATGTGCTGCAGGGGAAGGTGCAGAGGGAGATGCCAGGCGGCTGGATGTACCCCTGGCTGGGCAGCTGGTGGCACTCTGGCAGCCTTTTCTGAGCGTGTGTGTGGCTGTCCTGTTGTCACCATCTCCAGTCTGGTCGGGAAACTCCCAGTCCCTTAGTTGCTGCAGGCAGCTGGTGCAGAAAGTCCTCGCTTTCTCTGCTTCCGAAGGGAGGAAAGCTCTCCTCCAGTGGGAGGGCTAGGAAAGCTGAACAAAGTCACTTAAAGGTTAAAAGGCAAAAGACGAATTTAAAATACGGATGATTCAGGAATTTAAATCAGTTTGTTGAGTCTGTTTTGTGTCCTCCAAGCACCTGGGTTCAACATCTCTGACGAAGCAGGAGGGTGATGCTCCCGCTTTCCCTAAGGTGTTTCGTGGCTCCCAGAAATGCAGCTGAACCGCTCGGGCTGTGCCTGGGACAGAGAGCACGGGCCTCTCTCCCCTTTCTGCCACAGGAGATCGCTGCCAGCCCCCCCGAGGTACCTGAGCAGAGGAGAGAGGGGCCTTTGGGCAGGGGTTTGTGCAGGCGCTCTCACTGTGACCGGGTTCTGCAGCCAGAATGGGCGAATTCCCGCCCGCCTTCCCCAGAGGAACAATAACCGGGGGCGTCAAGGGTCCCGTGGGGGGACAGGGTGCCGGGCGCTGCGCAAGGGGCGGCGGTCGGGGCGGTTTCGGCTCTGACAACAGCAGGGGAGGGGGTGACCCCTTCGTGCCATGGGGACGGCGCCGGTGGCCGGCTGCCCCCCCGACGGCGCGGCCGCGGGAGGCGGGTGCCCTCTGACGGCGGCGGAGGGGAACGGGCGGGGAAGGGGCGGGGGCAGCCCGGGCCGGCTGGCGCTGCCCCTCCGCAAGGCAACCAAAGGGTTAACACGAAAATCTCCTCCATATCCATTCCTGCGAAGTGACCTCTGCGGGGCCCTCCCCGAGAGCGGCTGTCTTGTCTCCTGCTCCAGGAGACACCGCCTGACAGCTCGCTGCTGTCCCAGGATGCTCGCGCGGCAGCTGGTTTTCATTATCCTTACTATCTGGTACCTCACCTGCTCTTGCAAACTTGGCCCCAAAAGCTGGGGAGGGACTGCAGAAGCATCGCATGGTGTCTGCACTGCGTTGGACCGCAGTTACTGCGCTGGGTGTCAGCATGGGAGGCTTTTATAGTACAGCTGCTCTGTGCATTGCTCCGGCTCGTGCCGAGTCTGGATTTGGCCCAGCGAAAGGGAAACATCTGCAGGAAATGCTCTTTTTTCCCTCCTGCAGCACTAGAAGTGCACAGGGCTGTGCAGTCCGTCTCCGTGGATTTTAGAGCTTGCCAAGGCAAGGAGGCTGGCTGATGGGAGTGCGCGGCTCCTTCCCTCTGCCCTGCTCTGCCGCGTGGCTTTCGGGAGCTGGGCTCAAAGTAAGCTCCAGCCTGGAGAAGAGGGCCCGTAACCAAGCAGTGCCAGGGTACCGGGGCCGTGCTCGCAGGCACGCTGCTTCTTTCCAGGTGAGCCCATGCGAGAGGTGCAGCCCAAAGCCCTGCTCCTTCCTCCCGCGAGCCGCTGACTGGGGCACGCGGCGCATCATCGCTGTGATCCCTGTTGCAGAGACGCGCAAGTGCTGCGTGTGCAGTGCAGAAAGGCACTGCTGTCTGCTCGCGCCTTTCAAAATGTGTGTTTACACCAACCTGTCAGTTCACAGCAGCCTTGAAAGAAAGCAAGAGCATCCCAAGGAGATGAAGGGAAGGACCAATTAAGTGAAGTTCATTGTGGTTCCCCTCCCTAGAAAAGAAACAAAGCCCCAAGCCACAGCCAGTGCACTCGGAGCCTCTCAGTGACAGAATCCAGACCACATTTGTTTGGGAGCAGAAAACACAGTGACAGGTTAAAACAAATATTACAAGAAGGAGACTACTCATCGCAGCCTATCAGACTGCTGAAGGTTTCTTCCCACTGCTAAGAGCATCTTTCTTTCCTGGAGTCCTAGGCTGGACCCTGCACCTCTTTCCCAGAGCCCTTTTCCGTGCACTGTGGGGTCTGCACCGGCTGAGTGTTTCCGAGCTGCACAGGCTCTGCCCTGCCGCAGGGATCCAACCTGACCAGCCCCAGCTGCATCCTGAGCTCTGTCCCGGGGCTACTTCTCTGGTCTTCCTCACCAGCAAGTCCTGCCAGTCTTGCCTCTACTTGCAAAAGAAGGGTTGCTGGTGTGCGTCTGCAGTTGAATTTGTTTTTTTTAGCTGCGGAGAGCAGCAAGTGAAGTGGCTTTCCCACCTCTGTGCCCAGGGGCTGCAGCTGGAAAGGGCTCTGCTCTCCAAGTGGAAGCTGGATGCAAGCTGAGGGAAAACAGATGGTTTCAAGATCAAGCCCATCAGATGAATGAGAAGGCAAACTGCTGATGGATGGGGCAGTGTTTAGCTCAGGCACGGAGCCAAATGTAATGTTGTCCTTCCCGAAGTGCAGGGCTGCTGATGACTGAGAACACAAACCCTTCTTTGGGTCCAGAAGAGCATGACCTAGCTGGAGCATGGGCTGCGTCTGCACTTCAGGTCTGCTGCAGCATGGTTTCACAGTACAGGCTCAGCTTATGTTGCAGGCAAGCGGTAGCCACAGGTGCTGGCCCGTTTGAGGGCGGGTTTAGCTGCCCAGTTATGGCGTCAGGACTGTGGGCTGCTACCCTCTGTGTCCCCCGCCACTGGCAGAGCATCATCCTTGGTGGCAGAGCCAAGAGCCGGATGGTACCGTAGCCTCCCTGAGACTCGGGACGTGCCCCCGGCACTAGAGGTACTGACTTGGCTCCTGTGGGCAGGAGGACCAGTGTGTCCCTAGGAGGAGGGCTGTCACCTCCCGAGATGGGATGCGTTCCTGCTGTTTGGCTTTGGAGGGCTAGCAAAACTGGAGCTAGGGGCTGGGCTGTGGCTTTCTGGAGGCTGCCACTGCCTTCCTCTCCAGATGCAGCCTCCTGTACTTAGAGGTGTCGGAGTTCAAAGCTTCTTGTGGATGATGCAAACTGAAGGGAGAGGAAGGGAGGCATGGTTTCAGCAGCCTGCCAACGGGCATCTCAGGCTTTGTGGGCCAAGGAAAGGGCTGATGGCATCGTGGCTGTCTAAAAAGGCTGAGGAAGGTGCTCAGAGATGCAAATACAAACAGGCACTGGGACTGGCCAGGCCCTTTTGGCCTCAGGCTGCTGCTGAGCAGCTGTATGGCTGCAGCAAGGCTCTGCCCTACGCTGGCCTTTGGGAACAGGGCAGCTGGCTCCGTTCTGATGAACACCAGACACTGCCCTTGGGATGTACGGCGCAGGGACGCTGCAGAAAGGCTGCTGTGAAGGCATGGGGACAGGAGGGTGATGCCAAGGAGAGGAGGGTAGTGGTTTAATTCAACACAGAGCTGTGCTGTTTTCCCACTACCCCCGTGCCAAAGCAATTAGTGGGCACGAGGCTGTTCTCAGCACCTCCTCGACTGTGGCAGAGCATGCGAAAGACATGGGGTGTTGAGTGCGACGGAGGTGCCTGAACGCAGTATAAATCATTTGTGAGAGCAAAGGGAATTGCAGCAGTGGTCATGGGTCTGGCGGTTACGGCGATGGAAGCCTCGGGCTGAAACGGAGCTGCAGGGAGGCAGAGGTGGACCGAACCAGGGCAAGAGGACGGTACACCCCGCCTGCCACGCTGCTGCCCCGGGAGCTGCCCCAGTCGTGGTTTGCGGGTCATGGGCAGAGCCAGTCCCTGGTGCATCGCCCTGACTCTGCCGCGCTGCAGAGGGTTTGCTGATAAGGAGCAGGGTGGCTGTGGAGGTGCGGGGCTCCTGGCTGCTGCAAGAGCCTTTCCCTCTGCATCGGCCAGCAGCGGAGGCTGCGCCTTGCCCTGTGCCCAGAGCCTGATGGCGGCGGCTGTCCCTGCTATTTGCTGAAGAGCCTGACGCTAGAAAGAGCCCTGAACCTGTGTGCCCTGGGCAAGCACGACCTTCGTGAGGTCCCGGGTTGGTGGTGGGCTTGGGATCTGACACGGGGGCAGACATGCCGCTGCACTCCTTAAAGGATTTCCCTTTTTCACGGGTGAGCATCATCCCCTTCTCTGCTCCTACGGTGTAGCTGCTTATTTTTGGAAAGGAAGAGGGGATGAGCTATTTGCACCCCCCGAACCACCCGGCATTCTTTCTCCCCGCTGTCCCGATTTGGACATCAACCTCCTCTCCCTTGCGGGGTGAACTCAGGAAAGCCGCGTTTGCACTGGAATATCCCAATAACATCTGGGCAAGCAGTCGACGTCTCAATCCATTTCCGAGGCTCGCTACTACAAGCACTTAACTTCACCCCTGCCCAGATGTGCTGTGTGTTTGATGCGCTGTGCCTGAAGAAGCAGAGGTCGCGCGGGGAGGAGCGTGTTGGAGTTGGCGCTATGGAAAACGCACGCTGCTGGAATGCGCTCACATCCAGCTCGCACAGAAGGGCAATTAACTCTATTTATGTTCATGAGACTGAAGCTAAAACTGGCTTCAGAAAGCAGCTCGCTCACATTAAAGGGCCTTGTAATCATTATGCTAAAGTATTTCTTTTGAAAACATTTTCAGTTTCTTAAACACTTAAGATATTTATAAAATATGGCATCAATTACTCCATATTTCTTTATTCACACTGATTATACAACCTATAATTACACTTAAGCCTCTTATTTGTATATCATGGCAGCATTAAGAAAAGCTCTGTGATTTGTCTGTGTGTTATTCTTTCCAAATAGCAGAGGGCTGCAGTCTCTCCCGTCCTTTGCAGAATTGACGTGGTTGTGTTGCCCAAACAACAGCAGGCCAGGTGCCTGCCCCCCAGCCAGCCCATCGCAGAACGGGCAGGCTGATCGTGACAGGTAACGTTTGGCTTTGGGGTGTTTGGGGTCCAAGTGCTGTGTTCACAGCTAGCTTCGTGCAATCGTTTACTCACAGGAAAAGATTTTCCTGGATCCCTTTTGCTTGCTGTGAAACAGTTGGCATTGGAATAACTGAGCTCTCTCCCACAGTCCGTCATCAATAAAGGCAGCGTGGGCTCGTGGCGCTGGGCAGGGCCGGGGACCCCCCGCGCTCCCCGGGACCCGGCTCTCTTGGCCCCCATCGCCGGGACGGGAGGTGCAGCTGCGAGGCCGGGACGGTGAAGGTGTCGTGGCTGCTGGCCAGGATCCCTCCCGCTCCTTCTGAGCCGCATCAGCACAAGTTCATCTCTGGTGCTGCGGTGATGTGCAGAGGCCTGGGGACGTGGCACCGAAACCCCAGGGTGGGCCTGGCTTGGGGGAGCTCGGCAGCGGGAGGTTTGTTAAAGCCCTGCTCTCCTGTGCTCTGCTCTCCAAAGCTGTTGATATATCCTGGCAAGCCGTTTACTGGGACTGGGGTCCTGGCAGACTTTTCTTTTTGAGCCACCAAGAGTTCCCACCCTTCTGGGCAGCACAAACAGGGCATGGACCTTGGAAGAGGAGAAAACTCTGAATGCACAACATAAATGTGAGAGCCATAATGACTGCACTCGTGGTTTCTTTTTGACAAGGTAAATGGGAGAAGAAAATAAACACTTTGAAAAGGAGCAGCAATTGGTTTGGGAGCATCATTTGTGACAAGGTGAATGCTCTGGAGAAATATCAGACTGATTCTGCGCAAAGATGGGAGACAAGTTGCTCTCTGAAGGACGGTCACTTTCTGCACACTAACGTCAGCAGCTACCTTACAGCCAGTCTGTTTCTGCAGAAGTACTCGCTGAGCCTGTTTCCAACTACCAAAATACAGAATCTTCAGAAAGGCCTGGGAGTTTGTTTTTGGGTGGTGGAGCTGCAGTGTTTGGCATGCCCTTCCTCAGCCCTTCCTCAGTTCTCACCGCGACCTCCTGATGGGTGTGCATGGCACTGCAGGGGTTAAGGGAGCGGAGCACTGAGATTTCAGTGCATAAAGAAACTCCCTTGCAGTGGATGGGGAGGACGAAGCTTTGCTTGTTACGCTTCACAGATGTGCAACAATAGACAATGAGTCAAAGTGGGGAGCCAGAAAAGAGCTCGGGAAAAAGCTGCTGAGAATTACTGGCATGGCTGGGAGAGCGAAGCCCTCCTGTAACAGAGCATTGTTCTCCTGGATATAAATCTCAGCTGAAATATGAACACCAGGCTTCTCAGGCTTCCAAGGACTTCCTAAAGCTGGAGTGTGCGTCAATAACCAAGCCCAACGTGCCCTGCGCAGAATCCTATTTATCACCTTTACGCTGCGGCGTGTGCTCCCACCCGGCAAGGCTGGGGTGACAGCCTGACTTCCAGCTGCTGGTAAAATCAGGGTCAGGCACCAGAAGGGCTGGAGGAGGAGGCAGCCTGCTTTGCCTGGGAGAAGCAACGGCCGCGGCGCATGCCTGCAGCTTTCCTGCAGCTCCCAAAGGCCCTGACAAGCACTCCCTGCGCAGAGCGGGTGCTGCAGTGCTGGCAGTCAGGGCTCGGCTGCATTCACCAGATACGGAGTGTTTTGGGACGGGATTGTCTCATGTCTGAAAGCACAATGCAGCATCACCTCCAGACCTTCAGTGGTGGCTCTGCCCTTTGTCTTGGATGTAGGCAGGAGCTGTGCTTAGCCCCATTTCTGCTGAGCGCTGCTTTCCTATCCAGCATGGAGCCGGTACCTCATCCTGCTGGGAATGCACCTTTCTCACGCCCTGTGACACACCAGTGTAACACGCAGGGTCCCTGGGACAGGGGTGTTCCTCTGCGTAGCCAGGACAATGAAACAATGCCTTGTTTGGATAGCAGCGTCCGCTGAGATGAGAACGGCAGAGATGAGTACACAAGGTGTTACCCCAACACAAAGCACACCCTTGCTTGAGCCAAGGAGGAATTCCCATTTTGTCCCAGTGCAGCTCCTGCAACACATGACTGGAGATGACTGAGTAACAAACCAAATGAAAACTGACGTTGTCTCTGCTCCTTCCCTCACGCGGCGAGGAGCCACGCATCGTGCTTGCTCTCCCAGATGGCTGGTGAAAGTTTGCAGCGGATAAGCCTCGCTCGTAGCCGTTTGCAGTTGGCAGCGCAGTGACCGTTCCCAGGTGGGAGTCTGGAATTCGTAATGTGCTGGCAAGTTACAGGCTATTGTTTCTCTCCTTGACAGAATGGCTGTGCAAGTCCCAGCACAGCATGGGCTGTGGATTTTCTTGTTCAGTTTATGACTGTAAAGTTTTGCATTGTTTCTGCTGACCTCTGTGCTTAAAATACTTTTCCACTCATGTGAAACTGCTGCTTGCCTTGTCAGAAAACTTGCAAGATTGAGAAGGCTGTACAATGACAACTGAAATGCAGCTTAATTTTTCCGCCCTGATTTTCTTTTTCCTTCTGTTCCACTCAGTGATGAAACAGCAAGTCTGATAACAGACACACAGCAGGAGCAGACAGATTGGTCCAACTGAGAACTTGACTCACTTCCAAAATCCTTGTAGTAGCTTTCCCAAGCCACATCTGATCCTTGCAGTGCCTTGTCCTCTGATTCCACCTTCTCTGCTGTCTGTAGTCATCCTGCCTTACCTGGTGCCCTTGGACCGCTCCTTTGGCTCCCGCTGCACGCATTTGGTACAGGCTGAGATACTTCTGGGAGGGAGAAGGGCATCCTCTGCTTACCCAGAGGCACACAAGCGCCCTTCCCCGTCTGAGCAAGGCCCTTGCTCCCTCAGGCAGAACGGCTTCGCTCCGGCTGGGAACCCAGCAGTCCCGCTCTTCGATAAGCATCTCCTAATACCTGAACTGCTTCCTCAAAGTGAAAGGGACTTCATGGCAGGATATTTGTATCACTTCTGTGCAAATATCAGATTACGGTCTAGAAACCAAATTGTCTGCGATTACATGACTGAATTAATGGAAGACAGACAGCAGCACGTAAAGCATGAACGAGGTTCATTGTTTGCCTGCAGGTATTAGCATTTCTCCAGTGCGCTCTCAGAAAAGCACTGCTGTGTCTCCAGAGTGGTACAGAACCTGATCTGCTCCTGCTTTCCGCTTTGGGACGGAGCCCAAAATTAATTCCCTGCAGCTCGCTTTACTTTCTGAATAAGAGGAGCTCTTCCTGCAGTACCTGTGCTGAGGGAAAAGGGGTGGGAATGCTGCTGGGTGATCCCGGAGCTCGGAGACGCTTCCCCGAGCCTGGGCTGCGGGGGAGCTGCTGGGGGAAGGGGCAGCAGCGTGTAGCTGGTAAACCGCCCTAAAGCAGAACGCCCGAACTGGTTTGACCCTCCAAAAGGCAACTTTCCCTGTTTGGGGCACGCAGGAGGAGGAATTCTTTACCCGCAGGCAGCCCGTGGGCAGTCGGAGGTGGTTTGCCCCGCAGCTCTTCCCGCGCACCCCTCGCGCAGCTGGGACCTGGATGCTCGCCCCGCGCCCAGCACCGCGGCCCCGCGCTCCCGCTGCAGAGACCCGCTCGGGACCCGGGCAACGGCACCGGCGGCTCGGTTTGCGGGGTCTCTCCGTTCGCCATGCCAGGCTCCCCTCGACGCGGGGCTCGGGGCGGGGGGGCCCCG
>WHYT01015890.1:0-18682 GCA_009806455.1 Tetrax tetrax
TTTTTTTTTTTTTTTTTTTTTTTTTTTTTTTTTTTTTTTTTTTTTTTTGTAGTCATTATTCATCAATAATAAGTATGCTTTTAATCTGAATGTGATAATAGTCCATAAGATGTACCCCAGGCTAGTGTGGAAGACAAGTTTTCTGGCTGAAATAATGTATTGCACAGGATAAACTCCTCTCTGGAGGCTGGACTTAAGCTTAAAAAAATGCTTCTCTCTGATAATTTTTTTTGCTCTAATGTTTGAATTGGCAGTAACTACTGTGTCTGATAAAATTCAGTTGACTAGAAATGTGACTCCTCAAGTAGGAGTAGCCAGAAAATAAAAATACTAGTAGACTAACTTGATTTGCAAGTTACTCTGTGTAACGTTTGGGGGTTTAGATGCATTTATCTGTGTTTGTGAAATCTGTGGATTACTGAGGAAATGCGGTAGAGTTACTTGTATAGACTCTTCAAGCTCTGTTGCTGGTTTGGTAGTAACTAACAATCTCATGAAAACTATTTTTGAGATGCTGGCAGTTAATAATTGATTGGATGGGTTTGTTTTCTTTTAATCTGGGTTTGTTAGGCATCTGTTTTTAATACTTCATTTCAGGAAGATTTGAAATGTTATATGCTTCCTTTTTTTTCTGTTCTGTCTGTCCTTTAACTCAAAATAGCAACAAGAACAATTCCTGAAGGCTAAAGTAAATAAGATGTTTCATATTAAAGATGAGAACTAAGTAAGAGAGCAAGACTAAGTCATAAAGTGAACTCCAGTTGCATATAAAGTTTCAAGGGAAGTCTTTCTGCTTGACTTCCATAAGCAGTTGAAATTCTAATATTTGTTGTAGGAATATATGTTTAACATAGAATTGTAAGTATCAGCTCTTTGAATGTTGGGTTTTTTTTTTTTTATTAATAGGTAGATGCCATCCAAAATACATGGGGAGACTCCAGTCCTACTAATGATGCTTCTGAACCAAATCTGAAAATGTTAATTGGCAATATTACCTCGCTCTCTAAGGATGGTGGCTATATTAATCAGAATACTTTTTTTGCAATGGAAGATGTCTGTGAAGGTGTGTATGAGCTTTCTTGTTTGCTCTTCCTTAATTTTTTAGTATGTACAATATCTTCTGATGAACTTGCAGTCCACATCCCATGTAAGTTCTAACAGAGTATATGTAGTGAAACAAGTATAGGGGTGGAGCATTCTTACTGAGCATAACTTGCAGACAGTCATGTAAGCTTAAGTTACGTGTAAGCAAGTATATTTTTCTACAGGAATCTCTTACGTAGTTTGTCATAACCTACTGGAGGAGGAACTGTGAAGAGAAGTTTGAACTCCGTGGCTCTGAATAATGCATTGTTTTGGCTGGTTGTTTTATTTAACTTAAACTAGTTCTGTATAAAAGTAATGCAAATGTCATCAGTAGCAACTACACTTGAGAAATGTTTTGTTTTACACAGGTTTCAAACCTTGTGAAGGTGACTGGGTGCAAGCGAAATATTTTATTAACCTGGCAACATGGAACAGTGAAGCAGTTGATGTAAAGCCTTTGAGATATAAGCAAGTAGATAAGGTAAATGTCCTGCATATTGGTTTTGGCAAGAGGAATCTTGCGTGAAGTGGGATTTTGGAGGTGATTTGAAGTTGCTATTATTGGTAGATCTACAACATTTCTTTAATTCAAAGATAAAACATATGAACTCATCCATTTATAGGATTATTTCTAAATTAGCAAAGCTTTTTGAAAAACCATGTACATTTTGGGTGGAACAGGAAGAGTAAGTAACTTATTTACTAGCTATCAGTTGTTGATTTGGGTGCTTACTGTTGTTTTAGTTAGATTGGTTGTAATGAGGATGTGTGGATTTTTACATATTTTAAAGTAGTAATGACTATGGAGTTTATTATGGTTAATTTATCCAACTATTTTGGCTTTAAAACAGCCTTTGTCCCTCTTTTATTTCAATGAAAATATGTTCCCTCTAGGAATATGTAATTAGGTTTATGGTTTTTTGTATTTGACTTAACCGTATATATTGAATAATGCTTGCATGTCAAACGTAGGAAAAAAAAAATTATTCTCTTGTGACCTCTGGTATCAAAATATAAATTAAATGTTGATAAGAGGCAAGACTCATATCATGATTAAGTCAAATGTACTTATTGTGGTATGCACTTAAGTGAAACCTAAGGCTTACCTGAAGTACTTGTATTTATTTACCCTTTAAAATCTGAAGGCAAGCACAGGGATTCTAGGTCAGAGCTGTATGTTTACTTCTCATGAATAACTGAAACTTCAGAAAGCAGCTCAGTTAATGCTAGAATGACTGTTGCAGAAAAAACCTATGCAGTGGGAGTATGCCTGTTAGGTTAAGCAGATGATAACAAGTAACACTGGATAACAAACTGTTACAGGTTCGCATTTCCAGCATCTATGGAAGAAGTGGTACAATAGATGACAGTATATTTTTCACTTTGGATTCACTGAGACTTCCTGATGGCTATTCACCTTGTAGGCACGATCTAGTGAACGCGATTGTGGTGGAAAGCAATCAGTCGTGTTATATTTGGAGAGCACTCTGCTTGGTGCCAGTCAGCCAGGATGGGTAATATTAATTCTTTAATTCTCTTTCCACTTAGTAGCAGCTAGAGGTGAATTGTAATTATGCAGCTTAACTTCTGTTGTATCTATTAAGTGAGAAATATTGTGAATTCTTCACTGGTTGACTAGACGGCATGATAGATCATTGAGAAAATCAAAGTGTGATATGTTTCAATCCTTGCCTTTTCTTCTTCTTTTCCAGAAGGCAGGGACATCTGTGCTTACTAGAGAAGCAAAACTAGTAGCAGAGGTCAGGGATATTGCCAGGCAATTAAGAAATTTTGCAAAATGCCGAGCTCTTGCTCTTACCTTGTGTTTTCTCTAATCTGTGTTCTTCTAGTGAGTTACTGTTTGAAAACCATTCTCAGCAAAGCTGATGTAGAATCGATGTTTCTTTCATCCATTTTGCTTAAGTTGTAGTGATTCTTCAGATATATGTCCTAAATTAAATAGTTTAATGATGTGAATAATAGAAATTTGTTAGGCTTGCAAATATCAAACTGGGAAGTTCTGCAGGCACTTTAGGTGGCATATATGATGTGAGGAGGGTCTAGACAAATTGCGGAAAAGGTTGGAAAAAGTAGATTAGGTTGCATATGGAGAAGAAGCAAAATTTTCTGAAATAATCAACCACCCAAGTATAGAATGGGCAACAACTAGTCAGTAGCAGTTCTGCAGCAAAGATCTGGAGTTTGACTTACGAGTTCAGGTGTCTGTCCTGGGAAAAGCACAAATACTGTCCAAGTATATATAAATAGGGGCTATTGCCTGTAAAATCTGGCACTCTCGGCGCTAACAAGGCCTTAGTAGGATTACAAAGTCTGATTCTGCAGGCCAAAAATAAGCTGTCAACCAACTGGAAAGCCCAAAGGAGAGCAGAGAGGACATTCAGATACGTCTTAAGCCTAGTCGTTAGGAGAACTTGCCTTGTTTGCTCTCTAGGAAATATAGCAAAGGGAGGTACATATGTCTTCCAAGGAACTATGAAGAGTGGAATAAGCTATTTGTTTTCACTGGAGATAATGGCTATAATAGACTTAAATTGAACCTAGATGGAGCTTGAAGCGTTTACATCACCTTGCACAACAGTACAATTTGTTTGCTTATTTTTTCAGTTGGACCTATTTTAATAATGGATTTTATACAGAAAATCATTACTAAAGCCAAATTACAGAAGTAGACCTTAGGATTGATTACTCAGTTTTAGTGTATTTCCTACCGTATTAAAAAAAAAAAATGAAGCGGCTTAAGCTGCAATGGGAGACATCTAGTGGGCTTTGCTAGTAAATTGATGTAGCTAACAAAGAACAGCTGCAGTAATTTTCTACTTTATTGCTAAGGGATACTTAGAGTGTGTAAATATTGGCAAGATTATTAAAATACTACACTTCTGGTCTAGTCATTTTACCTCTTAAGGGCCAGTGCTAATCAGGACTCTTGCTGAGGACCTGGTCTTTGTTGTGTCTAGGTTCAGCTCCCAAAGAGATCCATGATAGCTTCGGTCACCGTTTGATTCAGCTCTTCAGCAAAGATTAGCTAGCTTCTTAATAACTTTAGTCTTGTATCCAAAGTTTTGTGCTGGTTTATTGTGCTGCTGACAAAAGGCTTGTTGTTTTTACTTTGCTGCTTAAATTATTAAAGGTAATCTAATTGTCTTACAAGTATAAGTAGCTGAGAAAAAGTGAACCCTCTCACCTGCTTTCTTCCAAAAACTGTGACTATGCTTTGGTGTAGTGATTCTTAAACTTGTGCTAAATCAGATACCTGCTGTATTTCAAAATTGCTAGCTAAAATTATTTTTACAGGCAATCTCACTCTACTGAAGTCAATCTGAATGAGTCTTATGAAGACTTAATGAGAGACAAAGGAGGATTGGAAGTATCAAGAATGACTAATTTTGGAACTCTGAAGCAGGGGGAATCTAAAAGAATGATCATTTGCATAGAGTAAGCTTTTCTGATTGTTCTAAACTTTCTTCCTTTCCATTGCTCTATAATCTGTAAATGTGTCTTTAGTACAGAAGCCTCTCATAGTTGAACCTTGTGGTTTGTGGTCTTCAAGTAATCCCCAAATACTATGGAATTAAAGACAATTTCATATTTAATTTCATCACTTTATGATAGTCTTTTTATTGAGCATCTATCTTGCAGATAGTGCCTTGAGACTCCCCAGCCCTGTGTCTCTTTCCAATCCTAATAAAATCCTTTCTGGAATTAGGATTAAAGTGAAAGCTTTTACTTGTAAGCATGTTTAATTTAAACTGCAGATATGCTGTCATCTTCAAAATCTTGGAACAAGAGGACTGTTGCATACTTGTGTACTAAAAGCAGATTTTTTTTCTCCTCATTTTTTTTTTTAGCCTGGATGCTGAAGAACTATGTTGGTGCATCCTTGAGGGTTTTATTTGTTTTAGTGGTTTTCTCGTTGGTTGGTTGGTTTGGGTTTTTTTTCCTCATATCTGGGCATAGAGGCTCAGATGAAATCACACTTGAATAGCCTTTCCTTGTTGCTGTGTGCTCTTTCCTAAGAGTTAGTTACCCAAAGATAAATTTTAAGTTACTATAGCTTTTTTTTATAGAGAGTGTCTCTGTGTGCTTCATATGGTAGTTGATATGACCTAGAAATACTAACATTTAGCAAATATTCTAGTCCTCAAGAGTTAGAAGCAGCAGTGCAATTTCTTTCATATAGCGTTTATGAAATAAAGGTGAACTAAGTTGCTACAGACAGTTGTGTTTGACTTCAGGTAGAATTAAGCTTCCCAAGAACATTAACTATGCATTTAATTATGTAATTAATTACATAACTACTTCTAGGAATAAAGGGAGTGTACCACAGACCTTAATCAGCTGCAGATTAGCTGGATTGGTGAAAGACAAGCAATTCAGTTTTCAGATTCCTCAAAAATGTGAGAACAGTCCAGAAGCATCTCTCTCATCTTTTCCAATAACTCAAGAAAACCTCTCAAAAGCTGCAGTTAATTCATATAACAACAGTGGAGAAGCAACATATGAGTCATTGAATAATACATCTGTAATGAAGAATGGAGTAATTCCAGGTACAGTGAAATGTTAACATTTGAATGCTGAGTGTTAATTCCTGAGAAGACCTGTAGTTTTGTTTAAGACTTGCCTATGCTAGCCATAGCAATTGTGGTAACAGAATTCCTTATAATCTGTTTACTACAGAAGAAATTAATTCTCAGGACACAAATTTATCAAGGACAGAAGAAAACTTTCACTTGGTAAAAGAAGAAAATCTACATAATGGAGAAAATGAGCAAAGAGAAGATGTGGAACAACCAATAAGGCACATCAATATTACTGGAGAAATTGTCATACCACCAGGTGGAAAAACATTCATAGTGATCATATGCACAGCTGTGTAAGTATTTCTTTCCATTGATTCTGACCAATACAATGGAAACAAGTCATAAAAGTCGACTTAGTAGTTCCCTTTTTCTGGGCATGGTTCTCTTTTTGGTGTAGGATCAAGTAAGCCAATACATATTAGCAAATGGTGTGGAAACCCATATTAGACCTTGAAAGTAGTTGGCATAGAGACTGAAAATCCAGACCGTAAATCTGGACAGTTCAGTGTCTGCACTGAGTTCATTTTATCAGCCAAAACCAGACTGTAGCTTTAACCTGAGCAAGTAGTGTTAGTTGGCGTGGTAGGCCAAAGAGAAAGTCGGCTAGAATCCTTCTGGGATGCCCTTGTTTCAGGCACATAGTAACAGTGTTGGACTGTGTAGTTACGGGGTTTCAGAGCAGATGGTGTGCTAAAATCTTTTGTCTTAAGTTCCTTAGAAACTTATCTGAAGAAACTGTTCCCTCTGTCACTCACCAAGCTCCGCTTACGCATGAAAAGTGTGTTTTTCAGAAATAAAGAATCTTTCCTACTTTCTCCACTTGATGTGTTTGCAATTAGGGCTCAGTTCCGAGTAGCCTTAAGCAAGGTGGAACAAAGCTGTTGCTGCAGGCAGTGAAGGGATATGCTTCAGGTTCCTCTGTTGGAAATGTTTGGCTGATCTTTTTCAGTTCCAGTAACTCCAAGGTGTTCCTTGTGACGGAAGTATTAGTTTTGTACCCAGTATGTTGAGGGGAAGGCTCTTACTTTGAACCTAAGCATTTGATGAAATTAGGGTTTTGAGATTCCTACTCTTCTTCTTTTTTGTTTTGTTTTATGTGTGGTTTGTTGTTTGGGGTTTTTTTGTTTTTTGTTTGGTTTTTTTTAATTATTGTTATTTATGATATCTGGATTGAACTCGGGATGGGGAGTAAGTGTGAGGAATTACCCGAACTTAGCAGTTCTCATATATTACTGAAATGAGAATCGGCAGTTTTATTTTAAAAAATTATTACGACTGGGGAGACTAAAGTGTGAACATGATGGTTCTAAGAACATAACTTCTGTTTACTTGAAGAAATCCTGGATACAGTAAAGAACTCTTGTTGCTTGGTTTTTCTGATTTTACTGTTGGACGCTATATGGAAGCCACTGTAACAAATGAAGAAGAATTACTAATAGCACCTGTGGAACCATTTTCTCCAAGAAAGCCTAAAATTGTTCCAGAACCTCAGCCAAGGCAGACAATAGTGGTTGCCCCTAAATATAGAAGGTACTGTGAATTAGAGCTAAAAATAACACCTAATACTGCTCTGGTTGTTACTACTGTATCTGTTCTGTAATGCTGACAAAGAAAATGTGAAACTGGGGGAGTCCGTCTGTGTTTATATGCATATGTTGTAAACAAGATAATTGTGGACACTACTGATATAAGAGGTCATTTTACTAATGAACTACTTGATTTCTTTGTAATTTAGTCAAACAAGAGCTCTTTCTACTATATAATGTGATAAGATTAACACTATTGCATAGCAATCTACAAGTAAGAATTATGTTATTAAGAAAAAAAGATGGAAAATCAACAGTAGTTTTCTGAGAGTTGGCTTCCTAACTCCTTAAGCAACTTAGACATCCATATCTGATAAATATTTCCCATCTTTCATTCAGAGCTTTTACTTTTGCAAATAAGCTTCCATTAAACTATTGGCTTAGTTATAAAAATGTAAACTGAAAAAGCAGACACATGATGTTTTCAAATAATCTGTAACTGGAACACTTATCTTTCTTTGCAGTATGGCAAACTTACCAATTGTCACTTTGAAGGAGTCGTTTGGTCTCTCATCTCTCATTTATAGCCTTGATGATGCGGCATGTTAATTAGCTAGTTTTCCCATGTCTAATTTGATATGTCATACATCTTTGTTCTAGAAGTCGCAGAAAGCAGTTGCCAAGCTTTCTCCCGCATTATACCATACCAGATGAGTTAAGAAAATGCGTGGAGCAGAAGTTAGACATACTCACCTTTCAGCCTCTCCTAGCAGAGGTATGCAAGTGTAGGTTTATATAAGAAAATACTTCATCTAATTGTCTTTGCTCAAACTGGTCTTAATTTAGCAAAAATGTGTGGCTCTTAGCGTAATAGAAGATGATGTAATACTGTTACCAAGTAGACTTATGACTTCAGTCTGTATCCTGTAACTTCTTTAGGTTTCAGTGTGTCACAGAATCCGAGCTTACAAGAGCACAGAAGGATAAATGTGAAAAACTGAGAAGGGAGTAGAAATATACTGGAGGAGGCATATTACAGAAGCTGGACAAAGATTCCTCTTCACTCTCACTTTTTAGACATCATTGGAAAGGGTTTTTGTGGTGTCAGAACAGTAGTCTAGCAGTTGTTTCATAGCAAATTAAAGCAGCAATTCTACAGTTACTGCAATAACAGAGGATTATTTTCTGGTTGTTCAAAACACTTTTTCTAAAAATCCTCAAATTTAATTGTTCATGTTCATGAACTATGACTTGTTCACATTCTTCTGTAAGTACAGCAGAATATTTCAGAATATGTAAAAATAATAATAATAATCCCCACCCCAAACACCCCAACCATGAAGTCTAACAAGAATATTACAATGATTCCTTGTCCAAAACTTTGTATTGATTTCTGGTAGAGCATTGCTGCAACTCAGTTTTTGCCGTTGCTAACTTTTTAAGGACTTATAAACTGGGGCTCATAGTTAATTTTTTAAAACTGTGAAAGGCTGTGTTGTCTTCTTCCTAAACAGCTCACACAAAACCCGAGGTCACAGCATTACGACAGCAGGTTGGTGATCCTCTCCCACAAAAAAAAAAAATAAAACCCTGTAGTATTTGAAATAATTTTATACTGAAAGCCTGAGAATGGTAACTTCTTAACCACACCTTAAGTTCTGTCCAGCACTTGTGACTTTAAGTCACTGCTCTGGAAAGCACTGCTCATTCACCCTGTATTTGAGTGAGAAGATGCCAAATAGAAAGTGTTCTGTGCTATCAGTCATTGTTTAGATAGAGCTCTGTACTGTTGGAGAATACTTCTTGAGTGAGATGCATTAAGCTCTGAGGCAGAAAGTTCAAGTTCTTTCAGCTTGCCTTAAGTGGGTCAATCATCAACCAGAACCAAGACTGGCATGACTTCTTCTCTTCATCCACCTCTGCCCAGTGTACTTAGATTTTGTGCTTTCTGTGAAACTGCCATTGTGTTAGGGAGAGACTCGGTTAGCTCTTTATCTGACTGGCTATTGTATCTGAGCTGCAAGGACTACATGAATTCTGCTTTGTCTACTGGGGGAGTTTAAAATATTAGCTAGCGCATAGATACGTATGTTTAGGTACCTTAGCTGGCAACCCAGTTGCTGTGCATTCTGTGTTAAGAGGTGTTTGTGTATTGTTAAGAATATTGGATTCCATATCTTGGTGTAGAAGTTAAAAACTAATGTATATTGCTTTGTTTTTCAGCATCTTAGTCTAGATAATTATAAAGCCAACTTTTCTACTCTCTTGTGGCTTGAAGAGATCCATGCAGAAATGGAGATAAAAGACTTTAACATGAGTGGGGTTACTTTGAAAAGAAATGGAAGCTTTTTAGTGTTGGAAGTGCCAGGAGTGGAAGAAGGCAGACCTCACCTGATTGCAGGTAGTAATTAATGTGAGATAAAGCCAAATAGTGTGTTGATTGGTATTTTCTCCAAACTCCATCGCTTATTCATTTGTTTAAAGAAGTCTTTCACTTACTTGAACACAAAGTTAGTCTTGGCTACCAGAGAGGTGAAATGTGGCGTTAGTGTCTCAGTGTGAGTCTTACAGTGGCTGCTGTCTGAAGCAGCACTGCATGCGTCTGTTCTTATGCATGTTCTGATATTGTAAGATTTTTTTTTTTTAATGTATAAAAATTGGGGCTTAAAAGACAATGGGTGTAACAAAAGCAAAAGCTGGGAAAACAGTTAAAATAGAATTCAGAATCTAATGTAATATGCAAGACAGTGTTTTCAGGAGGCGTCTGGTGGCACCAGTATTAGATGCCTTTTAAAATGTGATACACAACTGCATATGGCATTTCAGAACAGGTACTCACAGCAACTTTGAAGTTAGTTACCGTGTAGCATCCTGCAAATTCCTAGTTTAACTATGCAAAAGAGGAAGAAATTAAGTTCTGTGGCAAGAATTTTACTATTCCTTGTAACAGTATGTTGCCTTTTAACTTTGTTTACAATTAGGTGATATGGTGATACTGAAAAGCCAGGTCTACTCTGAACATATAATAGAGTACGTTGCCTATATTACTGAGGTAAGCAAGGTGGATCTCCTGTTGAAAATACTGTGACCTCCTGGTTTCAAAAGGAAGGAAGCTGGCAGTTCATGGGGTTAAAGACTAGTTTAACCTGAATCTGGATTTGTTTTATCTACATTCTGAGTGGTGACTTTGTATTTTTATTGTATCTTTAAAGACTTTAGTTTCACTGTTCTTTCTAGATTATAACCTTTACCTGCTCTGAAAGTACTTGTAACGTAATCTAGATATGAGATATGTTGGTAGCAGGTAAATCTAGATGTTCTTTTTGGAGGTGCTGAGAGGGTTCAATGCTTTCAAAGATAATTCTTTGCTTTTAAAGTACTAAACGTTCATCAGTAAACTGGCTTTTTTTTACCTGCAACAGATATGTAATGAAGATGTTAGTCTTAAGTTTGATGCAGACTTTGAACAGGCTTACAACTCAGAACCCATGGATGTGGAATTTGTTCACTGCAGGTATTTTCACAAGTTCCCAAAAAGCTGCATTTTATGATTCCTCTAGTAAAGTATCTTTCAAAATACACATGACACTAGTTGTTTTGTTGGATACAAGTAGGAGAAGGACACAATCAAAATCTTGCCAAATCTCTCACCTCTTTCCCTCAGCACACTTTTGCCACTACATTTGGTGGTGAAAGACTGTGACTATAGTCACTGTGGACAGAGAATTGTTAAGCCTCTCTTGTAACATGTAAATGATTGCACCAATGCCAGGCAGTGAGTGAAATGGTGGGGCAGTGAGGTGGGATGTGTTGGTTTGGGGATTTTTTTCCCTGTATTGTTGTTGTGGAGTTTTGGGGTTGTTTAAGAAAAAAAATAACAATATGGCTGCAAGAATATTTAAAAAAATATTTGTTAACCACTCATCTTTTTTAAATTTGCTTTTATTCATGGGCTGTTATTGTCCGTATATAGTTGTTTAATCTTCTCTGTAAAATCAGCTTTGCAGAGACCTGCCTTGAAAGAAGTAAGTCTGGAATACCAGGCCAGCTTTGTCTCATTAAGAACTAGAGAATATATGTATCCCTGTTATTCACAGCAAAGCTGTTGATTGACGCATCTGCAGCATATCTCTCAACAAATGCTTCTTTTTAAAAAAAAAAAAAAAAGTGTTTCTATACAACACTCCTATTTTTATAAGTACTGATACATAGTAAAAATACTGGATACCTTGTAGATGCATGCTGTTGTAGCTCCTGGAAATTTAAGCTTTTACTTTTATTTACAAATTTTTATTCCAATAACAGGATTACTAGCAGACGATGTCAGCTGGCAGTTGAGCAAGCGGTCTACCTAGGTGAAAAAGGTACACTTCAGTTGACTTAAGGTGTCTAGAGGAGTTTTTTTTTTGTGGGGAGTCTTGTGTTTTTATATTGCTTTCACATCAGGGCATACTGAGAAGCATATGTTGTAGTTTGCTCTTAAAGGAGTTTTCTGTAATTTTATTTTTTTTTTTTAAATAACTTTGAATCTAGAATAGGTGTCATCAGAATTATGTCATCTGTTGGCCATCACAGGGGAAAGGAGTGGAAACAAGGTTTTGTGAACTGTTTGAGCCAATAAGAAGTGGAGAAATCTTACTGTTGTAATAATAGCAAGTGAAAAGGCAGTGTTTTATGTTACCTCAGAATATATTAAAATATAAAGAATTCATAAAGAATATAAAAAAGCAGTGATTTCTTGGGTTTTGGTTGAGTAGAACAATCCATATGAACTTCACACAGGTCTCTACCACTTTTGTGTTGGTTCTAATAAATCAGTTTTGGCAACTCAGAGCAATTTAATGTATCAGCAGTAATATAATCAGTGAAACACGTGAAGTGTTTGCGTGGCTTTCAAATTTTTCTACTTTCTGTTTTTCCTATAACTTTGAAGTGTTATTTCCGGAAAGGCTTGACTTAAAATCACCGCAAGCTATCAAGACCCGGAATGCTACTGAGTATTGTGTTGTTGATGATGGCCTTGAACAACATTCCCAGCAGGAAAGCAAGGTATTTATTCTGTCAATGTTCTTTAAATGCTAAATATCATTCAGATTGCTATCAAATACCTGCGTTACAGGTGTTGTTAGAAAAGATTTGCATAATGGAGTATCAAAGAATCAAAGTTTGTGCTCTGCTGCTTTCTGATGACAGAAGTCTTTGTTTGCTTCCTTAGGATAGGGGATTTTATGATAACTGATACTATTAAACTAACACTCCCGTCTCAAATGGAAAGTGCTTATCAAAAAAAAGAACAAACTATGATTATAATTGGAGTTGTTGGATTTGCCTTCAACTAGTTTTTGTAGGTACTTTTCAGACACTGTCGGTTTTTTGTCAGAATCTTGTCCGTGCTGTCGTCTTTCTGATGAGGATTTGTTACAGACCACCAGACAGTACTGCTGCTGTTCCATTCTCCTGTGGTAACAGCTCAGATGTGTTGCTGGTTGTGCAATTAATAGTGTGCAGTCAAGGATCGCCTGCAGATAGACCCAGAGCCATGCTGGTGAAAGCTGCAGCACAGCTAGTTATTGTTCTGCAAGATGCTTGCTTCTGCTAGAGCCTTTCTGTTTGACTAGAAGGATGGTGGAGAACATCAGCTGGACCTCTCATGCTTACCCCAGGGCTATATAATCCATCCTTGATCTATTCAAGGTGTCACTAGTACCCACATGGGTAAGCAGAAAAGGGAGTAGTCAGAAGGACTAGATGAGCGTTGCAGTCTTTTCATGGCACCATGGCTCTGGGGAAGCGGCAAATATCTCTGGATGATACCTCTGTCCTGTACAAGAAGGAGTAATCAACTTCTAACACTCATCACTTCACTGGATTAGGATCAGTATTAAGATGATTGAGGCATCTGGTCCAGAACCTTGCGAACACCACATTTGCTACAAGAAGTTTTCTCCCATGCTGCAATCTGAAAGAGATATTATCTTACTTAGTCGTATGGAATGTGAACGTTAGCTTTTGTGGAACGAAACAAGTTACTCAGCCATGGCTTCAAAATCCTCATCTGAGCCTGCAAAGTATTTGTGAAATAAATGTTTAATGTTAACATAAGACAAACTTTTAGAAATCTTAAATTTGAGGTGGGAATTCCTAGCACCTTCTTCTACTACTCTTATATTTCTCTCTTCACAGTAGATACTCTGTTTAATGGGATAATGGTATTTAATGGGAGAAATTAAAACCTAGCAACTTCAAAAGTGTTAGTGAAGATAGTTGCCTGTCATCTTAAGGTTGTAAATGCATTTATCTTCACTTGCTGTTTTCAGGTCAAAAAACTGCAGAACAAACAGGCACAATGCACAGCATCAAGGGAGATGACCCTAACAGATGTGATGAGAGTAGCTGCGCAAACAAGCCAACTTGGTATACCTTAGTACTTTATTCCAGTATAGACAGTTCAGGATGGCAGTCACTTCAGTAAACAAGGGCTGAGTAAGATACCTTTTAGATATCCTCATGCTCTGTCTTTTAAAGACAAGTTCTAGGACAGTATTAGCAGGAAGCTTCATTGGAGTCTTTCTATGGATTACTTGGACATCTCCAGTTCATGGAATCATAGAATGGTTTGGATTGGAAGGGACTTCAAAGTCCCTTGAACTCATCTAGTTCCAATTGCCTGCTGTGAGGAGGGACACCTTCCACTAAATCAGATTGCTCAAAGTGCCATCCAGCCTGACCTTGAACACTTCTAGGGAGGGGATATATTTTGTACTCCATAAATTATAATTTTCCAGATGTTTACTGGAAAATTTTTGGTCATATTCAAAGTTTCCAATTTGTTACTGGGATGCTGTCTCTCCTTGGGATAGCTGCTTTGCCAAACATGCTAAAAACATTAGAAAAGTTTTCAGAAAGCCTGGATCATTCCTATGCTTTTCTGGCAAGCGTGACTTTAAATATCAGTGTGCTTAATCGCCAAAGAGGGTGATTTTATCATTTTGTAGCAATAGGATGCCTAAATATGGAATAAATTACCTAGAATGCACTTCTGTCCAAAGATTAAAAAGATTTTGCTGTGCAAAGCTAAAGATAGACTAATTCAGAGAGTATTAAGAAAAAAGTTTCAGTAGTCGTGACTTACTGGTGCTATCCACAAAGTACCGGTTACTGAGAGTTACTGAAATTTTGCTATTCTAGGACAAATAAGTGAGCTTGATGCTAAAATTACTGAATAGAGTTTTTACGGATTTTTGGGTTATGTAATCATAACTTTTCTGGCCTTCAATTTTATTAAAGATCTAATATACTTCTGAACTATTAATAGCTTATTTTCTACATGCTATTCTATGAAATCTGAATTTTTGAGAAATTCCGTAGTTGTTACCATATGAGGAAAAAGAAAAGTTTTTTTAAGCATAATGTGAATTGGAATTGCCTTAATCTACATATGTTAAAAATATTTCTGTGGAGTTTTAATATATGTTTATCTTGATTATAGTTGATGAAACTGTGACACTTAAACAGAGAGCTGGTGAATTTTTTAATCCTATGCTGAATGAGCAACAGAAACTGGCAGTGAAGAGGATACTGAGTGGCGAATGTCGTCCAACACCTTATGTTCTCTTTGGACCACCAGGAACTGGCAAAACGTTAACAGTAATTGAAGCTATTTTACAGGTAATGGTGGGTGACAGATCAGTCATCTCTAATCTTTTCAGTGTTGGAACGCTTACAGTAATTCTGAAGTATAGTCACATTTTTTTCCCATGGAGTTCTCAAAATACTCTTTTTAAGATCACTTTCTATAGCTCCATGAAAGAGGAAAGATCTTGATATTAATTTAACAGAATTCCTGAATGGCTTATTTTCAAGTCGCCTTGTCTTTGTCTTTAAATCTTTAGTGAGCAACAGCTAACTTGTGATTCCAGTAGTGCATAATATATTCTTGGAGCCCAAGTATACATTAATATGATAACTGTTAATTAATTCTGCTGTCAGTACACTCAGAGTACTTAGTCATGACTGTCAAAATTAGTGTTCTTAAACTGCAAAAGGACGAATTAAGATAATGTGTATGCAAAACTTTGGGATTCTGTATTCAGTGAAATAACGTGGGCATGTTGGAGCTATTGCTACTTCTCTAAGTAACCTTATTTTAATGTCCATCTTCTTCAATGTAGATACATTATACTTTACCAGACAGTAGAATTTTGGTTTGTGCGCCATCAAATGCTGCAACAGATCTGATTTGCTTGCGACTGCATCAAAGCAATCTGTTAAAACCAGGAGCTATGGTCCGAGTTAATGCTAGCTTCAGGTCAATAGAGGTAAATATTATAGATGTCTGCCAGTTAATATTTCCATTTTAGTATTTCCATCTTAAAATACTGATTTAGTAACGTCACTGTCAGTGGTTATTATGCTGCTTATGCTTGTTTAGGATCCAAAGCACAAACATATGACTTCAGCTTTTCCAGAAGACTAACAGGAAAATGTTGATCGTAGTCCTTTATCTGATTGTTTGAGTGTAGAATCTTAACCTCTTTTCTGCTGTGCTTAACTCCACAAGCAGCATGTACGTATTGGTGGGATTTCATTTCAGTGCGTGAATGGGTCTAAGTGTAAAAATTTGGCTCAACTTCTAAAATAGTTCTGTGGGCTTTTTTTATTTTAATTAAAAGGTTTTGACTGTGAGCTGCATTTTGTTTTATGAAATACCTTTCTGTTTTTGCAGCAAGTTGATGACATGGTGAAACCTTACTGCAAAGATGGTGATGATATTCGGAAAGCGTCATGGTTCAGGATAATAATTACCACATGCAGCAGTGCAGGAATGTTTTATCGAACAGAAATACGGTAGAGTACTGTGCTACAAAACCCAGAGCTCTTAGGTACCCTCTGTACTGTAACTTGAGATATTTTAATACAGTTTCTTGAATGTGCCTCTATTTTTAAATTGTCTTTCTAGCAAACCACTTGGTTTTAGTAATGTTTCAGCAGAGACTCTCCATGTTAAATTTAAGAATGATCTTAATGAATGTTTAAAGTATTTGACACAGTAACTTCTCCTCCACTAGCAGTGGCAGTTTTGCAAGCTATATTGCTATTGACAATCACTTTGGCTCAAAATGATTGTCACACTAAAAATTATATTGTGTTTGGTTTTAATAATGTTTTAGTTTGTTTTTTACTAACTAAACAACCAACATGTCAAGTGCTGTTAACTAAAGATTCCTCTGATTTTGATTTTAACTTTATAAAAGGACACTCTGAAGCCTAACTGGCTTGAGTTGTTTGATAGAAACAAAGCCTGGGGATTATCTTTGCTACACAAAGTGCATTGTTCTAATTAAACAGCTGAATGAATTTGAGAACAAGGAAAGCTTTTCTAAGCATCTAAACCTTACTAGAAACAATGCTGTAGTTAAGATAAGCAGTGGTTATGTATACTAGAGTAGGTAAGTGAAATCAAAGATGACAAAGTTACTGTGGTGGTTTTTCTATATTCTATGTTGAAAATACCCACCTTTACTCTGTGTGTGTGGAGTTGCCTGGTACACTTGACAAGGAAGTTAAGAGAATTGCTAAGGTCAACCACAGGGTGGCAGAATGAACTAATCTGAAAACAGCCCTGTTTCAGGTTCATGTTATTTAATTCTAGGCTTGGACACTTCACTCATGTCATTCTGGATGAGGCAGGGCAAGCAAGTGAACCAGAGAGTCTGATTCCTATTGGGTTGATTTCGGAAGCTAATGGACAGGTAGTTCTCTTAGCATTATTTACTGAAAGGAAAAAAGTTTTGGGTTTTTTTTTGTGTACTGTTTGTATTTTTGTGAATTACATAGAATGCAAGCAGCCATTTCCTGGTAATGAGTATGGAATTCTGAGTACTTGTAATAGATCTTATTCATGTGCGATATCCATTTTCCACACTTAAATGAGTTGTTTTACACCTAAAACGGGTCTGCATTGGTAGGACAGTATCCAGTGTGTGCAAGGTATCAAATATGTACTTCCTTAGTTTAAGACAACAATATCCTTCTATCCTGGGCCTAACCCTTCTTCAAAAACATTAGATGTTTGGAGGAAAATGTATATACTTGATATAAATTGACTTCTGAATGTTGATTTCTGAAGTGTGTATGTTGTTATTGAAACTACGTTTTTTTTAATTAACTGTTTTAATACAACGTGGATTTTTTAATTGCATGTACAGATAGTTCTTGTTGGAGATCCAAAGCAGTTAGGGCCAGTAATAAAATCTAAAATTGCACTGACTTTTGGATTAAATATATCCTTGCTGGAAAGACTGACGTCAAGAGAGATATATCTGAGAGATGAGGATGCTTTTAGTGCCTGTGGAGCATATAATCCTTTGCTGGTGAGTAAAACTATAATTTTTTTTTTTTCATCTAAATCTACAGAGAAACTGTGGTTCCTGCTGTTTCCTTACCACCTTTTGGCTCTCTGATGCTTAGTGATAAGTCTAGCTTGAGCATTAGTTCTCTAGCAAAGCTTGATTATTTTGAATAGAGACTCTGAATAGCAAGGATACTGAGCCTTCCAGCATGTTAAAACCCTTCTTTGAAGAGTTTCTTGATTCTTAAGCAGAATAAGTCAAATATGGTGCACAAAGTAGAATTCTAAATAGTGCCTTAAAATTCCCTTCTGTCTCCATTGTCCATGTTTACCATAACTTCATAACGTAGTTTGAAGGAACAAGTACAACTTTAACTTTTACATAAAAAGACAAAGCCTCCTCTTTAAACATAGAGATTAATTTTGCAAATATCATGTTTCAGGAAGGGAAAAAAGAAACTATTCCTGTTTCTTTATCACCTGTTCCTCTGAAGGATAGCTTCCCAAAACTGTTGTATGGTGAAGTACTGAAAGTCTGTGTTAAGTGGCAAAGGTAGCATAGTACATAAACGAGGACAGATGTTTCAGCTGCTTTAAATTATTGTCTGAATCTGAAATATAGGACTGAAGGTAAACTGACTAAGAATTTTGTGGTAATATACTTTGAAGAATCAAACTGAGAGCAAAAGATGACCATGTAAGCAGAGGGAGGGAGGAAAATGATGGCAGACTTCAGAGGCAGAGCAGGGATGTTTGTCCCTAGGCTTTAGGCTGGGTTCAGCCTACTGAAAAACCTGTCATGCTTCCTCCTAAAAATCTGTTACAGCAAACTTTTATTGTTGTATTCTTTATACAATGCTTAAGAAGAATTGGCATGGTGAGAGAGCAGGAAGTGTAAGAGCTTTAAAGATGCCATTGGACTGAAGTGTCATGTTAGTCTTTTTACAGGACACTTTTTTTTTGAGTTGGTTAGTACTGACTGGAGTGCTTCCTTAAGGCCATTCTTTCATTTAAAGGCAGGTATGGTTCTGGTTTCTAAGGCCAGGTTGTATGAGCTGTTCTGATGCTCCCTTTCTACCTGTCAAGACTTCCTCAAAAAAAAAAAAAAAAAAAAATTA
>WHYT01015890.1:30612-42413 GCA_009806455.1 Tetrax tetrax
TCAAAAAAAAAAAAAAAAAAAAAAATGCCTATAGACCAAATATTTTAAGGAACTGGAGAGTTGCCAGTTCAGCTGTCACATACATTCAGTTGTAGTTGTTTTTTCTTTTTTGCTTTCCTTTAGAGGTGAAAGAGATGGTCCTTTAAAAAACTGCTTTTATTTATATTTACTTATAGAAGATCACACCTGCAGTTTTTTGCCTTTAATACAATTCTTTGTCAGTTTTAGAAAAGCTAAGTGCTAGAGGATAGCAGGTTAGTATCTACTTGGGAGCTGTGTACTGTGAAGTCTAACAAATAATTATCTGTTTAATTTATGGATTTGGGTTTTTGTCTTTGCAGATCACGAAACTCATAAAGAACTACAGGTCACACGCTGCATTGCTTGCCTTGCCATCTAAATTGTTTTATCATAAGGAGCTAGAAGTTTGTGCAGACACTTCAGTAGTAACCTCTTTGTTGAATTGGGGAAAACTGCCCAGGAAGGGCTTTCCGTTAATTTTTCATGGAATAAGGGTACGTAAAATGTTCATTTAGTGAAAGTGTGAATAAGGAGGCCTGATAAGTTTGCTAATGCTGTAGATAAGGTTTTTTAGAGTGAATTCTGGAAAGGATGTGAAAAAAGAATAAACTTTCTTTTGCAAGCAATGTGACTTCCTGACCATCTAGTTTTAGAAACAACTAGTGAAGTCAAATGTTTGGCAAGAACTTGAGCAGCTGCCCATTGAGGTGTATTGTGAAGACATTTTGATACAAATTTAAATTTGTAGCAGATAGATCAAAATGGAGCTACAGTAAGCTGCCTTTAGATTGCTTTTGATGAGCGTTTACTGCGTTAGAATGAATGCAAGTTTCTAAAACAGGAGAATTATTAAGGGTAAAGTAGGCAGGAGAAAAAAATAGTACTTTGGAAAAGTTTTTCTTTAGTCTTCCAAGAAGTTAATAGAAGGTCATAACATCTGCTACTTGGAGAGGCTTGATTTTGAACTCCTCTACCTTGCACAAAAGCAAGATACCAACTTGCTAGCACATGTTATTTAGAGTTGAGATGTAACTCCTTTGTGGCACACTTAAAGTACTGTTGTCATATAAATTCTCCAGCTTAAAACAAAAATACAGAATGTTAGCTGATGCTTGTTCATTGGAAAGGGTGTCTAGCCAAGAAAAGAAATTGTTCATAACAGTACACCACTTTGTTTTGTTTTGTTTTTTATTTCAGATGTATAAAAATAATCTATTAATAAAAATGTAGTTACTTCGATGCCTGGTCCTCATCTTCTGATTTCCTTTCCCCTAAAACAGGGCAGCGAAACACGTGAAGGTCACAGTCCTTCATGGTTTAATCCAAGTGAAGCGGTTCAAGTAATGCAGTACTGTTCCCACCTTGCTAAGAATGAAAACACTGCAGTGTCAGTGACTGATATTGGAGTGATTACACCATATCGTAAACAGGTATAACTGATGTCTAAGAACTTCACAGTTGCTGTATTTCACCTTGTGATTTTATATTGTGGCTGTGATTTGTTAAAACAGGGAGGCATATCTCAAAACTTCACTATTGTGTGTCATATTACACAGTGTATTATGAATCACTAATGATGTTTCCCTTCAAATCTAACCTAGAGAAAGACAGCTATAATGGCATTCTACTTTTTTTAGCTTTAAAAATCAAAAGGTGATTAAGGAGAGATCTGCTTGTGGTTTTGGAGAGAAGTAAATTTTTCAGTTGTTGGGAGTAAAGAGTGCAAGTCAAGAATTTATTATCCAGCAGCTGGAAGAACAGTCTGATTCTGTCACTTACTCTCTGCACTGACAAGTGGAACAAAAGGGAAATGTAGTGAAGTAGATGACGTATCACCTTGTTATGGCTTTGAGGAAACCAGAGGAAGCAGGCCTTCTTAGCTGTCCTGTAGTCAGTTGACATTTGTGCTGCTATTTAAACCCTAAGAGAATGTTGAATGTCAACTTCAAATGCTGAGCTTAATTTTTAAAGCTATTTATATTCAAGTTTAAGTATGTGATGTCTACTTTCATTTTAAAAAAAAGATTAAATCTCCTTTCATGTCCAGAGGATGCTCTATTGTTTTTCTTGATGTTCACATCTCGGTATTCAGGCCTTGCATGCCTGGGTTAGGGAAACTGTGGTGTGTAGAAAAAAAACAACCACTTTTGAAGAAATCTCACTTGCAAATTAGAGCTCTGACTGTACTGATCCTACTGGTCAGGTATATGCACCTGCCCATGTTTAGTTATATAAATATTTGAAAAATAAATACTATGTGTGATGTAACGGAACCTTTTATAGTCCCTTAAACATTTCACATCATTTAATACGATTACATCCTCCATCTGCCTGTGATGCATGCAGGTGTGAAAGTCACCTTGTATTGCAGGAACACTGATTAGAAGGTAGTCCACAGATGTAAGTAGTAAGTGTGGTTTTGGATGTAATGCACATTGGAAGAAGAGCAATTATGGATCTAAGTTGTGCTTCTCATTAAAATCTGGATTAGTAAAAATCTGTTTCTATTTGAATGATGGTACTGCACCTTCTGAGTTGTATAATAAGTGTGATACTTCTCAGGAAAAGTTACTGTTTTATTTTAAAACCATACTAGTGAATGATGGCTAACCTTTGTGTAGGCATTCCCTGTGACACCTCTGTGCTAAATAATACTTGTCTATGTAGTATGTTTTCAGTTTTGAAGTAATCTACTCTCAAATGTAAAAAAAATTCCTTCAAACGCTCCTTTTCTTTTTGGTAGGTGGAAAAAATTAGATTTCTTCTGAGAAGTATTGATTTGGTAGACATTAAAGTTGGCACAGTAGAAGAGTTTCAAGGGCAGGAGTACCTGGTTATCATCTTATCAACAGTAGGTATATTTGTTGTGGTCCTGTGGAGAGTTTTTGTATGTGTCTAATTCTCTGTGTTTGTTTCCCTTTTGATATAGGGCTTTTAAAAATAAAAAATAAAAATGTAAAAGCTATATTTTTGTCAGTCTGTCACAGTATTTGAAAGCAGAGCTTATTTTCAAGTGCATGGAAACAGTACAGCATCTGTGACTTTTGAGGTAAACCTTAAACCTTTGCAGATACTTGTGATTACCCACATGAAACTCTACAACAAAATAATGTACCTTTCACCTAAGTGTGTGTAGGGAGGATGGAAACTGAAAGCATTATAAATATTAGAGAGATAACTGGGTAAATCACAGTATTAAACAATAATTACTATTTGACTTTTAAAAGCTGATGTAGTTTCGTGCATTCTTTTTCATCTTCAGTTTGAGAATCATCACTTCATGGTATACAGCTGATGACTTCCCAGACACCAGTGGTGACTGTCCCTAGGAGCTGGATACCCTTTATTACAGATTATTTATTTTGTATTGGTAGGAGAGCACTTGATAGTCTCTCATGATCATCTTGATGGTGCGCTTCAAATGCTGTGCTGCTTGTACTATAGGGATGTTGGGAAAGGTCTTTTCTAGGTGCTAGCTTTTTGAATCTGAAGCTATCAAATACCTTGAAACAGTCTGGGGGGGGGAATAATCTATGCTGTATTTCTACTTCAACAGTACACTAGTCACAGGCCATCATTTTAACAGTACATCACCTCCTTGATTCAGAGTTGGTTTTGGTTGACTGCGTCTATGTAAATATGAAGGTACAGGAGCATAAACTGCATGACTAGAGACTTTTAGATAACCATGAAAATGCCAAAGTATTTAGTTTCACTCTTTGCAATAAGCGGGTCTTTCAGAAAAATGCTGACAAAAGGGAGCGTTCAGGAGATGTGGGGAAAATGCACGTGTTTGGGAAGATGATGCTTGTGGATTTGTGTTGAGCCCATCCCTTGCAATTGACAAAGGGGGAAAGGGAGGATTGTCATAGAGTGCTGGGAGGGAGTTGCTGTGATTATTTGGAAGCTGGCAGGCATTGTCTCCCTTTCTTTTGCAAATATGATGACCAATATGCTTCAGCAGATGTCTATTTTTTTCTGAAGGATCTCAGTGCACGTTATCTGCAGATGACAAAGATGTAGTCACAGGTTTCAGGCAGTTGTATAGAGTGGAAATCCTATCTGTAGAAGGGGAGACATCATGCTTCAAAAGACGCTGAGGGGAGATGCAGATGTATGCCAGTTCTCTCTCTCTCTCTAAGTGCTAGGTATTACTCTAGTGCTGTGCTGGATCAGTGGAAAAGACAGTTGGGAGACTTTAAACATCAGCAAGTGATACCAGTTCAGTGTACGTGATTGTGTTTGAGGGTTTAGTCTTTCTTTTGATGGGTGTTATGGGCCTTACGTACGTGTGTTTCTACTGGAATTCAGTTCAGAATACAAAAAAGATCTGCATACACTTGCTTTTTTCAAAATGGTAATGTGGTTTTGGTGCAGTAAGTCCTAAAGTGAAATATTTCAGTGTTTGGAACATGGAGTTCCAGAGATGTTTGTGACCTGGGATCCCTCAGGGCTGTTCAAGAGTGTACAGTACAGGTGGAGCCTATGTAAGTCTGAGTAATGGCATGTAAGGCAAACTGATCAAAGGAGGAAGTATAGGCCAGGAATGTATAGGTGAAGATACGACTAGTACTGGAGTACTTCTAACAGGAGCATGTAGGATTTCCAGGAGAGAGGAGAATGAAATAGCTGTGTAAACAACTGAAGCACTAGAAAGCAGGATGAATGCAGAGGTGGAGGAAGAGAGTGGTGGGGGGATTCTATTGTGGCTTGAGGGGAAGAGTTTGTGGGATTTTCTTGCTTGTGGTTTTCTTTGTTGGGTTTTTTTGGTTTTGTTTTGTTTTGTTTTTCTTTCCCTGAGGGCAGTGATAGTGTGCTTACTTGCTTTGTTCTGCATCATACCATACTTTTCAATCCAGTATCTCAAAGTAGTTCTAGTTAGGTACTATGCTCATATTGATAAGAACTTGTTATTTAGGTCATAATTTTTTTTTTTTAATCAAAGATCAGTTCAAATATAAATTAAATAGAAGCAAAAACGTAATGAGCAATAGTTATAGCACACTAGTTTATTTGGCTGTTTTTTCTAAGCTAAGTCAAACTACACTGAGAATACTGAAGAAGGCTTGCAGAAAGACACACTGTGGATTGCTGTTCAACTGTAGGAGCTCTAGCATTTCTTCTACTGAAAACAGAATCACTGGGTTTTAGGAAGCGTTTTTGGTATCCTGTGTTTCAAATTATAGTGGATAGTCCTGGTGCTAAAATAAAACTAGTATACAATTCTCTTGAAATTGCTGAAGTTGCATTAGCAGCCTGTTGGAGAACAGACCTTCTGTTTGAAAGCTAATGGTGGGAAATAGCTTGCTGAAATTTGGATTCTGAAACTAACTTGTGCATTGCTGACACTGAGCTCTAGATTGTAAGCAAATATTATGTTAAAGTTATACTGAGGTTAACTAAGTTGCTTTCTCATTATTCTGTTTCTAAAATTATCTGTAATTAATTTCAGGTGCGATCTCATGAAGACTTATTCGGTGATGACAAATACTGTTTGGGCTTTCTTTCTAACCCAAAGAGATTTAATGTAGCAATTACTAGAGCAAAAGCTTTGCTGATTGTTGTGGGAAATCCTCATGTTCTTGTGAAAGTAAGTTTTGGTTTTGTATCTCTGAATTGCATGTGCTATTTGCCACAGTAAATGAACGATTTGTGGGATAATCTGATGTGAGGGAACATCAGATTATGTTAAGACTTGGTACCCTGTCTTCAGTCTGCATTTGGGAATATCTGAACTCCGTAGGTCCCTGTAAGTATGGACAGTTCAGGTACCCACACAGTAGACTTCTAAGCACAAAGGAAGTCATAATGCTGATCTGTGCATATGGGATCCTACCTCCTTTTTCCTCTTTAGAAGAGGTCAGAACCTCAATGCTGAAGTTCTCCAGCAGCCTGCAAGTCCAGGAAGCCTGTTCTGAACAGCCTTATGCAATCAGATTCTTCACAAAATGCAGTTGCTTCCCTTTTTTAAGTGGAGGGTGGTAGAAGTGATTGTTCCCAGTTAATGTAATAGCTTGCAAGGGAGGCAAGGTTCTGTTTGAACCCGTGTCCTTCTGTAGAAATAAGATTAGCTTTTCTTAATCTAATAAGATGTTATGTCTGACTTTCTGAATGAGAAGGAAAGTGGTATTGCAGAAATGATCTGCAATTACTGTTTAGTCTTCCCACACTTACGTGCAACAAATTTGACTTAGAGCAGCTATAGGTATCTTCCTGTCATGTTACATGATGCTTGCACCATTTGTGGAGTTCTCTTTCTGGAAAAGATCCTATTAAATCTCCTGAGTTTGTATGCCATGTTAATCTGTTTGAAAAATCACTTCACAGAGCAGCATGACTTAAATTAAACATCAGTCTTCTCTTGTAGGATCCCTGTTTTTATGCACTGTTGGAGTACAGTTTAATGAATAGAGTGTACGTAGGTTGTGACCTGCCTTCAGAGCTGGAAAGCCTGCAGAAGTGAGTGTCTGATCTTCACTTTAACCTTGCTAGATATGGATCAGTTTACCATATTTTTAAAGCTAGTGCCATTTAAAAGATTGATAAATACAACAATTTTGCTATCATATTAGGTTTTGATTTTGCATTTTTAAGTACTGTAAACATAATAACAGGTAATGTAACCATATTTCCTCCCACCCTATAAGATTCTGAGCATTAAATATTAAATAAAAGTTGTTGACTTTGGTATTTTACATATCCCCAAATGATGCATTATGTATTTGACCATAAGGATTGGGGGGGTTGAGGGGGGCAGGTACAGGGGAAATGTTTGGGGTGACTTTATTATAATTAAAGAAATTTGCTTGAAGATTGATTTAAACATGTCGCTTCTAGTAACACATAATACATGGTTAAATGGATATTATCTACTAGATTAAAGTTGGGGTTTTTTAATCAAAAATCATTGTTCATGTAACAGTAAGCAAAATTTTTATCCCTTGCCTTTTAATTGACAGGTATGACTAGTTTTTCGATGTTCAAGATGCTTTCAGTCCTCATCTGTTTCAAAGCTAAGGATACTTTATAGAAATTTAGTCCTGAGCAAATCCAGCACCTTTTGTCCTCAAGGAAGGCACATGTTGTGAAATGGCTGGAAGTTTCTCCAAGCAAGATTTGTAATACCTTCTTTATTTTTTATTTTTTTTTTTTAGAAGTGAAAAAGTTTAAATTTAACAGTATGAAATAGCAGTGACAACTTATTTGCTTTTCTGTTTAAAATGTGTATGACTTTATGCCTCTGCATAAAACAGTATGCCTGAATCTTCCAAGCTTCAGAAGAAAAATATTGATGAACTCTTACATTAGCTTTTCTTCATTCCATAACTTTTCCCACTTCTCAATTTTCTTAGACTGTAATGCCTTCTAAAACTGGACCATCCCAAGAACATATAATTGTCTTGTAACATTCCTGTAACAAAATTACAGTAATATTTCCACGATGTGAAGTGGAGTGATACATTAATATCTCCACCTGACTGATGTTGAGCATCTTAAGGCAAGCATCCTTAAAAACTTTACTTTCCAGTTTTTAAGGTGTTTGTATATACAGCTGAGATCACACAGGATTTTCTTGGTTTTCCACTGCAGTCCAGCTACCTACTGTGGTGTATGTCAGAACAATGCTTCAAATGATGCCATTAAAAAAAATAATAATAATAATTAAAACCCTGTTTTGCATTTCCACAAATACATTGTAGCATAAAGTATCGTGTTTTATTTTGTCAAAACTAAAAGTAACTGATGGGTTAGCAGTATTCCTGCTATCAGCTTCACTGGTGACAGTGCTGCCCCTTAAACCATGTTTTTTCTTTTTCTTGTCCTGTCCTTGGTGATGAAGTCTTGCCACACAACAGTTCAGGAATAGTTGGATGAGTAGCCACTGGGTTTAGGAACTGTCAGTCCAACAAAATGGCTTTCTGTAACAGACAGAAGTATTTTGGGTACGTCTGTAGCCTACAGAGAAACAAATGGATGGGGAAAAAAGATAGCGAGCTTTTGTTTGCTTGTTTACAGTCCACTTGTACCACTTCCATTCTTGATATGCACTGTACTACTTTCCTCTGCGATGCACAATACGTAGATACTGCAATGTATAAGACAGTAAATGTGTTAAAACATCAAAGCCAGATACTATGTAAGGGTGCACTGTATTGTGACGCAGAGGGTGGAGAACCCAGAATTACCTCTCACTCAAACTACAGCGTGAGAATGTATCCAGTCTGAGTCACGGCTGTATTTGAGCAGCACTCTAGGCTATTCAGCCCAGCCTCTTTGGCATGGTGCTATGCTGCTTAAATTGGTTTCACTCATGACAGGCTAGAATACCTGGTTTGTGGTGTTGCAGTATGATGCTGAAAATACCAGCATCAGTGATGCCATGTCAGTATTCTACATCAAACTCAGGAAGCTGTTTCACTGAGAATCCGGTGTAGTTGTTGCCGATTGAAAGACCTCTTGCTTCAGGATTGTGTTATGACGTACCACTGTTTAGACCTACTGCTGCTTAGACTTACTGCCAGCCTTGCTTTTTGTCAGTGTGCTCATGCTCTCTTCAGAGATTAATGAAGAGATCATAATGGAGATGGATGATGCTTTATTGCAAGATTAATCCAGACCTTTTGATTACTACTGCCTTGACCTCTGCATAACGAAGTAGCAGAGGATTAATTATATTGTAATACTTAATAGCCACAAGTTAATAATCTTTTAACTATGATAGTTTGCATGTTAACGTCAGTTTCTACAAAGCTAAATACCTGTTTGATTTATTTTTGAACCTTATGCTTTTATTACTCAGCAGAAGTCAAATGATAAATGCCTATTGTCATGCTTGATGTTTCTTTTCCTAAAGCGTTCTTAGTTTAAAGGACAAGTACACATTTTTGAGGGAGGAAAAAAAAAAATCTTCATCTAACAGCTACCTTTTGTCAGTGGAGAAACTCGTATACCCTTTTGACTGATAACTATTCTTATTATAACTCATATCATCCACAACTAAAATGTGGAAACCTTTTCCCTGAGTTACTAAGAATAGCTTCTGACAGTCTTAAAAAGTGTTTCCAGAGAAGTGCTTATGCCTCATTGAGATAGCTGCATGAAGCAAGCTTGTACTCTCTTTATGTTGAAGAATAGGGAGAAAGGGGATTTCTGATCCTGCTTCTATTGTTATGCATTTAAAATGACATAATTTTTCTAACCCTTTCACCTCGTTCTTTGTGCCGCTGCTATTAATGACTGAGAAGCTGTACTGTGTGATATAAAACAACTTTGTCTTCCTCCTTCTCATGCAACGTTTCTCATCTTTCTGCCTACCCAGCTGCTACTGAAAACCTCATTTGAAGAGAGACCTACCCATCAGAATTGTACAGAATTAAATGGTGTTTGCAACTTTAGAACAGTTTCTTCTGGCAGCTTGATCTGCAGGCAGAGCTGTTCCAGAGGTGTTAGCTTCAATATTCTAGTCATCTCTTTCATGAAGACATATGGCTTGATGAGCTGGGATGAGAAAAAGGGGAGAAAACAGTTTGAGTTCTTGCTGTTGGTTAAAATCATCTTTCATTTTTACTGTGGCAAAAAAATTATATAAATTTCTTTTGGGATATGTGAAAAAAGACGATCAGACCCTGCATGCAGAAAGAAGTAGCAATGACAGTCAGTTGAGTCTCTTTCTTTTAGAGAGAATCAAGCTAAGTCTTAACTCTGTATGAAAGCCATGTTCCAGTTATTCAGTTCTGTTTACAGGAACAGTCTTTTCCCAAGAAAAAGAAAACCCTAACTCTTCGTTATGGCTGTTTCTGATTTATTAATTCCTCGCCTTACTAAGAAATTACATAAACCAGACAGGGCTTCTACCACATAGAATCATAGAATGGTTAGAGTTGGAAGGGACCTTCAAAGGTCATCTAGTCCAACCCCCCTGCAAGAAGCAGGGACATCCCTGACTAGATCAGGTTGCTCAGAGCCTCATCCAGCCTGGCCTTGAACGGTTCCAGGGATGGGGCATCTACCACCTCTCTGGGCAACCTGTTCCAGTGCTCTACAACTCGCATTGTGAAAAATTTTTTCATAATATCCAATCTAAGTCTACCTCCCTCTAATTTAAAACCATTACCCCTCATCCTATCACAACAGGCCCTACTGAACAGCCTCTCCCCATCTTTCCTGTAGGCCCCCTGGAGGTACTGGAAGACCGCTATCAGGTTTCCCCGGAGCCTCCTCTTCTCGAGGCTGAACAGCCCCAACTCTCTCAGCCTGTCCTCATAGGAGAGGTGCTCCAGCCCTCTGATCATCTTCGTAGCCCTCCTCTGGACCCTCTCCAACTGGCCAATGCCCTTTTTATGTTGGGGGCTCCAGAACTGGACACAGTACTCCAGGTGGGGTCTCACCAGGGCAGAGTAGAGGGGAGAATCACCTCCCTCGACCTGCTAGTCACACTCCTCTTGATGCAGCCCAGGATTCAGTTGGCCTTCTGGGTCACAAGAGCACATTGCCAGCTCATGTTGAGCCTCTTGTCCACCATCACTCCCAAGTCCTTCTCCTCAGGGCTGCTCTCCATCCATTCTCCGCCCAGCCTGTATTTGTGCCTGGGATTGCCATCACCCAGGTGCAGGACCTTGCACTTGGCCTGGTTGAACTTCATGAGGTTTGCATGGGCCCACCTCTCCAGCCTGTCCAGGTCCCTCTGGATGGCATCCCTCCCTTCCAGCGTGTTGACAGCACCATGCAGCTTGGTGTCATTGGCGAAGTTGCTGAGGGTGCACTCTATCCCACTGTCCATGTCACCGACAAAGATGTTGAACAGTACATCTTGAGGAGCATGTTAGAGGTAAACTATTAGAAATTACTTTCTTTCTCCACTTCCCTCCAAATGTTTTATTAGACATTGCAAGCTTAAGAAAAGCAAGAGACTAAGAAAGAGGTAGTCTGTAAAGCAGACCATTCCTGAGCGGTTTAACATAAGCAGTTAAGAGTTGAAATTTAAAAAATACTTTTAAAAGACCAGTCAAGCCATCAGAAAACCCTAGAGGTTTCCTTGCCAGAATCAAAGCATGTAGTACTCGACCTGATGCTGAACACGTTCTTGTTTTCTCACCAGTAGCAAAGGTGTGAGGTACGTTCCACATTGTAGCGGTCTCAACCTTACAGCAGTCCCAGCAGCTGAATTCTGTGCCATGGCAGCAAGAGTTCCCTCGGTGGATGGATGCTTTTCGAAAGAAGTACCTTAACTTGTGGGTGGCTGTGTTTAGACCACAAGTGAAAGAAAAAGTCTAATAGCACTTTAGAATATGAAGACTTTGTTCGAGTGGCAATCCCTCATATTGCTTTTTATAGTCTTCTACTGGTTATTTTTAACGTTTTTTTTTAGTTCCCTGTAAATTGCTGTTGTTCGCTTGTCCACGCTGGTGCAGCATAGGTCAGGTCACACTAAATCACTGATTGATGTGGGAGTTCCTAGGCAGCTATTTCTATGTTTCTTTTGTTATTTCTGCTAGTTCCACGTTTTTTTCATAAGAGCTCTTTAGCTGCACTTTATGTAATAAAAGTTCCATCCTTCCCAACTACATGGCAACATTTTGAAGGTCAGTCTGTGGGCCTCTGACATGAGCCTAATTATTCGAGTCATCCCAGCTCAGTAGTCCAAGACACGTGCGTGGCTGGATGCTGCCCAGTGCCATGCTGACCACGCTTCACAGATACGCTGTATGTATTTTTCCAGAGAGCGGAGCATGTTAATCCTTCCTGTCTTTCATCTTCCTGAAAAATGGTCAATCTACACT
>WHYT01015890.1:49296-141057 GCA_009806455.1 Tetrax tetrax
TTGGTTAAAATCATCTTTCATTTTTACTGTGGCAAAAAAATTATATAAATTTCTTTTGGGATATGTGAAAAAAGACGATCAGACCCTGCATGCAGAAAGAAGTAGCAATGACAGTCAGTTGAGTCTCTTTCTTTTAGAGAGAATCAAGCTAAGTCTTAACTCTGTATGAAAGCCATGTTCCAGTTATTCAGTTCTGTTTACAGGAACAGTCTTTTCCCAAGAAAAAGAAAACCCTAACTCTTGGTTATGGCTGTTTCTGATTTATTAATTCCTCGCCTTACTAAGAAATTACATAAACCAGACAGGGCTTCTACCACATAGAATCATAGAATGGTTAGAGTTGGAAGGGACCTTCAAAGGCCATCTAGTCCAACCCCCCTGCAAGGACCAGGGACATCCCTGACCAGATCAGGTTGCTCAGAGCCCCATCCAGCCTGGCCTTGAATGTTTCCAGGGATGGGGCATCCACCGCCTCTCTGGGCAACCTGTTCCAGTGCTCTACAACTCGCATTGTGAAAATTTTTTTCATAATATCCAATCTAAGTCTACCTCCCTCTAATTTAAAACCATTACCCCTTGTCCTGTCACAACAGGCCCTACTGAACAGCCTCTCCCCATCTTTCCTGTAGGCCCCCTTGAGGTACTGGAAGACCGCTATCAGGTCTCCCCGGAGCCTCCTCTTCTCCAGGCTGAACAGCCCCAACTCTCTCAGCCTGTCCTCATAGGAGAGGTGCTCCAGCCCTCTTATCATCTTCGTGGCCCTCCTCTGGACCCTCTCCAACTGGCCAATGTCCTTCTTATGTTGGGGGCTCCAGAACTGGACGCAGTACTCCAGGTGGGGTCTCAGCAGGGCAGAGTAGAGGGGGAGAATCAGCTCCCTCGACCTGCTGGCCACGCTCCTCTTGATGCAGCCCAGGATTCGGTTGGCCTTCTGGGCCACAAGAGCACATTGCCGGCTCATGTTGAGCCTCTCATCCACCAGCACTCCCAAGTCCTTCTCCTCAGGGCTGCTCTCCATCCATTCTCCGCCCAGCCTGTATTTGTGCCTGAGATTGCCATGACCCAGGTACAGGTTGAACTTCATGAGGTTTGCATGGGCCCACCTCTCCAGCCTGTCTAGGTCCCTCTGGATGGCATCCCTCCCTTCCAGCGTGTCGACGGCACCACGCAGCTTGGTGTCATTGGCGAAGTTGCTGAGGGTGCACTCTATCCTGCTGTCCATGTCGCTGACAAAGATGTTGAACAGTACATCTTGAGGAGCATGTTAGAGGTAAACTATTAGAAATTACTTTCTTTCTCCGCTTCCCTCCAAATGTTTTATTAGACATTGCAAGCTTAAGAAAAGCAAGAGATTAAGAAAGAGGTAGTCTGTAAAGCAGACCATTCCTAAGCGGTTTAACATAAGCAGTTAAGAGTTGAAATTTAAAAAATACTTTTAAAAGACCAGTCAAGCCATCAGAAAACCCTAGAGGTTTCCTTGCCAGAATCAAAGCATGTAGTACTCAACTGGATGCTGAACACGTTCTTGTTTTCTCACCAGTAGCAAAGGTGTGAGGTACGTTCCACATTGTAGCGGTCTCAACCTTACAGCAGTCGCAGCAGCTGAATTCTGTGCCATGGCAGCAAGAGTTCCCTCGGTGGATGGATGCTTTTTGAAAGAAGTACCTTAACTTGTGGGTGGCTGTGTTTAGACCACAAGTGAAAGAAAAAGTCTAATAGCACTTTAGAATATGAAGACTTTGTTCGAGTGGCAATCCCTCGTATTGCTTTTTATAGTCTTCTACTGGTTATTTTTAACGTTTTTTTAGTTCCCTGTAAATTGCTGTTGTTCACTTGTCCACGCTGGTGCAGCATAGGTCAGGTCACACTAAATCACTGATTGATGTGGGAGTTCCTGGGCAGCTATTTCTGTTTCTTTTGTTATTTCTGCTAGTTCCACGTTTTTTTCATAAGAGCTCTTTAGCTGCACTTTATGTAATAAAAGTTCCATCCTTCCCAACTACATGGCAACATTTTGAAGGTCAGTCTGTGGGCCTCTGACATGAGCCTAATTATTCGAGTCATCCCAGCTCAGTAGTCCAAGACACGTGCATGGCTGGATGCTGCCCAGTGCCATGCTGACCACGCTTCACAGATACGCTGTATGTATTTTTCCAGAGAGCGGAGCATGTTAATCCTTCCTGTCTTTCATCTTCCTGAAAAATGGTCAATCTACACTTGACGGGGGAAAAAAAATTGAGGCTGTAGTTACAACCTGTATTCAACACCTTATGTGATCGTGTTTTTTCCGTGGGGCCCATTATCCCAGTAAGAACATTAGATCGATGGCGCAAGAAATAGAATTCAGGGTGTGGGCAACTGCACCCACTCTTTACTGTCTTCTGCAACCTTCATTTGACAATGTTAGGAAAGCTTAATATGCTTTTCTCATTTAAATAAAATAGCTTCAAGGTGTCAAGGAGCATTGTGCTGCACATTTTGGAGCTCAGATACCAGAATAATGAGTATTCTAAATCTTAATAAGAAACAGACTCTTTTAAAAAGCAATATTGTTTTTTGCAACTAGCAAAAGGGTACATCAGCATTCATTCACAGATTCAGAAACAATTCATTTGTCTGGGTTTTACCAGGCTTGTTAAAATTTATATACTCTGATTATTTAAACAGTTGTCTGTCTCTTTTTTTTAATAGTAATGGTAAGGAAAATGCAGTATGCCTCTAAGGGCTGGGGAAGGGTGTTCTTCCAGCACATGGTGAAGAGTGGAAGTATAAAATAATCCTTTAAAACTGCTTAAATTTCCTTACAGCTTTAAGTGTTATGTCTCAGTATCTCTTAAAAAATATTTCAGTACCAGCCTCTTGAGAATTGCTCTAGAAGAGCTAAAAGGAAACGCTTCCACTGCGGTATCTCAGAGAAGTACAGTAAGTGAGGAGGTGATGTGCTGTAGAAGGACAGAAGTCAAACTGCAGACCCTGGAATGAACAACTGTATGTAAATAGAGAACAAAGTGCTGTTGAAATGTTAAATTCAGAAAGGCTTGGAATTTGTCCAAAAGGCACAAATGAATAGTTCTAGTCTAGAACTAATAGTTCTTTTAAGGAACACTAATGTCAATTCTTCTATTGCATTACTAGAAGAATAATTCTGAGTCATGATGGCAGATGTTGGTACATTTTAATGTGAGGGGTTACGTGCAGTTGATATCAAACTAGTCTCAATAACAACAATGATCACATGGAGAATAAAATAAGGCCTATTTAAGTACAGTCTCACTAGGTTTGTGAATAAATTTAAATTTACAAAAATCTAGTGCCAAAGAATAGAGGGAGTTCTTCATTATGACAGCACTCTTCAAATAACGACACTCACACTGCCACTCCAAGAGACTTGCATGAATTATCTTAGATCACTTTAAAATGAATGAACAGTTAAAAGTGTTTGTGATGCGAAACTCCAGAGTTCAGCAGCTGTTTGAATATATATCCTTCCTAATGGGAAATAACATTCCCACATAGCAAGCCCTGGACAGAATCCGTGTCCTTTCTCATTTGTTTTTGGTATACTTCAATACGATAGAATTCAGTTACTATCTTCAAGGAAAATACTGCCACTCTTCTTTTTACACTTTGGAGTATGCACAGTGTAAAAGGTAAATACTGTGGTTCATGTGGTTCATGGTTCACTCCTTGTAGTTCTTTCAGCTGGGAAAAAAAGTGTCTAAACTATCAAGGGAAGGTGAGAAGTAGCAGCATTTCGAAGTAGGAAGGATAGCGGAGATGAAAAATGGAGATGAGTAATAGAAGAATATTTCCATGTGCCCTCTCCTTAAGGACAGGTGTCCATCCTGCACGGGGGTGTCTGAAGGTGCAGCTGATGCTGTTCTGTCTGGAGGCTGAGGGAGTGGGTGCGTTGTGGCTTTTCAGTTCTTTCATAAAGCCATACAGGTAATAATGCAGGGGGGAGGCCTGTGAAATACATCCTGTGTGTCAGGTTTTAACGTGCTTGGGCACATTTTCAGTGACATACAGTAAAGTTAGGGTCCAAAAAAACTTTGCTTTAATAAAAGCTGGGGTATTTGGCAGCTTTTTTCTGTGAACGGAAAGCTCTCCCTTGAAGTGCCTTTGAGTACAATGCTTCTTAGCAGAAGTGTGTTTTTGTAAGAGAACTGTGTATTGTTACTAATACGTCTGGAAAGCAACAAAATGTGTCCCTGTGTGAATACCAGTCACTGTCAACCTGGCAGGTGATCGCTGTCACAATATGTGAGCATGTTTAGAGGGGTCATAGCAACCAGAAGAGCAGCCCTGCTAGTGTAAGGGGCGAACGGGAAGCAGGGTTTTCCCTAATAGTGAGAATTTTTAAGCAACCACAGGTACTGTGTTGACCCTAAGTCAAGAATGTGCTCCAAAGGAAAAGCCATAATGCTGCATCCTTTGTTATTCCAGTTGGTCCTCTTCGGTAGGGTGGCTCTGGGGCGAGGTGGGTGTCCCGGGGTTAGGGAGCGGGGCTGGGCAGCCCACAGCACAGCCCAGTGGGGCACCAGTTGCCTGAGCCTGGTGCACTTACTGGTGCATTTAAGGATCTGCCCTTGGCACAGAGCGGGTGCGCCAGGCCATCTGGGGCAGAGCGGAGCTGCACCCATGCACATCCGTAGCAGCGGCACGGGGGGCAGTACAAAAATAGGCGTATTGTCAGCTCTTGTCAATTTGCTGGAAATGTTTTTTGGGAAGTCAAGGCCCTCGTGGTGGTTTCCATTCTGCTGCTAACAGCCGTGCCCTGGGGCAATGAGACAAGATAGCGAGGACAGAAGGGTAGTGAAAATTTCCCTTTTGGCTTCCCTTAAATTAATAAGCAAACAGCACAGATGGGAGAAGTGAGGCAGAAGAAGAAATCCAGCATAAACATTCCCTGTAGAGTGCCTAAAATGAAGACATTCTTTGTGTGGAACAGGACAGCAACCAAAAGGCATTTTCACCTCTATTGTTTCTGTGTTGGGGAGAGCTCTCTGAAGACTATTCAGGTCTTGCTATAGAAAAGGACAGTGACAGTAATTATCAGCCTGTAACCCCCCAGATGTGTATTTCCATCCTTGAAACAGCACGCTGGTTTTCTTAGGCACCCTGCCCCTGCCACCGGCCCGGCAGCCTGTGCTGGAAGGGGCAGGTGCTGGTGCGGGCAGAGCCCATCAAGCTCCGTGCGAGCTGTACAGCCGTCACGCCAGCGGGTGATGCAATCCATTCAACCTCTCCAAATTCCCCATAGTCTTGAGGTTGTGCTGGAGTTGCCTGGTTTAAGACTTGGATGTTTGTCAGATGTGGTGATTTTTAACTTCAGACTCAAGGAATTACTAATAATAGGCTAGTAAATAGCATGCAATTAACTTTCTCAGGCTGTTTATTAATTTTACCTAAGCCACCACCCATTTTTAAAAGCAACTTGTTTGCCAGCATCTTCAATCAAATTTCTTCATTCAGTATATAATACTCAAGCTTTTCTTTGAATTGTGTTGTAGTAGGTACCACTAACTAGGTAATAAGTCATCCCAAATACATTCCAGGTGAATGTTACGGTCTCATTTGCACTGAAAATGGTAACTGTAATATTACCCCCTTGTACTTCAGCATATTTTGAAATTAAGTCTTAAAAATGATTGTGAGCTATAAGCATATGTGGCCTTTATGATACTGCCCTGCACATGAACCTCATTTGTGTGGTGGCATCATTGCTACCCCCACAGAAAAGTCTAGCAAGAAAAAATTTAAAGAACAGATTTTTTTTTTTTTTAAGTGACTCATTGCAGGAGTAGACTTGGAAAGAAATAGATTACAGAAAAAAAAAAGCAGAATTAATTTTTACATAATCTATTAATACTAGAAATAAAATAAATTCATTACAGGCAGATTAATGCTGTTGTTTGTAAATTGCTGTGTAATCTTTATCCAGATTAAACTACAGATCTGCCTGGGATTGAGTTAACAAGATTTAATCTGGACTCAAACATCAATCTCTGTTGTCTTGCTGCATGCTTGTAGAGATATCCTGAAATAAAATAAGTTAAGATTGTTTCCTCAGCATGAGAAGAAGTGTTAACAGTTCAAGACAGCTTCCCCTTCTGTTTTTCATTCTCCTAGCGTTTGCATCACTCGGTGTATGGCCAGGCAAGAGCAGAGTGCTACCTTTAGTCATAAGATGCTAAGACTTAATGAGCAAGAGTCGCCCTTGCGTGCACCATACCTGAAGAGCTGGAAGTGAAGGGCCTGGCAACAGTGGTTTGAACTGCATGTTAATGTGGTCTCAGACATGTTCCTTTTATAAATGATATTTCAGACTAAGAGTAAATTATTCAAAGAACCAGCTGCACAGCAACTCTTATCTCACACAGTAGGTACATTTAAAAAACCTCTTGAAGGCATGAAATGCTTTAAAAGTACATTCTCCTCTCTTTTCTTCTGTTTGTCCCCAGTGCATCAAGCTCATTGTTATTTCCTACAAAGTAAAATTATGAGATCCTGGAGCAACTGTATTCCAAAAATGCCTGTTTTAGTAATTCCTTGTGCTCCTACTGTAAAAGGAATTTGCTATTTCTAGGTTTATATAGTGAGAGCTTTTGCATTGGACTTGTGGCTGGAAACCCACAGCAAGCCATACCTTGTAATCCACAAGCCTGAGCTAGCAGGTATCTGTATTCAGATAAAGTTACAAACAAAATTTGCGTCAGCAAGCCCTCAGCTGAATGGCAAAACAACTCCTCAAGGGATTATCTGACATAATCTGAAGATAGGGCCTAGACACAAAGAAGTAAATTCACTCATGTGAGCAATGCCACTGAAATTCAGGCATTTTCCCAGACAGTGCTGAGCACTCCGTGCCCAAAGAAGAATGTAATTTAAGCTTGAGAGTAACCTCATGGACTTCACAGACTTTTTGAACGTGCTTTGAGCAGCAAAGAGAAACTGTAGATCTATTTCTTTCAAGAGTTTCAACTTCTTTTTTCCACGTCTCCTTTTTGTGCAGTAGGTTACACATGTATGGAGAAAGCCTCACAATGTTTGAGGAAGATGCTGACTCAGTCTTCTGAGCATCTAAATGTAAATAACGAAGGGTATGTTAAAAGTGTGAATGAACCCACAACTTCCACACAGTCAGACCTGTGGGGCTGTCGGTTTACATAATTCATTTTAAAGACTGGGAACTGCAGAACTGGTTAAGAAAATGAGAAATGAAATAATCTCAGTTTTCAGTTAAAGGTTAACTTTTAAAAAATAGCTGTGTACTGTTTCCATCTGGAAAGTCACGTTCTTACTGAGAGTTTTTGATGCTTTGAAAAGCAGTTGCTTTATGCAGTGTAGATACAGGCTCTGTATAAGGACATCATCCACTCTCTACTGACTGCAAGGGAAGGAATCTCATTAAAAACTTGGGAGGTAAAATAATTTTAAAATAAAATAAAACTTTTGGGAAGTGCATTGTCTTTACAGCAGTGTATATTTGCATGCATCGATGCTGAAAAGCTTTATGACCTTCAGTCAGGTTCTCATAGAATCTCTTTCTCCCCTTTTAACATAATATTACAGATTTAATGCAGATTTTTTTTAACAGCTGCCTGTATACTTTGTGGTAGATGTATGTAGTGTAATAATCCATTTAACACCTGAGAGGTTCCATTAGCACAGAGAGAATGAGACGGGTACCATCTCCCCAACATCATCTGCGTCAGCAGTGCTTGGGGAGGTATACACCTCCCTCTCCCTAGCAAAGAAAGAAATTACCACACACCCTCTGTACTGCCTCAGACTGATCAAATCCATTGCATTTAGAGAAACTGCGTAGCCTGATTTAACTCCCACTGCCAGCAGTTTCATGTATTTTAGACTTGGGTAGAGTTACTCCTGCTATGCACTGGGTGATGCAGAGCAAGGTTTACGCCAGCACCTTGTTTCTTTCTTCAGATAATAGCCAGGTTTTTGCAGGTTTAATCAGAATAACTTAAAGATTGTTGCCACTATGACATTCCTTTAATATTTTTTCCAATTTCATTTCTTTTACTAATCAAAAATGTGTATTTATCTTACATTCAGATAAGAAAACACATTATCATCTAATATTGCAAAGACTAATTTTCCTTTTGTGGCTTTAGGATCATGCTGAACAACTACAGCCCACAGACACGAGGCTGAATGCCTGAAGGGCAGTGTCATATTTTCTGCAGCTATTACGTGTCTTGCTTGACCTGAGTGGTTTTTACTTGACTTTTTCTTCTAATTTGAAAATGTCATTATATCATAGAATCATAGAATGGTTAGAGTTGGAAGGGACCTTCAAAGGTCATCCAACCCCCCTGCAAGGAGCAGGGGCGTCTCCAACCAGATCAGGTTGCTCAGAGCCCCGTCCAACCTGGCCTTCAATGTTTCCAAGGATGAGGCCTCCACCACCTCTCTGGGCAACCTGTGCCAGTGCTCTACAACTCGCATTGTAAAAAATTTTTTCCTAATATCCAATCTAAATCTACCTCCCTCTATTTTAAAACCATTACCCCTCGTCCTATCACAACAGGCCCTACTGAACAGCCTCTCCCCATCTTTCTTGTAGGCCCCCTCGAGGTATTGGAAGAGATATATATAATACTAATAATATATTAATATACTAAAGAGATATATATAATACTAATAATACACTAATTTAATTCTGCTCCAGCAGAAGCTTTATTGAATAACTTAAGCCTATAAGCTTTTTCCATCAAATATTTATGTTGCTGTTATTGTCATAAATCTAGCAGCTCGTGAATCAGCACAAAAGGTATTCATATGCTGTAATTTTCTGTATTAAAAAAAAGTTAATGAGTACATATTTAATCTCTTACAAATGCCTTCAAAAAGTCTATTACATCATGTAATTATTTCAGAGTTTATCAACCACATTTGTAATTTTGTCCAAATATATTTGACACAATTTGCTTCAGATGCTGGGTTCCTGCTGTAACACCTGGTCTTCTCTTTGGATCCTCAGCAAAACACAAGTTACAAGAAGCTACAGAGACATTATGGGACTGTGCAGAGCTGGAAAGCCTTCAGCTCTTGCCAGCTGAAAATATTTCATGATATACAAGCCACTTCCATTCCACAGCCTTCACACTGGGCCAACGGCTTACCCTGTTGACTGGCACTAGTTGTGATACTGCATGCAGCACATTCTCTACAATTTCTCCTCAGGGCAGACTGTGTCCTGTAGTTCCCTTTCTCATGGCACTCACCCTTTTTAATTATTGGTAAAATGGTGGGGGTTTTCCAGACTAAATAGAACTTCTTCAGAGGTCGAGCATCATTCAGATTATTTTTTTAATTAACTCCTTAATAAATTGTCTGCAGATTACCTGGTTCCCTTAATTTGTGGGGTTCTTTTTCACATGACTAGTTATTTTTCACATGACTAGTTATTTTTTAACAAGCTCTGTTAGATAATGATGGAATATAAAATATCTCCCCCTTACTGCAATATATTATTTTTATCTTCCTGCCACTTTCCAAAGAAAATGCTAATTTAGTGTAACTCCATTTTCTGCATCGTGACTGACTGCCTTACCCTCCCTGCCTGCTATCTGATCTGTTTGGCTGTTAGGGTTTCATCCTTTCTAAGGATCTTTACCACTTCTCTTTATCCCCACAAAGAAAAGGGGTTTGATCGATAAGTTTAGTTCATAGCTTTAGGCATACTCCAACAGTAGGAGCTTATGCCAAAATCATGTGTGCAGTGGCTGAGCCTTACTAATGTGAATATTTCCACTTTTTTTTTGTATGGCTGACTGTGTAGGACAGTAAAATTAAGAAAGTGTCTCAGGGTTTACAGAACCAGGTACACAGCCAGCACCACATGCAGGTTTGCCAAAACTAACAGAACAGCACATGAATTAAAAATGTTTTGCTCAAGGCTACATCAGTTACATTTGTAGGATTACAAGAAAAAGCTGTCATGCTGATAGATGAGAATCCAGCTCTTCAGTTGATGTGTTGCATATAATCTTACCCTAATAGCTCTTAGGGGTGACATCACTTACAAAGCAAAATGTTTGCAGCCAGGAATGGAGGGACATGATTTGCAGCGGCTATACAGCACTTAGATCACAGTAACTCTCATCTGGGTTTGGGCATCTTTCCAGATGTAACAGAAACGTGAAATACTACCTGTGTAACATAAAGTTATGGAATATGTTTCGCTTGGAAGGGACCTCTGGAGATCATCTAGTCCATCCTGCCTGCTGTCCGTCTGTCCAACAGGGTCAGGTTCCTCAGGGCCGTGTACAGTGGGTTTTTAATAGCTCCAAGGATGGAAAGTCCACAGCTTCTCTGGACAACCTCTTCCAGGGTTTGACCATCATTATGGTAATTTTTTTTTTCTCATACCTAACTAGAATTTCTATTATTTCTATTGTTTAAGCTTGTGTCCTTTCATTCTCATAGGAAGGTGAAGAGAACAATGTTTCTTCTCCTGAAATAAGAGAAATAAAATAAAGCCAAATAATAAAAAAAAAAAGTCTAAACTGCCAGTAGTAAGCAGAAAATCCTTACGACGTATCTGGGAGGATCTGTTTGCCATTTTGTCCTTTACTGGAGGACTGATAATTACTATCTATCTCTGGAACAAGACAGAATTAGTATTGCTTCAAACCTTTATCAGTTTAGTTTGCCTTGGGATAATTTTAGGCATCAAATTCGCTTGCACACCATTTTAACATTAAATCAATAGAACTAAGAGGATGTAAATTACGGAAAGTTTATTTATTATTCAGGTTTTGAACTCTACTTTTACTTAGTTCAAGGGCACAAGAAGCTAGGATACTCCAGATAGATAGCAAAAAAAAATCTAGATAACACAGATGCAGTCAGCTAAAATGACAGAGGCACACTAACAACCTTGCATGGCATTGCCCACCACTCCAGATTCCTGAGGAACAAGTTCCTGTTCCTTCTCAACCCAGGCAGGTCTCTTGCCTTTGTCCCACGCTACACCCGAGCTACTAAGCCCTGTGGAGAGCTGGGATAAGGCTACCGGATGGACTAGAAGGACTTCAGTGTTGCTTACTTCTAAGCACTGGGCAGTTTGTTTGGAGTGATGGTTCAGACCCAGCTGCTGGACCTCCTGAAGAAAACACTACTGCAGATCAGATCTGCAGCTGGGGACACTGAGTTTGCAGATGCAAACACCATGCTGTAGCGCACAGACAGCCTGCTAGCACACAGCAAACCTGACTGGTTCAGGACATACAAGACTCTGCAGGCAATAGGCACAGTGTGTGTGCAGAAGTTGTGAGGAGTCTCACCTGTGCCATATTTCATGCTCTTCTGTCAAGGAAATCACAGGAATGCTGCAGTCCTAGCGCAGGGTGCAATGCAGATGCTGCCTACTGCTGCTGGACTCAAGCTGGTTCTGACAGGGGCAAAACCATGTTTTCACTACGCTACATAAGGCAACATCTGTGCACCAATATTGGTCATTGCTGTTGAGAACTGATGCTATTTCTCACATATGTTTGGATTCCAAATTTTTTGAGAAATGCTGCAAGAATTTTTCACTTCTCAGTTCTCTACTTCAGTCACTTCTAAATATCTGACCTGAAACTAAGAGGAAATATTCATGTATAGGCTATAGTCAAAGCTCATTCAAAAGGGAAAATATCATGAGTTCTTGACTAGTAAATACAGATTATTTTCTCTTTTAACTCACTCACTTTGTTGCTATATTATTATTAAAAACAGCTTTATTATTAACTAGAAAAAGCCCTGGTTTTATTAGTTTTCATCCAATCTTGTTGTTCCAGAAATATATGTTTTGGCATCCATGAGAAAATATGCCCACATCTGGAAATAAACGCAGGGAATCTCCATTTGTTTGTGCCTATTTGCAAATACTAGACAGCAAAAGCCACTGAAGATTGTATTCTGGTTCTGTATTACCTTTTCTGTGTTATTTTCTTCAAACAATGAAGAATGTCACCAGCTGAAGTCTTCTGGACACCAAGTGCTTCCAGTATCTGGTTCGGTTTACACTGGAATATCTCTCAAGGACTGGCCAGTGCTCAAATTCATACACAGCAGCAACTGCCAAAAGATGTGGCAAAGGCTGCCTGACCCCCGTAACTCAATATACAAAAGATAACTGACCTTACGAAGCAGGTACATATTAGGAAGTATCCACACATCCGCACATGTGGATGCCAGGCTCAGGACAAGTAAACTCCCTTTGCTCCCACGCATGCAGTCTTGCCTAACACGCTCCAATCAATGGTTGTTGGCGCTCATGCTGTGCCACACAGTCTTATGGCAGCTGGTAGAGGACAAATGCACCCTCTCCATGGGAATGCAGAGCTGCTCCCAGGAGAACGCTTCTCTGTGGTGCATTGTGAGATTTGCTTTTTCTTAGCAGGCTCAAGGGCAGAAGTTGTGTTAGTTTGCCAAGGCATATGGCTTTGCAGGGCCTGCACAGTTTTGTTCTGTGTTTACTGGCAGTTGTGGTTTGGGACACTAGATCAGAGAGACAGTTCATCATTATGGGAAGGCACTGAGTATGGAGACTGAACACAGAGCATATGATAAATCTGGCAAACACGATGAATTCTGTGTTCTCATCCATCAACACTTAAGGAGCAGCAGAACAAGACACAGCATAGTAGGTGGGATTATACTGCCTTGCTGACATGGGATGACCAGTAATGGCTCCACAATGTCTGGTGAATGTCATGGCTGTAAGGGAAGTACTCCAGTCTTTCAGGGCCATGATACATGACTGAAGAAATCCATTCCAGTACTGAAATGGACTCTCAGCAATTTTACTTTGCAGACCAGTACATTTAGAAGAATCAGGATAGGGTTGGCCTGTGCATGTGGAACACAAAAGCAAAGCAGCACTGGCTTGAAAATCACCTGGATGTCAAGATTGCAAAAGCATGTACACACAGCCGTGACTTGCTTTTGTCACAGTCTGTAACTGGAAAACTAGAGGCAATTTTTTTTTTTTTTTTGTGAAAGCCTACATACTGATGGATCCCTTAACCAAACAATATGCCCTCACAAGAACTATAGACTTAAGGTTAAAGCAGGCAATGAAAATTAGGGATGCCATATGTGCTCAAATTCATGCCACGCCTGAATTCTAATTGTAATGAGTAATTACTCACTGTAAATGCATGTGCTGTTTTGAGGATTGTGAACTATTGCTAGACATGTTGTACTGATAGCTTACAGATTTTAAAGTGCTTCTTTTGCCTTTTGGGTTTGCTTTTTTTTTTTTTTTTTTTTTTTTTTTTTTTTTAACACTCCTGGGATGAGAGCACTGTTAATCTTTATGGAGCATTTTGTGCCTAATTAATTGTAGGGACTTGGGTAGCTAAGGGCTTTTATTTTCCTTTACAGAATAAAATACCAATTAAAATGTAAATCTCTGCAATTTCTGGCTTGGTGACATGGGGATCTCTATAATTGAAATGTGTAGATAACTCACTATGTTCAAATACATTAATAATATGTTGGCACAGCTGCTCCTTCTAATTTCCTTACAATCAGATGGACAATACCAAGTGTTAAAGACAAACAATGACCTGAATTAATTCTGCCAATATATGCAAGGAGGTTAAAATAGTTGTGTAGTTAGAATAGCTGATTGATAATGACAGTTAGCAGTCTCCATCAAAAAGACTGCAACCCGCATGAACAAAAACTGATGAAAAATGCAGGAGTTTCAGTTACCTCCTTGCCTCTTCTCATTTCCTTTCCCTTTCACATCTTTACTTGGACATGTGATGCAGGGCTGGCTAGAGACCACCTGGATGAGAACTGTTTCTCCCCTTCACTTGCTTGAGCTGTCCATCTCCCTGGAATCATCTTCACTCTGTGGCAGCAAAAATGGAAAGGCCAGGTTAACTCCTTGTTAAGCACCTGCAAAGGAATCTGTGCAGTGAAAGGCGCATGCATCTCTCCAGAAGACGACACAGAGCTCTGACCCACGCTGCAGGGAGAGGGGAGCTGTGTATTCATAACGCTGTACAGAATCACAGACCCATAAGAAAACACGCTGAAAGTTGCATAGAGTGGTTGTGAACCGGCCTTGCTGTCCCTCACCTTGACTCTCTCCTTCTTACTCCGCAAACGTGTGTGAAGTTCTCTGCTCTGATCCTCCTGCGTTTCTCTGCCTCCTGGAACATGGCCTCTCTGCTTTGCCTCTGCAGCAGTACCTTCCGCAGCTCTTTTCCGAAACTCCCTGCAGGGCAGTAGCAGTATGCTCAGCCTTCTGGCAGCACAGCTTCTCTGGCAGATCTCAGAGCTCAGTGCAGAACCCACGCAGCTAGAATTCCTTAAAAAACTTGCAAAAGAAGGAATCTCTCCAGTACTACTTCTGTATGTCAAGATGTAGGGTTAAAACCTTCCTTCCTCTTAAAACACCATTTATTTGAAGGCTGATGAACAGAAATAGCAGGACAACAACTAAGCATAACTGAATGCTCTGAGCAACCGTAAAATTACAACATTTGTGTTTTTCTTACTTTTCATTAAAGAAAATTCTGACATCCTTCAGCAGAGGAGACATGATATCCTAGGGGTTACAGAACTTCCCTGGGAAGTGAAAAATCTCAGCTGTAGGCCCTCTTCAGCCTGAAGAATTTGAGTATGTGCTTCTCAATAAAGTGCTTAATCATGCTACAGAACAGGCGACAACAGTGGTATTCTCCATCCGTCTTGCTGAAGCAGAGCCAATGTGCAGCAGAGAGTGCAAGATTAACGGGACCAGGGAGAGGGGATAAGCAATAGGGCACCTGTGCGTAGCACAGCGAGGTGAGGACTCCCAGCAAGTTATAAGTCCTTGGCCCAAATCATATCTATGTATTTCACCCTGTGATGCTCAAACAAGCAGGACTAGCAGCAGCAATCATGACTCTTACCCCTTCACTTAGGGTTTAATGAAAAAAAAGCCATCATCATCTCGTCTGTACTTCCTTGTTCGTTTGCATTACGAGGTTACTTCAACTTTAAATGCTCCTTGCTACACTGAACTGGCATTATGACGGCCTTCCATGTGATACTTAATACCACTGCCTGGCAGGACGAAGCCTTCACTTTGCAAGCTTCAGAGTGGAGTTTGAAAGAATGTTGCTGATTGCAATCTGTACTGAGCAAAGCAGTTAAGCATGTGCTTTGCTTTCTTCTGTCAGAATCTGAGATATTGAAGCAAGAGAATAAAACAAGAAACAAGCTGTCTTCCGGCAACAGAAAGATACAAATATAAAGACACCATCAACTCAATACACAATACATTTATGTCTTTAGTCTCCTCTGAAGTAATACAAACTGCCAAAATTAAATTCAAATAAAATTTTAAGATGCTGTTCTCTTTTTTTTTTCCCCCTTGGGGTTAGTTTCTGTACTTCAGTGTGCTCTGTCAAAATGTCTCCACACTCTCACGTTGGTAATTTCATCTCCAGGTCCCTGCTCTGTCATGCCCAACCTTTCTAATACTGTGTGCATTTCCTGCAATCTGCATGCAGCTGCTGTCTCTGCTACTGAAGCATTTCAGCACTCTGTCTCACTGTCTTCGTCCGTGGTATTGAGCCCCCACAGAACACCCACGCTTGTGCTCCACAGTGGCTTGCCCCAGTGTAAGCTCTCAACTCCGCAGTGATCAATGCCGTAACGGCATCAGAATAAAAGCACTAGGTCAATGCTGCAAAAAGTCCCACGTCACAGGACTCAAAAGTGCTCCCTGTTTCATTTTCTTGATTGTTGTGGATAACTAGCTGGGAAGTCTTCAGGAAATGAAACGGTTTTCGCTTTTTGCATATAAAATAGCTTTTAAAATAATGATCATAGTGTGTTATGTGTCAGATTCTTCTTTAAATTGGAGACCTAAGATGTAACTGACGGAGAGTTATCATGTTTATTGACTAATCAACACATCTCTAAGAGACTGATAACACCTTAATTCGCTAATGGACAATTGCCTAATATTAGCAGTACTGATTCACGACTGTATCACTACAAACAATTCTGAATTACAATTATATGGCCTGTTACTAACAATAGTAATTCACAATTATATTACTATGAAGAAATCGTTTACATCGCATGCAAGCTCTATCACATTATAATTCTATTGCCTCCCCTTCTCCACTCAGTATTAAGGGACGAGCCTGTCCCTTCTCACCCCATCCTTGCACTCCCGGGTGAGAGTCCAGCAGGTTGTCCCAGGGGTGTTGTCCAGCATCCTGGGGGGCTTGGGGCCACACGTCAGCTTTACCACTGTCGGTGTTCACACTTCTGCGACCAGAATATCACATTCTTCTTTGTTCTGCACCAAATTATATCTAATTCCTATTATGTTTATTATTTCCTGCTTTTTTTCTATGGAATTATTTTAATTTTTAGCGTTTATTCTGTATTTTCCTGAACCCACCTTTTCACCAACCCTACACCTCCCTTTCTCTACCTAGATTCTTCTCAGACAAACAGGACCTGCCCCTAATTATTTTTTCCCCATTGGTCCCAATTCTGCTACATTCAAACCCAAAACTGGTGTTTCTAACACTGTTATCTAGGTGGTTTTTATCCAATATGGTATTACTCATACTGTTCTCTAGATAGTCCCAAGACTCCCTTCAGATCCTTTCATTCAAGATGGTTACATTCCATCTATACCACATGCTTTTCAGACAGAATTATCTTATCTGACTTTAGCCTTGACTTCCGTCCTAACTCTAATTAAGCCAAGCAGTTTTTTGGTTTATGCAGAGACAGCTTGCATACCAGAGCAACAGAATAACCCATTTTGTGCTCATACAGCCTCTTTGCCCTTGAACAGTTTCAGCCACCCTCCTGGTTCCCATGGCTGTGTTAGCTGGTTTTGAAGCCAAGTTTGAGCCGGGCCTGTTCCTCACAGCATGGCCCTGCAGAGGCCAGTGCTTGCACCCCGGTGTGTCTCTGCACATGGCAAGCAGCCAGTGCAGAAGTCGCTAAAAGAATGTCTTGCTACCTCAACGCCTCACCAGAGGCCTTTCTTAGCACAAGAGGACACAAGGAGGATGTGAAGAGGAAGGCAGAAAGCGGTCTCCTCCAGCCTGCACTGCTGATATAGTGGCAGGTGACGGCAGTGGGAAAGAGCCCAGGCCACATCACGTCCCCCTCAGCGATCTCTTCCTTCCTCTGTGCAGCAGAGAGAAGCTGAAGTAGAAGCAGCAGGAGGGTGTGCTTGCAGGTGACCAGCCCAGCACCCTGCTGTCACCGGCCAGGCCTGCAGAGTCAGCACCATCTCCTGCCACCTGCACGAGCCTCTTCTGCTTGAACATGTAGACGGGCAAGGGAAAGAGACTGGGATCAATACTCCTTCCCCAAGCATTTTAATGAGGCTGGTCTTATCATGTCCTCATACCTTCTCAATTCTTCTGAATGGAAGGGAGCAAAATTTGCTTTCCATTGCTCACTTCTGCTGGAGAAACAATATACAGAGAGCGAGCTAAAATTTTTAAGGTGCAATTGAATAGGATTCCTCAGGGAACTGCAGGACTGGGAGGACAAGAGACATGAACAATCCCAGAAGAGATCCACTAGCAAGCAAGGAGACGCGCATTGCTGCAAAAAATACTTCACCGATTTCAGCAACAGTATGATATCTTACTGTTAAGAGTTACTTTTTCTTGACAGGGAGCACAGAGCCTCCTCTTACTGCCAAAACCTCATCTCAGTGCCAGCAGCCACAGCCAGGCTGCACTGCCAGTTGCCACTTTTCACTATCATCTGGCATCTCACTTCACTGCCAAAACCCTCACCTCCGTGCTAAGACCCACTGTCACAGCTCGCTGCCACCTGCCAGGTCCCATTGCCAACCCTACACAGTCTCGTCTCACTGCGTGCATCTGCAAAGGCATGACTGCTCTCACCAGAGGCACGACTGCTGCTCACACAGACAGCCAGCAGTACCTGCAGAGCTGCAGCAGCACGAACTGCAAACCCAGCCTCGCGAGAGCATTCGGACAACGTGGAAGTAGCTGGTCTGCGCGAGGGCCACACTGCCTCCACGCCACTGCTCGGTGAATGATGGGATTCCCAAGGTGGACTGATGGGGTAAAGGCTACGTGGATTAGAGTCAGAGCCTTGGCTGAAGGCAAGAAATGCCCCGCAGCTGTTTCCCAGTCCTTCCGCTCCTCGCTGATGTTACAGGGAAGAGGCATTCTTTCCATAAAGACATCTTGGGGAGCTGCCTGAAGGATTCATGGTAGTGTGACTGATGTTAAAACCACCAGATTAAAAGGCAGCAAGTGACTAGGAACTGACAAGGACAAGGTCAGCAGGCAGTCGCGCTTGGGGAAACGGCTAAGCTAGGACAAGCTGTAATACAAGAGACAATGAGTGGGATTCATGTGTAAGCTCTGGACACCTACAATGTGGAAATGATTCATATCATTTTGAAGAGGACATCTGCACTTGGTCACATGAACTGCACTGTTACATTTAGTTATTTCTCCTCCTACATGATTCAGGAATAGTACCCTACAATATCTAGCTCAGATGCCTTCATGTTTGAATAGATAAATCTCACCCTGCATCTAGAGGCAGTATACCCTCTGCTTAGAAGGCAAATTCTGGAGGCTACAGGTCTCCCTGACAGAATTTGCAATCAGTCTCTCACTTTTACTCATTTGTTTTTAAATTTCTGAATGTTCAGAACTTCAGAAAACAAGATTTTAAAAAGCCACACTTTACCTTCAAGAATCAATATATTCTATATGATAACATCAAATGATTTATTCAAACTGTCTAAAAATAATACTCCTTTTTTTATCTTTTGTTAGAATTCATTAGAATTCATTCACGTAGCTTTCCACTTTGATCTGTAAATCAATTTCTGACCCTACCAGCAGCTTGTGAAATATTTATTAGCACAGGATTATTATCACAGCCTGATCATTGTCTAGATTATCCAGCAGCATACATGCCAGCATGTTATTGCTGAGAAACTTGGCGATGGTGTTTGTCTATAAATTATGACAGCAATTTTCTGTGTCCCAGTCTCTGCCCTACTACAGGTTTCTGTTTACCCACGTTTTGGTCTGACAGCACTGTTCCATCTTGACTGTCTCTTTGGCTTGCTACACAGACATAATCTTGCCAAGCAAGATTACAAAATCGATATGATTAAATCGAATAATGGTATTATAATGAAGTAACCTTCAAAAGATAAATTTAAATTCTTAGTGGGTGTCATATTTCTTTTTAAAACAGACTGTCTGATGTATGGTTACTTTTCTATGCCAGTAGGACTCCTTGCATGTTAAATGTGGAACGAGACACAATTTAGGGGAAAATATGTTAGATGTCTACAAAAGCATATGTGTCATGGAAAAGATGGATAGGGCTTGATCCAAACACCTTCCCAAAACTAGGACCCATCAAATTAAACTATGTTTGAAACAAATAGAACAAGGTGGTTTTGATACAGCAGGTTGTAAGCCTGTGGAATCCCTTAACAAAAGATGTGGATGCCAGAAATTTGGACAGACCCAAGGGGAGACCAGAAAAAACACTCAGAGAAGAGACCTTTGGGGGATTATTACACCATAACATGCTCAGGAAATTCCCCAAACCTAGTTGTAAGCTTGGACAGTGTTAGGGAAAAGGCATCAATACAGGTTGCCTCATTTTTACGCTTCTGTAATCGTCCAGTTACAGCCACACTTGCAGATATAATATGGGAGTGGATAGACACGGGATGGCTGTTCCTATGTTCTTAAAGTTTGTAGATGTTTACAACGAGCTTCCTCAGAAAGGGTTACTAGAAGCTGGTATTATTTCCTCATAATTTCCTCTAGGAAGCACCTAGAGTCAGCATCTAGCTAGAAGACAAGTGGTAAGGGCTTAGGCAGGGTAAGAAGGGAGAAATACCACAGGAAGCCTCTGAAAACAAAAAGCAAACCAGTCATTTTGAATTAAGTAACTAAATGAGAAAAAAAAAAATATGATTCAAAAAAGGAGAAGATGAAGTGAGGATTAGAAAAACGGTCTTCCAGCAACATTCTCAACAAGCAGAACAAGATTGTAAACAGTAGAGAAAAGCATGGGGAAATGATTACGATGTTGAAAGTTTAAGCAAAAGTTTTGCAGATTAGCTGTACTGTCTCAGGCTATCAGTCCACCACACTTCAATATCATCCCTCTGGCAGCAGCAATAATAAGCGCATAAGGAGCTTCAGTTGTTTGTTGTTACAATGGAAAGCCTGTATGTTAGGGGCTGATAAAATACACGCATAGCCCAAATACAGCTATGTCAAGAGAACATGGTGCATCCGCAGGTAGGAAGGATCATCGAGGCTTGAGGCCTGACCCAGCAGCTGTCTCCCCCTCTCCTCACCTGCGGGAATGACACAGGCCGTACTCCATTCCCAAGTTCACCGCACCAGGCTCCTCACTGCTCTGCCTCCTACCTTGCCCTGCCTGCTCTCCTGCCTGGGGTACAGTTGGTGACCAATAACTCCCTGCTGCGCTACATCGCAAGTACCCACTGGACCTAGACAAGGGGGTGAGAAGATTGTACCTCTCCTGCCTGACTTCTGGGCATGAGGCAGATACCACATGTAGGCCCTTAGAGGACCACAGAGCCAACAGAGGGTGAGAGGCAGCAAAAAAAAAAACCCAAATGTTGGTGACAGCTTCAGGCTTAGGCTCTCTTGCCTTCTTAGTGCTCTTCAGGCACTGACAGCTTTGTGTCTGCTGCCTGGGATCCTTCACCAGGGCTGTCACCGTCAGGGCATCACTCTTGCCTTGCTTATTACATCCCTGCCTGGATGGAAGGACCCCTGCCAAGAAGTATTATCTAAAGCTTGCACCCAGTATTTAAGCTTTAATAACAAGCAGGACCATCATATTGTTCATAGTGACTGAGGAAAGGGAAATTTCAAGGCAAAGATTAAAATCTCTGCCTTACTCATGCTGCGTTGCAGATGACAACTGCAAATCTTTGAGAGAAATGCCAGCAATATCTAAGCATATCTCTGGTTTTCATCTAAGTACTGCTAAATATAAAAGCCATAAACAACTTGAGAAGGAGGAACTGTGACCTGGAGCTTTTGTCTGAATGCCATAGCTGTTGGCTACGATGCAGCACGTATGTCCTCCTTTGATGCTGTGTGGTCCAGCTTTTGCCCAGAGAGTGACAGCATGTGCTCCGTTCCCAGCCTGTTCCAGAGATGGACAGCAAGGTCTGGTCACCTCTGTGAAGACGCGGGCTTGAACCCCATTGGGCTGAGGCAAGCTGAAAGCTGTCCTCTGCATTTCTGGCAAGCTCTCTACCCCTTAGGCTGTTCAATCAGGCGTCAGGCTTTAAAAAGCAAACATCTGGAAGGGTTTCTAACGCGAGCACCTAAATCCTGACGTGGCGGCCGGCTCAAGACCTTCAGGGCACAGCCCGCTCGGGTGAGGGGCTCCCTTTCCTCACCACTACCCGCTCCTCTCACAAGCCACCGCGTACCCGCACCCCGGCCCGAGCTCCGCAGCCTGCGCTGCGGGGCGGCCTGCGGGAAGGAGAAGAGAGGGGAGGGGAGGGGACCCCACGCCTCCTCCTGCCGGGGTCCCGAATCCCCCGTCCCCGCTGCCGCCGGGTCCCCTCCAGGCGCGCCCCCGCCCCCGCGCCCCTCCGCGTGCGCCAAACAGCCGCCGCGCGCCCGCGAGGCCCCGCGCGCCCCCAGCGCCGCCCCGGCGCATGCGCGCCGCCGCCGCGCGGTAGCTCCTGCGGGGACGCGGCCGCAGCCGCCGCAACGTGTTGCGCGGTGGCTGCGCCCGCTCGGCTGGCTCCAGCTGCTCGCCTCAAAACCTTAAAGGACCTTTGCGGCCCCGCGGTTCATTCCGCTGCTGCTGCTGCTGCTCTCGCCGCCGCCGCCTCTTCCTCCTCCTCCTCCTCCTCCCCGCGGCTGCAAGCCCCTTCTTGAATCGCTCTGCGCGTTACCGCCGCTCGGTGCGAGCGGGCATTTCCATGCAAGCGCCGGGCAGCCGCTGCAGTCACAACCATCCGCACCTCATTCGCCTCCCGCTCCCAATTCGGAGCGATTTTGTTACTCGTGGGGGGGTGCGGGCACCTCTTTTCCGGCAGGAAGGTCCAGCGTAAGTTTATTTGCGGCTTCCGCTGTTATTTACGTCGGTTTTGCTCACCACCCCGCGGGAGCCGAGGGAACCGAAGCTGCCAGGTAAATGCCCTCTTCCTTCCCCGCAGCACCGTGAGAGCGGCAGCTCCGACCTCGTCTCGTTGCATGGCCGCTTCGCCGCTGTGTGCACCGCACGAATTGCGAAGCGGGGGCTACGTTTAATTGCACAGCTGTCACCGGGCAGCTCTGCTCGTCGCCCGCCCCCCGTGACATTTCTCTGCACGGCGCTGGGGAGGGGGAGGCTGCCTGCTGCTGCACAGCTGCCGCCGCACTGCTGCGGGGGTTGCGGTTGCCCGGCTGCCTCCTTACTGCGGCCCGTTTGCCCCGCTCTCCCCGGGGTTTGCGGGGGGGGCGGGTCGGGGGGATGCCCCCTCTGGGCTGCCGGCCGGGGAGCTGCGGGCAGGGCCCGGCGTGGGGCCGGGGGTAGCGGCAGGCCCCGCCGAGCAGGTGCCACTGCGGCAGGGGAGGAGGGGGAAGCGCGGCCGCGGCCCCGCCGTGACCGCTGTCGGTGTTGTCCCCGCAGGCCGGGCGGGCGGCGCCCGCAGCCAGCCCACCGCAGCGCGCCGCCCGCCCCGGGGAGGCCTGGCGGCGTGAGGCCGCCCGCTGCCGCCGCTTATGCAACACATCATCGATAACCACCCCGACATGGCCACCGCGCTGCTGGCGGGCGAGAAGCTGAAGGAGCTCATCTTGCCGGGGCAGCAGGATGACAAGGCGGGCGCGCTGGCGGCTCTGCTCCTCCAGCTGAAGCTGGAGCTGCCCTTCGACCGCGTGGTCACCATCGGCACCGTCCTCATCCCCATCCTCCTCGTCACCCTCGTCTTCACCAAGAACTTCGCCGGTAAGGGCAGCGGGGCAGCGGGGCGGGCAACGCTGAGGGGGCGGCCGCCACCCCTCGCCTTTGCACCTTGGCGGGCACCGCGGTGGCATCGTGGCAGGGGCCGCGCCCTAATGGCCACCAGCGCTGAAGGGGCTACTGCTGCCCCTTGCCTTGGCGGAGGGGAAGGGCATTTCCCCGGGGGTGGGGAGGGAACCCTGGCCGTCCCCCGTTTGCGAGTGGCCCTGGGGCACTGGCCTGCAGGTGGGAGATGTCCGCTGCCCTGCAGCTGCCGAGAGCTGGTGTGGGCAACACGGGGTGCGGCCTTATGCGCCCTGAAGTGGGTCCTGGGCGGGTCCTGAGCTGGACCCTGGCTGACTAAAAGCGTTTGTTCTGACATTGATTCAGGCGTCTATGACATGAGTGTGTAACTGTCCTGCTAGGGAGAGGCAGGTGCTCTCACGGAGACTGATAGAATACATGGAGACAAATGCACGCTGTCCTTTGCCGTATTGTGAAAGTGGAATTCGCTGATGTCTGTTTCTGTTGAGGGCCTACATCTTGCATACAGCCGGTAACGATTTAAAAAGCCTGGTTTGATTGCCCATCACCACCAGTGCAGAGTCGTCCTAGTCTAGGCAGGTCTGAAGTTTTGATGAGCCTTGAAAATTACTGACTCAGTAAACTTATGACCTCTTTCAGGCCATTAGCACGTAGGTAAACATTGTTTTACTTTCTGAAGTACAGGCTTGATGAGTGTAGCTGCCAGCGTATGACTGCTTTTAAGGTCTCCTGAACCACCATGCTCAGGATCCATGTAAAATTATTAGCACTTTAATATACAGGACTGATCTGGCAGTCCATAGCTTGTGAGGTTAGTGGGAGTTGGCTGTATTCAATCAGTCTAAACGTACCAAAATCAGGCTTTTGCTTTGCACTCTCCTTTGGGATTGACTTCCAGCACTTACGTACCCTTAATGCTTGTTTTCCTTATGAGATAAAAGTTAGATTACCTAGAAGAATAGCTACTTGCAAATGGTTTCTTGAGGTTTTTCTTCATTATAGTTAAAACTTTTTCAGTCTACCTCAGTTTTTTAAGCATACAGTTATATAGATCAAGATCTTCAGTCATAGTTAATGATAAGAGCCTCATTTTTTGGATTGTCATCTGGAGGTATCTGAAAGAAAGCATATTTTCACGGCATGCTGAGCTTGCTAAACATCTGAAAACTGTCTCTTCATAGCAACTGAAAGGCAGGATTCAAGGTCACCTTTGGTGATCCTCTGTAGAATGCAAAAGTTTGAGGATCCCTTCCTCTATTTGGTTTGTGGAGAAGTAAACTAATAAAAAGGCAATCCTGCAGAAGCTCATGAGACTGCAGACTTATATCTATCCCTTCGTACTGTTTGAGATGTACAGGTTTAGATGTCAGTAGGCCTAAAGGCCTTGGGTGCAGGAAAGGTCGTGCCCCTTCACATGTGTTCCTTTACATTTTGCAAGTTTCCCAGCAGAAGTCCTTTGATGAGGACTTCTCTGCTTGTGCAGACAGCGGTAACCTGTTCTATATGAACAAATCCTTCGAGACTGCAGATTGTGGAGGAAGCCTCAAGTTTAAGGGACTCTGATTAATACAGTGGATGTTCCTCTGCAAGGCTTAACTGTGGTCCACGCAAGTATGTGGAAGAGAGAGGGTCTACTGAATTTCTACATTTTAATTTATTTTTTTTTTTCTGTAGAAGGCTATTTTCCAGGCTGATGGTTGTGTTCCACATTTGTTTTTCAGAAGTACCAAAAGCAGTATCATTTTTGTCTACTTAGGGATCATGTATGCTCACTTGACCCAGTAAGATACAGGGCAGTAACCTCTTGTGTCCTGCCAGGACAAAGCTTACAAGGCAACACAGAAAGGACCCTTATGTCCTTGGAAAAATGCAAGACAGCGCTTTTCTGTCATATGATGTCATGTGTTTGTTCAGATGGTCTACAGTTAAAAAAATAGTATGAGAAGACAGAAAAAAATTAAAGATACAAGGGAATGTAATAGAAACATTCTAAGACCCTGATGAAACGAAATAGATTTGGTTTTGAAGCGGAGTTGACAAGCTCAGGATTAGTGAATTCAATTCTGCTTCACAGAGTTCAAGAGCAAAACTTCTATTAATTTTAATGTGACTCGAATCAGGTCTTACTCTGTTACCAAAACATTATTTGCTGAGACTTCTTTACTAAGTCAAGCTTGTCCAGAGACACTGACGGCAGTGATAACAATGGTCCAGCTGGATACATGCTTGTTCCCGATTCTGCAGTGTGTGTTATGTTTCACCCATGTGCTGCCATTGATCTTTCAAAAAAAATCTATAATTCATTTGCCTACTTTGGACACTGCTCCCTGTGTGCAATTTAAATAATGCATATGAAAAGTGCAAACTTTGCTAACAAAATTGAGTAAGGTTCCTGCTGCCCCTTTGGGTGTGAATATCATAGCAGCTTCCCAAATTTTACTTTGGGCCCTTATGTGCATCAGTTACTACTTCAGAATAGGAAATAAAAACTGATGCATATCATGATTCCACCTTCTCTTAATGATACCCAGTGCAAGCCATGGAAAGCTACCATCGTGCCACTAAACTGCCAGCACCCCCTTTTCTGGGATCTATTCCATCTTATTCGGTCAGTGTTGGTAGAGCTGTTGAAACAGTGCTGTGTACACTTGAGACAATAAAAGGGTAGTCAAATAAGACAATTAAAGGGTGATCAAAAAGCAGTGATTTCTCCCAAAACTTCTTGCTCTGAATTGGAAGAGTCTGCATGATTAATGCATAGAGGAGATAAAAGCCTATGTACTTCTCTGATCTACCTTTGGGTCTGCGTGTGTGGGATCAAGCGTAGCTTAAAGCGACTGTACGGTCCAGTGCAGCAAGTGTAGTGAGAGCTGCTTGGCCACGCAGCGTGGGTAGCCTGCCCTGGGAGTGCGCGGCAGGCACCCCGTCCCAGAAAGCCTGGGTGTCCCAGGGCAGTGCTCTGCCTTCTGGGGCCAGAGGCTGTGGTGAAGTACGTGCAAAAATAGAGTTCAGCCCCACAACACAGGACAAAGAAAGACTGTATTGTTTATTTAAAAGGTGATAATGAATAACCTTAAAAAACAACATGTATGTAGTATAATATATTGTCTACTGTAGCTTGCCTGTGAGTAAAGATAAAGTTATTTAGTTAATTACGTTGATTTAGGGCCATAGGCAAAGTCCTTGTTTAGGTTAGTGCACTTGCTGTTCATGTGAGTGATTTGTTTGTCCTCATATTGGAGTGTTCTGATCTTTACATCACTTTTGAGAAATTAAATCACAAATTTCTATTTTAGTAGCATAAAAGGTGAGATGTAATTAACAGATACTATGCTGATTTTCTGAATAAATCACAATCCAGCTGAACTTAACGTGTTACGAAAGGCTTTAAATTAAGTATTGGGCTTTTCTTCTAATGTGTGTATCATAGAATGGTTTTGGTTGAAAGTGGTTGAAGATCATCTAGTCTTACCATGGGCAGGGACATCTTCCACTAGATGAGGTTGCTGAAAGCCCCATCCAACCTGGCCTTGAACAATTCCAGGGAGGGCGCATCCACAGCTTCTCTGGGCAACTTGTTCCAGTTCCTCACCACCCTCATCATAAAGAATTCCTTCCTTATGTCCAATCTAAATCTACCCTCTTTCAGTTTAAAACTGTTGCCTCTTGTCCTATCACTACATGCCCTTGTCAAAAGTACCTCTCCAATTTTCTTATAGTACCTTTAGGTACTGGAAGGCTGCTATAAGGTCTCCCCAGAGCCTTCTCTTCTCCAGGCTGAACAACCCCAACCCCCTCAGCCTGTCTGCGTAGGAGAGGTGCTCCAGCTCTCTGATCAACTTTGTGGCTCTCCTCTGGAACTGCTGTAGCAGATCTTTCTTGTACTGGGGACCCCAGAACTGGATGCAGTACTCCAGGTGGGGTCATGGACAGACTTTGTATAAAAAACAGGACATCCTGTATTTAGGGACCAGTATATGCTGACCTTGAAGACAATAAAGTAAGTTTTGGAGGTGTATTTCTCTGACCCAGTGGATGGATCTGTATTAAGGTGGAAATGGTTTTCAGGAGCCACAGGGCTCTCAGCCCTGGTGATAGTGCCTACAGAAGGCAGCATAGGCTAAAGGAAAACTCTTCCGTAGCCACGTTCTTGTTGAGAGCAACAATGTGCACAGTTGGTAATCCCAAGGGAACTTACTTCAGTTTGCTCTGTTTTCATTTAGAAGTTGCTGCATGAAATATAGCAATTAATTTTTTTTTATTTAAATATGAATGTGTTTGAATTTCTGTCAGAACAGTGACGTGACCTCATTATACCCTATATATTCTTAGGATATAACCTGCTGGAACACTCGTGCAAATGTACGTGCAGTGCTTTGCGAAGGTCCATGCTTGAATTTGACTCATTAGAAGTTTCATTTCTCTTACTTGCAGATCCAGAAGTCTGACTTTTAATTCCCTAGCAGCTTGAGCAGTTAGTTATTCCTGTGCAAACTAGAAGTAAAATACAACCAATATGAACGGAGAGTTCAGATTTGGTAGTACTGTGCTTTCCCAGTGCAGGAATAGGTGTCTCTACCCATTTCTGGCTGGTGGAGAAGAAAACTGTAAGCCTGTAAGTATAGGTTGTCACTTTTGTCCTTCCATTTTATCTATGTTCGAGCCTGCTGGATTGTTCCCTTTCCCACAGTAAAGGATTTGGGGTTCTATTTATTTATTTATTTATCTGATTATTTTAAAAGTAAGTATTTAAAGTGTTTTGGCTTGAAGCACACTAGCTTTACATTAATTTTTAGTGAAAAAATGGTAAACGCCAAACTTTAATTCAATGTTAGTAGGTAAGGCTCTAGAATACCTCGTTTTAATCCAGCTACAGCCTGTGTCTATGTTCAGCAGTTGTTTTTAGTGATGATGTTTCAGTGTCTCCTATCAAGGCGGGTCAGACTGGGGAGGTATAAATCTAGACAAAAAGGGATTGGTCCTTTAATACACCGCCTTTCCATTTTCACTTCCTTTCTAAAATGCACAGAATGCAGAGTATTACCAGACTGCAACATTGATTGTCAGTTTGAAGTGGGTCTGTTTGGTGTTCTGTGTGGTTTTCGTTTTTTTCCTTTACGCTCCCTGTTTTTACCATGGAATGAGGACACACAAACCACAGCCATGAGTAGGATGCTGTCGGGTGCTTAGTACTGGTCCTCACCAGCAAGTGCTGTATTCTGTCCTCTGTGAATGGCAACAATGCTACTGGCAGTGAGTGGCAGCCTTTTGTAGTGAAACATCTCATGGCATTTGCTGAACTTTCAAGACACTGTTCTACGGTCCAGTAGGCAAATAGATACTTGGCTATCATGATGTGCTGCTTAGTTTGTATTGTTTAATGTTTTTACTGAGTGGTTTAAATATTCTGGTTCAGTGTTGTGCTGTGTTCAGAAGCAACATTATCAGTAATGTGTTTCAGAGGTTCGCTGTGTAAGGTACTAGAGAGTGGTGGGCCCCAAAGGAGAATACATGGCTGTTTCTGTTATGCAGTATCTTCACAATATTGAAATATTTTGGTTTCCAGACTTCCAAAAGATTTAGGACTGATGTGGTCGATTACAGGGATTGCTAAGTCACATCCTTCTTGTATAGTGCCTCATGCTTTCTGTTCGCAGTGATTTATTCTTTCTCTATTGCAGTCATGTTTGCTTTTCCCTCAGAAGCTGTTAAATACCAATACTTTATTTTAAAAAAGCAAAACAGTCACCCAGCTGATTTTTTCCTTTAGTCTAAAGCCAAGCTTTGGCATTGATTTTCTTGCTAGGTTCATAAAATCATAGAATGGTTAGAGTTGGAAGGGACCTTCAAAGGTCAGCTAGTCCAACCCCCCTGCAAGGAGCAGGGACATCCCTGACCAGATCAGGTTGCTCAGAGCCTCATCCAACCTGGCCTTGAATGTTTCCAGGGATGAGGCCTCCACCACCTCTCTGGGCAACCTGTTCCAGTGCTCTACAACTCGCATTGTAAAAAATTTTTTCCTAATATCCAATTTAAATCTACCTCCCTCTAACTTAAAACCATTACCCCTTGTCCTGTCAGAACAGGCCCCACTGAACAGCCTGTCCCCATCCTTCCTGTAGGCCCCCTTGAGGTACTGGAAGACCGCTATCAGGTCTCCCCGGAGCCTCCTCTTCTCGAGGCTGAACAGCCCCAACTCTCTCAGCCTGTCCTCGTAGGAGAGGTGCTTCAGCCCTCTGATCATCTTCATGGCCCTCCTCTGGACCCTCTCCAACTGGTCCATGTCCTTCTTATGTTGGAGGCTCCAGAACTGGACACAGTACTTCAGGTGGGGTCTCACCAGGGCAGAGTAGAGGGGGAGAATCACCTCCCTCGACCTGCTGACTGTAAAACAGTGCCTAGAAAATACCAAAAAGTACTGTATTTCTCTGTCTCTTAGCAGTTACATAGCTCAGCCCTCTGCCACCCTTTTGCTAGAAAATTCTCATGAGGAAGTAATGGAAGGAGACAGTAAGTTAAATGACTGAAGGGTCAGTTCAAGTTTTTATGTTTTCTGATTTGTAATCATTTTGCATAAGCAATGCTTACTTCACTGTGTAGTACAGTATATGCGTGAGTTCAATGTCTTTTTCTGCATTTCACCCTACAGCAAGTTTGAAATAGTGTATGTTGAAGGTTTCTCTTATTATAAGATTGAGTTTTATTTTGTATTTCTGGTCAACTTTTCTAATTTGTATTTCTGTTTCAAGGTGTGGGCAGCATATTTACACATACTCACTTCTGTGATTATCTGTTAGATGGCTTTTGAGCTTCTTTTCCATTTTTTTCTCTTCAACTTCACTTAAAGCCTCGTACATTAAGAAAGTGAAGATCACGTGTTTCCAAGTGATTATTGTTAGTGCTAAGAGTACAGGGCCGGATTGTTTTACGTAAACGACAACGGCAGTCCAGAAATGGGTTCTGAGGTGTTACTAGCTATACTAAAAGAATTTAAGGAGTGCCTCAGTACTGCTTGTGTTTAAGTGCTGCCTAATAATGTATTTTTAAAAAGAACTTAAATGGTACAAGCAACCCTAGGGCGGCTGGGGGTTTTCATACACAAACAAACATGAGATGTGCACAAGATACACAAATTGGCTTTCTGTGAGTTTCGGTCATTTAAAGATTTGCAATTACACAGTTTAATGTTAAATAGAAAGGTAATCTTGAGGAAATGCATGAGCCTTTCTTTCATTTTTCTTTCATGAATTCCATTTCTCTGACACATATACATCATCTCTTTTCGTAAGAAATTTCATGACCTTGTTTCCACTATTAAGCCCTTCATCTTCCAAAGTGTCACATATGTGAAGAGGTCCAACATATGGATGAGATTTGGCTTGGTACATGCTTTCAGGTAACTTCAGCACTTTGAACAGATGGTCAAAAACACTTTCGTTTAAGAGCTACTTAATTCATTCATCTTAGTCAAGAGAAAACCTTGTGAATAAAGAAGTGTAAGGTCAAGACTGTTTTTCAAAGCTACTCTGAAGTATTTTTAAGCTTTTTTCTCTCTAAACTCAATAGAAATTATGTGTCCATGATCTAGAAGAAATCTAAGGGTGTGTTATTTCTTAGAACTGTAAAACTCTTCAAGAAGAATTGACATCATCATTGAGTTCCTTCGCTTTTGTCAACATTAAAAATAACTGCAGTGGGAACGTTTAGTGGGTATACGTGCTTAATTACAAAAGTGGAATAATTTTGCCGTAAACTGGCATGATTCTTGTAGAGGTTTCCCATGATACAGGATTTTTTCAAAGAAAAACTGAAATCACTGCAGATATTCCAGGGTTTTTGTCCCAGGCCTGTATTATACTCTTGCATTTGAACTGGGAAATGCAGCAGTTCATTATAACGGCAAGGTCTGGGGATTTGTTTGCTTTGCTTTACTGGCACCTTGCCTGTTGTGCAGATTCTGAGTTACCAGAGCACTGATGCAGCCAGATGCTGAGATACATGGTGTGTTTTTTGCAGCTTAGAGTTCAGTGACTATTTCTGGAGCATTTTGGTTATATGCTAAAGTAATTATTTCAGCATTCTGAGGTTGAGGCACCTTGTCTTCTGTGGGATCCATGACTTGTTCAGGAGGGCAGGAAAGCTCCACGCTGGAAATGGCAGAGCCCATGGGAGCCTTGGGAGGCTGATTCTTCTGGCTTTGCTCTGATAGATCAGAATAGTTCTGATACTTTACAAAGCCCAATTTCTCTGCACATGGAGGAACTAGTTTTCCAAAGAGGAGCAGACCAGCCATCTCTGCCTCCTAAATACTATGTTATTAAAATGACATTATTACCTTGTGAGATAACTATTGGCGTTTTTCTTCTCTTTCAATATGAAGTTTTCTGGGTACTGCATTTATGCTGAGAGGTACTTCATACAAGCCATCTTTTTCATTTCTAGTAATTAAATAACAACAATGCAATGGAACAAACCTGCTGTTTCCTGTTGCTTCCTGTGTTTGTATTTTGTGCTTGACTCTCGCCTTAAGGAACCACCCTTGTCTATGTATCATCAGTTTAACTGGATTTTCATAATTCAGTTCACTTTGGTATTTACATGTTCTTACAGTTTACTTTAGGTGTTACTCTAGTCCCTATTATCATAGCGTGTGGGTGCTTGTGTAGTTGCTTTAGGGTTCTGTCTTTACAGGGGAATTTTTGAATTACCCAAAAAATACTTCTTTGATCTTAGGAAAACATTAAAACCCTTATTTTCACACATTACTACTTCTCCTATGCAGAAGATCACCAAAATTCCACTCACCTCCTCATGTAAGCACTAAATTTAGAAGTAAATGTTATTCAGCTCTCTTCTGTAGGAGAGCATGGATGAATTTCATTAATTATATTTTGATGAATACACTCTTTTAAATTTGGATCTAACCTTCCCTCAAATCTTAACATAATACAAAGCAACATTATAGTACAGAAACATACCTCTGTCTACAAATACAAGCATTGTAATTTCCTTCCAGGTGTTTTCTGTGTTCTCACAGAGCTCTCTTGAGCACAGAAAGAAATGCTCCTAGTGATGTTCAACAGTACAGTCACTATAAATAAGCTCTCTTTCCAATGGTGTTGCCAGCATACTGCATGGCCATCAGAGGGTGGGTGGTAGCTCATTACTGAGGAAATGTTCCTCTACAGGAGCAGCCTAAGGGATTTCATTTAGGTATTTCTGCAGCTTCTGCATAACAGTTGCCATTTCTGGAATAACTTTCTCCAATGGACTTCAACATATCAACCAAGTAGGAGTAGGTATCTTACTCTCCTGAGTAACCTGGGCAGGTGTTACAAGTCTTTAAGCCTCAGATTGCTGTTAAGTGAACTTCAGCATACCAGCTAATTTTAGGAGTGCCAATGTTTGTTACATACAGGGAATATAGTTCTGTAAGTTTATGTATACACCAGGAAAGCGCATTACTAATTTATCGATTCTGCAGACCCAAAATATATGCAATCCAAGCAGCAGTCCTGCAAGAAAAAATGACCCAGATTGGAAATACAGGGACACCTGCTGCTGCCCTTACGTTACAGTTACCCCTGTGGGAAACCCATCACCTATCAGTCTTCGAAACTGCTTATCTACATCTCACCCATTACAGCTAATCCTTGCAGAGTATAGGCCAGTAAAACTTACTAGCAGCAGTGGTTTCCTGTCTCATTTCTTTAGGGACTTTCTTTTCAAGATTTTTTTCTTAAACAGGACAAGTGGTTTCAAAGAGTGGGCAAAAAAGGCTATACCTTACCTTGTTGATCATGGAGAAATTTGTACCTTAGGAAGACTTCATGGGCATGGAACCTATATTCAGATTTGGAAAGAATATTCCCTAAGAAAGGTAAAGGTATTGTCTTTTTGTTTTGATAAAAGTAATAATTCTTAATAATTAGCTTGCTAAGTTAAGGCTTAGTTTGATGGATATTTTCTTTTCTTACTAATATGAGTAAACTCAGTGCATTAAATAGGACTGTATGACTACAGTTGATGCACAAAAGTAATTTCGGGAATCTATCCTCATGCTTTACTGATTTCTAACCTTTAAATACCCTTTACATAAAGTAGTTGAAATAAACAAGTTAAATTAAGGGAGTTTTTCCTTTGGCTGTAAATTAATTTGGGTATTAGCCAGCATTTGTTAAAATCACATTCAAAGTAGAGAGTTACATATTCCTTGTAGACTGTGTTACTGAGATGGAAAATCTGTATGCTGTTTAGATAATGTTACACTTCTTTAGACTACACTTTCGACCTCAGCAACATGAATGTTTTTTGTTCTTTTTTTTCCAGAGAGAAGAGGATCCAGGACGTTTCTACTTTTCCATTTAAAAACTGCTGAAAAACTACTAAATAAATAATTTATGTTTCTCAAAATAAACAGTTTGCTACCTGCTTTCTTGTGCAATCCTTTTAGTACCCAAGATGAATAAGGCATGTATGTCTGATGGCTTACACATGTGACACAATGTAAGGAGAGCAGTATGATAAGGACTACATTTGTCAAATACTGGCATTTATTGCTGGATTCAGGGAGCTTCTAATTTATCTTGGCTGTTAGAAACTTCTGTTCTGGCATTTGATGGGCAGGGAGATTCAGAGATTCTACCTAAACACCGAATTTGTCCTTAGAGTCAAGTGGAGAGGACTGTACAAGGAGTACTTCAAAGAACTTGACTGGAATGACAGCTTTTCTTCATAGACAGGTTGGGCACCAGCATGGGGATGATTTAGCAGCCCTCTTCAAGAGGGCAGAAAGCCGCTTGCTGGGAAGCACTAGGCCGAGGGTGAGTCTGTAGTATATTTAACTCAGTAAATACAGAGATAAGTATACTTACCTGATACCTAACTCTGGTCTCCAGCATGAGGGTTTAGGCACTTGTCTGGGAGCTGGGAGATCCAGCCTGTTCAGCAGCACCTAAGCACCACTTCTCCTGCCTGTACCCAATGTAGGGCCGAGATGGTCAGGCTGAATGTTTACTTTTAAGTCATCGAAGAATTTTTTTTTGCACGAGAGGCATACTTACCTGTTTTGGTGTAGTAAGCACAAGAATTTATTTTTTTTGTTGTTGTTGTTTTGAATTATAGTTTTTGAAAACTGGATTCCTTTTTTTCTGTCTATTGTTGGAAAATTGTGCTATTCCTTCTGCTTTACTGAATTATTGCACTAGAAATCTGAAATCATGCAATTAGGTTGGAAGATTAATGAGGTGTGATTTCTTTTCCCAGAGTAAATTCTAAAAACTGGAGGTCACAGGAGACATACACAATTTATTATTATGGTTTATATTTTGCTTTGGGTGAACATAGTTTATTTCACTGGAAATATGGTAGGTGTAAAAAGTCATTTGCCCTTTTGTATAGGGGCATATACTGTCTATTACTAATATTTTCCTTTCTTACTTTTTGATGTCTACCAAAAACATTGTAAATGTGTTTTCTATATTTATTTAAATAACTTTTGCTCATAATAATGTTTTGGAAGATTGAAATTAACTCCCGTACAGCATCAGTTCCTCAAAGAAAGATGTACATGCCAAATTTGATGCACTGTGAGTAAACCCATTGGCCTCAAAGGAACTGCCCAATGCATGAAGCAGCTTAAATCTTTTTAGGAGCAGGTCTCATTTTTTACAGTGTTGAATACTAAAAGATTGGCATTGTTATCTTTATTTTGAAGGGGCAAGCGAATGTTTGTGTTAGATGCAATTCACTCACTTTCCCAAGAAGACTTATAAAAACTTAATTTTGCAAAGGTGGTGGAGAGTGATACATATCTACCAGCTTCACCACGTCTTCTTGACAGTGTACGGTGTGCATAAACGACACTGGCTCACATTTTTTTGTGAATTTTTGTTTGTTTGTTTATAGATAGGCAAGTACACACACACGCAGCATCCTTGGTGGTCTGTACTGTTGATGTCTCTTCCTTCAGCTGAGATGCAATACTGGGGCCTGAGCTCTAGCCACTTGTATTGCAATAACAGCCTTCTGGCCATGTTTTACCTAATGTGTTCCTAGTGCAACTGGTCATTTTACTCATTCTTGGAAATGGTCATTTCTCAAAAGTGGAAAAAAAAAAAAATACTTCTGCATTAATCAGCCCCTCTTGCTGGACATGACCTAAAAAACCCAAAACAAGCTCACCTTGAGGACAATCAAACACTGGAGGTTGCACAGGGGGCTTATGTAGTCTCTGTCTATCATTGAGATTTTCAGGCTGACAAAGGCCTAAGAAGCTGGTCTGAACTGAGTCTTGACCCTGCTTTGAGTGGGACGTAGGACTCTAACTTTTAGGGTTCCTTCCTACATTTCCATTATTTTGATTGGGGTATAACTTTAGGGAATGGTTTAGATTTCCAGTTATGAGATTTTTCCGTTCATATGACCATTTCCAGCCCCTTGCTTGAAGAATTTCAGAACTTACAGTATTATGTCTCCTGCATGAAATTAAGCAGGATTTATTTATCTAACATTTTCATGCCTTGCACTTGCAGCCTGACAATGTTTAAATCAGCGCCTCTTGAACAGGGCAACTGGATGTACACTGAAGTATGTGGAGGTTGGGGAACCACGGAAAGGAGGGGACTGACCTTGGATTGGCAACAGGAGTAGGAGCCCCTGCCTGCAGGGAGCCCGCAAACGTTTCTTGGAGCTTTACTAGCAGGCAGCAGACTCAGCCACTCCTGGCTTCCATACTTTGCCTTCACTCCTTCTTTTTCTGCTGTTTAGATTCTTTGTAAATAGCTTTTTGGGCACAGGCCCTCCTTGGTTTTCTCACAACTCTCTCTCATTCCCCTGACGTATACCCTTTGTAACACAATACTTCCTGCAAGTAATTTTTCTCCATTTAAGTAGTATTTAAACTGATGGGATGAGATGGTACAGAATGGAGCATGTGAAAAAACTTAGTTGCCAAGGGATTTTAATTTTTCAAGTGGCATAACACAATCAGTTATATCACACAACAAAGTATTTCTGCGTTGGTTATTTCATCATCTTTGCATGTCCAAAAATTAAGTGAGATGTCTCTCATACTTTATCCATGAGACTTGTTTTGTGGACTTCTAGAAGCTACTTATGTGCATAGTGAGCAGGACAAAATGTATTTATGTACAGCTGTTGAAATCATCTGATGTAGTGCTCCTGCGATCATCTAATAGTATCAAAAAAAGGGAAGCTACACTTCCTAGTATGCATCTTCACAATCAAGTTGGTATAAGATAAAGTATAATACACTCTCTAATATATTAACAGCAAGGACTTTTTTTCCTGATGTAGTAATGATTTCTGCACAGCATTAGCTCAGGGTTACTTAGTCTCTTAAAAATTATTCAGAAAAAACATTTCCTGGGAACGTAGGTAAGTATTACTGAAGACAGGATTTGTTCTTAGGTGTTCCTAGTGATTTTTTTTCTAAAACTGCATTGAACTTTATATTCTGACATGCAGTTAACACATTTCTGTGGGTGGAGTAGACCTTCAGTCTTCAAACTTACTGAGGTTTTACTGTGAGGATCAGAACTAAAAGCCTCGCAGTAAGCCCATTACATTTTATGCAGAGAAGTTGAGTTTAGTATTCCAGCTATAAATAAAAATGGCAGGATAGTTATCTTACTATTTTTTTTCCCTTTGATAGGAACACACATGTGTGCAAATCATAGATGCATGTCCACCCTGAGCCACCTTTTCATTATTATTTGAAACTGGCAAAAGATTATTTTGGAGATTGTGACCTTGCTCTCCATTTTTTCTTTTTGTAGGAGTTTCTGTCTCCTGGGCTCACAAGAATGTAGCTATCAAGGAGAGTGGAGGGATAGATTATATTTATGGGCTTAAGCCTAGAGTACATGAGAAGATGGCCAATCTGCTCAACCATAATAATGTCCCTTAAGCTTTTAAAAAAAAATTTCCTTACAGCATTTTACTCTATTGTCTTTTCCTACACAATTGAAGAGTTACGCCATATGGAATTAAACTGCGGAGTCTTGGGAAAAAGCTGCATTTCTTGGTGGCTGGAGTGATTATATGAAAAAGAAACTTCCTAAACTGCTTGAGGATTTTCAGGGTGAAATATCAGTAGAAACTGTGTATATTTATGAACATAAAGTTAAAAGCAAATACATTTTTTTATATTGCATCATCCAATGTCAAAGCTATTATTTTAACACTGTTACAGCCTTTTTTTAATGCTGCTTACCTATCAGGAGAACACTGTAAAATGAAAAAATACATCTGCTGTGCCTCCTTGAAACTGTGCATTCAGTAAGGCCCTCGCAGATAGAGGGAGCTGTATGTATAATATCTTGTTACTTCCCCAGCCTCATCAGAGCTGCGTGTTGAGGTCCAGCTATATGTTACTGCCATCTTTCATAACAAACAAGATTAGTTATTGACATGATGCTTTTCTTTTTTGTTTATTCCTGATTGATACAGATTGCAGTAGAGGAGAAACAGGTCCATACTCTAATATGATGGGATCAAACACCTTCATGATGTTAAATGCCAGGTTAAATGCAAGGTAAAATACTAGCATCACCTAAGAAGGAGCATTCACAAAAGCTAACTCAAACCTAGTGGCAATCTTGCTTGGCAGCCTCTTGTGAATGAAGATGGACAGGTTCCTCCACGCTAAATTAGTCTTTTGCTTTGAATAATTGTCTGGAAGGGTCTTCCTCTCCTCTCCGTTGCCTACCGTTTTCTAGATGAATGAGCTGATGCTATGCTTTGTGAGCCAAGTCCTGTGCTAAGCTAAATTCCCCTGTGGATTAACTTTACCAAAATCAGTGACGTTCACTGACGGTTGAATATGACTCAAACATATTAGAAGATACCGTTTGAATAAAATTGCACTGTAACCCCACTGCCCCCACTTAAATCAGGTATAAGAAATCACAACTTACCAGGCAATGGGAGCAGCTTCAAAAATGTGTAACAGAGGAAAAGCAAACAAATTCCTGTAAGATGACGTTTGCTTTCTTTAATGGGCTGAGCAGACCCATTTTTGAAGTAGCCTCTAATGAAACTGTTCTGTCCAAATCAGACTTGTGAAGCTCTTCAGACTTTTTTCACTGAAGTAGTGGCAATGGACAGAGTGCACAGTTAGTCTGTAAGTGATCTGTCCAACAGCAATGTAAATGTTAAGACATTTTTATTTGTTTCCTTTTTTTTTTATTTATAAAATAAATATATATATGATTGTTGTTGTATATACACAATTTTGGCAGAAGTCACCTTAGCTTGCGGGTGTCAGTGAAGAGAACTGTTCGCAGGTAACTTGGTAGTAGCAACTGATACATGAATCCAAAAATAATCCTTATGGATGATTTGTATGAATACTTGTTGTCTTCCCAAGTATTCATGGTGCTGATACCTAGGAGAAATAAAACGATGTATGTCACAGGAAACTCGGTTTCATATTGGCAGGTTCTACTGAGCTTAAGGATACTCAATTCAAAATATTTCTGCTCATGAGGTACGCACTATGCTGCTTTGCCTTTTTTTTCCCCATGGGAACCTTTTCACATAGAAATCTACTTTGTCTCCTGGGAAATCATAAAGTAGATCTTTGATAGTAGGAGTTGACAGTTTTTATATGTATGCCTTCACGGGTGGGGTTGGGAGGGCATGTAGTTACTGAAAACGAGAGTCAGTCAGCATTTTTCATGTAACACGTGACTGAAAATACACAAAAATAGTCTAAATGGGAAGCTGTGTAACATTAGAGTGCTTTATGCTCTCATCTGAGGTTGAAGTTAGATAATTTTAAAATAGTCTTCAAAAGTGATTTTAAAGAATTTGCAGGGCTTACTCACTTTACATACTGTCTTGGGTAGCATCATGTATTCTAGCAACTCTGTTTAAATTGGTTGTATTTTTAGAAAAGAACCTTCACTGAATCACTTTTTAAACCAAAATATTTTTTGTGCAGTCTTCAGCAGGTAGATCTCTGTAGATCACAGGAGAGGTTTATACCTCAACATTTTACCAAAGAACTCCTAAATGCTTTTGATCTAGTTGCATATGAGAAGTAGTTGGTCAAGTAGGGAGTCCTCTTTTAAGCTAAAAGGATTGGAGTTTTTTGCCTGCCTATTCATTTTTAATATTTTATTTATTGTTGTTAAATGGCATTTTATTATTTATCTTTGTGATTTGTATTATTAAGAGAACAGTACCACCACTCTCTTCCAGTGAACTGTTCTTGATCTGAAATGTAGACTGTGTTCAGAACAGGAGCAAGCTTGGTATTCTTGACCAATTCCATGGGTCATGGAATCTTCCTTGGGTCACATTTTAGGAAGTCCTTTTTTTAAGTATACCAGAACACTGTAAAATATATTCCTTTTTTTCTGCCTGCCAAAACGTGAAAATACAGTCTTCCTATTCGCAAAGAAAGTTTTGATAGTGGTCATTGTTCTTTGAGCAATTAATATTATTCTAGCTTTCACCAGGTTTTCTGTCTTCCTTTCATGTTTGCTAGAAAAATCTAATTTTATAAGAGCATAACTTATTTACTGGATCAAGACAAAAGTCTCTGATGGTGGTAGAAAGTAAATGCTTAGAAGGACTGTTAAAATAGACAAGCATTTGGTTTTACTTCCTCTGATAAACCCTTACACTCCTCAGCAGCCTGTGACTTAAACAGGTTCTGAGAGAAAAATTGCATCACTATCTGTGTATTTAATAATCTTTGCTATACTTTTTTCTTCTATTACTTTGATTATTTTTGTGATCCACAGTATTTGTTTCTTCCATATTATAGTATAACAGCGAGTTCCACCATTTAATTGCATGCTGTGCAAGAAAACAATACTATGGTTTCAAATGTGGAATTAATTTTTCACAGTGATAAATACAGTTAACACACCAGATTGTGTCTTGGTCAGTCACACTTTAATTTGAGAGTGTTAGCTGGCAGTGATACACTTGACTAAATGCTTGTATGTCTTTAAGTTTCAATTTTTTATACCATATCCAATGAGTAGACTTTGTTAATAAGGATTAAAAACATTGCCTTCAGCTATATCTTTTTTTCTATTTAGAAGAATATTTAGCTGGGATGAACCTTAAATGTCACCTAAATGAGCCTTTCAGCATTTGCACATAACTCAGCTATTGTGTAGTGAATACCAGGTCTTCTGGCTTTACAGAGCTTAGGCCATGGTTGCTTGGGATATTGTTCTCAGAGAGGTAACTAAACCCAAATATGTATTTCTTGCTGACATTTCTAGCCCAGGTTCATTCTAAAACTTCCAGGTAAATAGTTTTGCCTGGAGGCTTGTGAAGATGTGTTCAGGCTGAGCTGTTTAATAGACATAGAGGGCTTAACGGTCATGTAAAGATGCAGTAAAATAAAATTGATGTAATTTGAAATGTTTATTTTCCAGAGCTCCTTTTGTAGGTTAAATGCACAGCAGTGACTTTTCTCTCTGTTATACAGAGGAGCCAATATACTGTTACACACCACACAACTTCACCCGCGATCAAGCCTTGTATGCCAGAGGATATTGTTGGACAGAATTAAAAGATGCCTTGCCAGGAGTTGATGCCAGCCACTGGCCCTCCTTGTTTGAGCATAAGTTCCTACCTTATGCACTGCTGGCTTTTGCTGGGATAATGTACATTCCAGCTCTGGGCTGGGAATTTCTGGCCTCCACCCGACTGACTTCAGAGCTTAATTTTTTGCTTCAGGAGATCGATAACTGCTACCACCGTGCGGCTGAAGGGCGGGCACCAAAAATAGAGAAACAGATTCAGTCCAAAGGCCCGGGGATCACCGAGAGAGAGAAGAGAGAAATCATTGAGAATGCGGAGAAGGAAAAAAGCCCTGAGCAGAACTTGTTTGAGAAATACCTGGAAAGAAGAGGACGAAGTAACTTTTTAGCTAAGCTTTATCTTGCGAGACATTTGTTCATCATCTTTTTAAGCATCATACCAATTACATACTTATCCACCTACTATGCTACACAGAAGCAAAATGAATTTACATGTGCATTAGGAGAGCCTCCAGACAAAACGAGCAGCTCCAAATTGCACATCAGAGTGAACTGTAAACTGCCATCTGTTCAGCTCCAGCGGATTATTGCTGGTGTAGATATCGTTCTCCTCTGCTTTATGAACTTGATAATCCTCATCAACTTAATTCACCTCTTCATATTTCGCAAGTCCAACTTCATATTTGATAAACTGAACAAAGTGGGAATAAAGACGAAGAAACAGTGGCAGAAGTCCCAGTTTTGTGACATTAATATTTTGGCCATGTTTTGTAACGAAAATCGGGACCACATAAAATCATTGAACCGCCTGGATTTTATTACAAATGAAAGTGATCTGATGTATGACAATGTGGTACGCCAGCTGCTTGCAGCATTGGCCCAGTCCAATCATGATGCCACTCCAACCATGCGTGATTCTGGGATCCAAACAATAGACCCAAGCGTTGACCCAGCAGACATTGATGCTAATGAGCAGCTCATCATTAAGAGACCAAGGAAGAAGATGAAATGGATCCCAACTACCAATCCCCTTCCTCAGCCATTTAAGGAACAGTTAGCCATTATGAAGGTTGAAAACCATAAACCTGAAAAACCGAAGCCTGTGCGGAGAAAAACAGCAACGGACAGCCTTATAGCTCCTTTGTTAGAGTCCACTGCAAAAACCTCACAACAATCATCTGCTCATAAAACCGAGCCAAACGCTATCCCAAATGCAGGCAGTGAAAAAAAGCACACACGACACTTTTCCTTGGATGTTCATCCATATATACTTAGTAGCAAAAAACCCAAGCCAGAGATTCAAGCCATCCCCTCGATGCCTACGTCTAAAAGCCAAGAGGGTGGATTTTTAAACCAGGAAGAGAATGTCGTAGTACACGTTACCTCCTCTCTCAAAGGTACAGTATGCCGTAATGCCCGTACCACCTCCACAGACCATAATTTGCATAGCAGTCTTCAGGAACTCGAAGCTTATCTGAACTGTTTGACCTACCTTGTTAGATTTTCAGATAGCTAATAATCTTAGGGCTTGCAGGGCTCAGAAACAGGGGTTCTCTCCTTCTTTAACAGCTATATGGAAGTTAAGGGTTATTACAGGTAGAGCTGTACGAGACAGCTTGCAGACTGTTGGTGCAGGTATATTTTCAAATGTAAGCAGATTTTCACAATTACAAATGTGATCATGCCTTGCCAAGGAAATGGGGAGGGTTTGGCCTCCGTGATACCCCTTCCTGCTCCACCAGCACCTGGCACATTTCAGACCTGCCTTATTTTCAAGTCATATGGAAACTACCATGGTAGATGACCAGTATTCTGACCAGTAATAGCCACTCAGAAGTGTGTGAAAAACTATGCTAATGACAGTTAAAGCTGCTTGTAGAAAAAAATGCCTTTAACTACCAGTTCTTAGGGGTTGGCACGTGTTTGTCACTTAGAAAATCATAACTCAGATCATTTGTATTGTTCTTCACGCAGAAACATTTTAAATTGCTAATGTGGACCAGAGGTTGGTCTGAAGTGTGGATGCTGGTCAGGGATTCAGGAATTCTGCCATTCCCTTCCTGTGTGGTGTTGCAGAAGATGCTCTCTCTGTGCTTCCATTCCCTGTGTGTGTCTTGGAAATCCTTTCTTACATCAAAGGAGTGTTTCAAATATATCAATAATTGTTAGGTGCTAGAGTGATGGGGAAAGCCATGTGAGCACTAAGAAGAGTGATAGAGCAGTAGATAAACTGATAGATAGATATCTTGTTTATTTTTGTAAGCTACTGATATAAGAAAGAAGCACTATGCAGTTGAAGTTACAGAAAGACTTGTACATGCTTAAAGCAATGGCTCTCATCTCATTACAAGCTAAGACCTCCCTCTGGGCCTCGACAGACTGACATCTACCGTCACCCCACTGCCCAGCAAAGAAGTGATTTGAGGTATAAAAGTTTCTGTAACTTCCAAATCCCTATGCTCCTTAGAGCCCTCCAACTCCCCAATGTGCATGTGAGCTATTTTACAGCATTCCGTATCCAGTCACCTGCTCTGATTTCAACTCCTCAAAACTACTGGGGTTTCCTGGTCTCAATTACTTTCATCTAAATTAGTGCTTGAATATTTTAAGGGCAAAAAATAATTACTGTAGTTTTGGGGCTCTGTTACTCCCCATTCCCATTAAAAATGTTCAGCTTTGTTTTTAAGTTAGACCTACATTGCAGTCCATCAGGTAAGGTAGACAAAATTTCTGGAAAGAGACATCAGTTAATGTCAAATTGCTGAGTTCTTTCTAAAGACAAGTGGCTTACGATGTGTAACCACTATTATCAGTGCTTTTTGTATTCCATTCTGTGGATTTCAACATTCATAATGTTTGTCAAAACATTAAATCATAACATTTATAAAACACTTGCCAGACTGTAGAAGAGAATAAAAGGAACTTTTCAGTTGTTTTTTGTTCATTTTACAAAAATATCATTCACGTAAGGAAGCATGAGCATGCGTAAAAAAGAGTGAGATTTACAAAACCCATTTGTTCTTTGCCCTGTTTCCCTAAGCTTACAATCCTGTTGTTTTGAAACGGTCCTGTTGGATTTCTCAAAGGGTCCCAAGAAAATTCATTTCTGGGCCCTCTCCTGCTCCCACTGAAATCAGTGGCAGGACTGACAATGACTTTTATTGGTTCAGGACACTCTTGTCTGATGGACTGGAAGGGTGAAAGCCTACCTGTCTCTTAACTGCCTGTTTCGTTTTCTTCTAGATGCCCCTCATCCTGCAAAAGAGATCCTGTACTCCTCTGAGACATGCAGAACTGTGCCCGCTGCCGGGGCTTTTGTCACGTGTAACCACAACCACATAGCCACGGCTGCTGCTGCGACGAGCATGACTTTGAACCAAGTCAAGCCAGAGCCAACACCTGCACTGAACTGCAACCCAGCCCACCCTTTGCTGCACATCAACACACTGTACGAGGATCACGAGGAGGAGGTGTCAAACATAATAGACAATGGTATTCACTCACCAACTGACACCGGGGAAATTCTCTCCATCCCTACCCCAAAGCAGATCAGGCTGGCAACATTTGATGAGCCGATGGCAATAGTGAGCTCGGTGGAGTACTGAAGAGCCTGGGCTGCACAGCTGCACCTTCGTGGCCAGGCCCAAGACCACTGCAGTGCGGACCATGGTCCCTCCAACAATGCAATTCACTGCATGAGCATGGAGACTTTTCACACAGACTGTAGCTTTTGGTAATAACACCAAATGGTTTTTCAGGATCACATCATGAGCACTGTCAGTCATTTGCAAAATAGAATTTTTAAAATCTGGTGGAAGTAGTCCTTTAACACCAAGACAACCATTAGCTCTAGCTCTAAACTATAGCTTCCTGATTTAAAAGGAGGATTAGCACAATTTATGAACATTAAGAGTCTGATGGCATGCCACAGTAATTTTAGTGAGTGTTTAAATCCTTTGCATTCAGAATCACTGATTAAAGTTGAAACAACATGGAGGTGAGGTATACTCTTTTAATGGCAGCAGTTAAATAAGAGGTTTTTTTCTAAGCAGAGAGGATTTTTTTTCAATTCAGGATTACAAAAAAGTTATATGCAAACAAAATTTTTGTTTGTTTGTTTCTTTAGCTCACTAATGTTGGGCTTGATGGAGACTCAGCTGAAAGGGCCTTACTACCACCAGCATTTAAGTGCAAAAAGATTGATGCACTCAATCTCTTGCATTTATAAATGAAAGTACCTGAGGTATGCCCCGCCCTTTAACAAGCTTATATGTTTGATGGTAGATGATGAAATGAAGAGTTTATTTTTTTAAATATATTTTACCATGGGAAAAATTACTTTAATAACTTTTCAAACCAGGTGTTGCTTTTAACAAAATGTGTAGAAGAGAGTCATTGTAGCTGCTTATTTTTTCATAGCGTATTTATGAACCAGGTTAGAAACTTTCATGGGTGCTTCACTGATATGAAAAATCTTACGAAGGTTGTTACAAAATATCTTATAAAATATGAAACCAGCAAAACTGTTTTGAAATAACACACAGTTAAAGAGTCTATGAATTTAGGTCTGCAGACTTGGCTAGTCCTTGATTCAGCAAACCATTAAGGCCATGGATGGCACTGAAATGACTCTTATGTCTGAAGCTAAGCACACACTGAAATGGCTTTGCTGGATCTGGGCTCCAGTGCAGGCAGACAATAATCCTGCAGAATGTGCTATCACTCCGATTCAATATTTGCCTTCCTTGGCTCAAAGCACATCTTCATGCCCATCTTCCTATAAATACGGTATGTGTGATTTAATAGAAAACTAGTATAACTAAAACATCTATTAAAAGTGTATCATGCAATAACCATTCTCAGCAAAATTATAGTGAAAAAAAAGTGACTGTGTTAAAATAATATTCCTAGCTGCATTCAGAACAATGGACTATGTGTGTTTGCTTCAAAATTATGATGTGTAATGGTAGAAAAAATATGCAGCATAAATATGGGACTGAAATCTTGAATTTATTTTTAATTTATTACCTCAGATATGGATATATGATACCAATATTTAATGAAAATAGCACTGAAAATAAATACCTATTATTCTGAATAGTTTAATGTGTACTACTTCCTAGTTTAGTTACGTTCGAGTGGGATTTCATTATAAGCAGTAGGAGGGACATGTAAAACCACCATTCCCTCCTACATTACATCAGCTATACCAAACATTTTTGGCTTGAACAGCCAAACACCAAAAAGGCAGTAAGCCACAGGACACGTGCCGCAGGCAGGGCAGGGGGCACTGGGGACAGCTGAAGGACTGGCTGTGACTCCCCAAGGTCTCGGCGCGGCGCAGGCAGTGTGGAGCTGATGGGGGACATGGAGCTCAGTCCAGGGCAGCTGGGAGATGCTGACTACAATGGCTCCTGCTGACTTGTCTCCTTCCAGCCCTGGGGATGTAAACGTTCCCCACAGCCCACACGCCAGCAGAGCCAGCTGCGTGAGGCAGCCGCAGGATCAGCAGGGATTTGAGCAGTTTATACACTGCTTTTGGCTCCAGGGCCATAGGCTGATCACCTCTCTTCTAACCTGCTTGAACACAAGCTGCAGGATGTTTGGCGCCGCCGCCTGCGTGACTGATAAAGTGGTGTGACTTTTTAAATAACAGATCTGCACCTGCGTAGTCAGGGCCTTGTTCTATCCCAGGTACAGGAGAAAGCTTTCTGCAGCGAGCCAGCCGTGGAGTACAGCATCACCCGTGACAGGACTGCAAGCAAGGTCTCTGCCTGGCCTGATGAGTAACTGCCATCCGTTCGGAGTCGCCTGAGAACAATGGCGCATCAAGACCTTGAAGGTGAGCCAAACTCCCCACTACATCCTGTTCACTTAGATCAGTACTGTAGTTAGAATTTTTTGGGGGGGCAAATTAAAACCATTATCATGCAGTACGTGTTAAACACCAATAAATAATTAGAAAAAATATGGAAAATTGCCTTAAGAAAATCAGGAACCTTTTAATAAAAGCAAAGTGAAAGAATAGGACTCTGATGCCAGATTTAAAGAGATGAAACTCCCTTATGCCACTGTACTCGCACTTGCTGGAAGGCAGCGTGGTGATTCTGTTCCCGGTTGCAGCAGCTCAGCTGACAATGTTACAAATGCATGGGGAGATCCTTGGAGTTGCCCGTTCGCTCTCCACTTGGTATCACACATTGAGTAATATGTCAACCGTATAAGTCTGTAGCCAAAGTGATAAACCAGTGTCAGGCAAAGCAGACTGTGTCTGAAAACTAAGGATCCAAACATTGTGTAGTACATTGAAAATAGCAACAGTCAATAACTAGAGAGATTTTCCTTATGCAGAAAATGCAGGGCTGGGTTCTTGGGCAGGTACATGTACTGATCTAATGGGGGTGGTGTTTCCTAGGAAGGGTTGCCCACTAAGGTGCACACGTCCCGTATTTATTCAAGAGCAGGACTCAAGTCTGTGTGGACACACTGTCATTCTCTGTGATACTGTTGGTTTCTCCTGATTTAGGATCTCTTGGTGCCCTTGTAGAAATCAGTAACAGACCTGAGTGGACCAACTTAAAGAAAGAAAGGAAAGCACGTAGCTTTCCTGATCCCCGGGACAAGCTAAACTCAGAGAACACCCACTGTGCTCATCTTTACCTGCTGTGTTACAGGAGCATTGTATCAGTCTCTTTCACAAGCCGGAGGCTGCAGCTGTTGGACGCCCAGCTCTGAGTGTTAACATGCTGACTACTTGCTCAGGGCGAGATGGTGGCCCAGACATGGTATTTCACTGACCAAGCACAGAGAGAGCGACTGCAGCTTAGTCTTGGCTGGTGTGGAGTGGGTAGATAACACTGATGCAGGCGCATAGCAAACACTGCCTTGCTGAACTGAAAGGAAAAGAAATGTTAGTGCCCTACTGAGAGAAACTTACTTAGACTAAATTTCCAAAGATGAGAGAGATGAGACACAGCTTTATTTTTAAATGTCTCTTTAGTCTTAACTCGCATTAGCATCTCCATCTGCCTAGTCTCTGCCTAATGGCTTCAGCTTGACAGATCAGATGACTCACATCCTCCAAGGCTGCTTTCCCATCTACTTCACCAGGAAAAGGCCCACATGTTGAGAGCACAGAAACCCCTTCTTCAGGGTGCTCTTATTCAGAGTATGTTTGACAATCAGACAGGAGCGACAAGTGTGTCAGAAGCATCTTTTGAGCTATATTTAGGCTGTCCAAACCCAGCAGGAGATCAACGATTTTTGTCTCACAGACATCAAGAGAAGTGCTTCTGTTGGGATTTTTTTTTTAGCGCAATAATGCTTTTTAGTATTGATGTTACTAACATTTAGCTGTACTTAGTAAATGCACACATACACACACACATAGATATCAACTGTATACCTACAAATTCTATATATACATGTAAATATGTATCTGTGGCTTAGAAATGTTCATCTTTACTTTGTGTTGTAAATAAGCTACACTTAGTCATTTCTTTTCTCTTCATTTCCCATTATCATGCATTGGGCCCAACCCAGCAACATGTCTGCGTCTTTCTGACTCCACTGGGATATTCTGATGCTGGGCATGCTGGTGAGGATGCTCTGTACCCTGCAGAGCTAGGTGTGCTGGGTGGTTTATATTTTGATAGTGAGTTTATATTTTGGCAGTGAGTCAGGCCCTGGTCTTGGGAGACCTCTTCTGCATGGTGCTTCCTATGACTCCTTGGCACCAAAACACAGGACAGAATTTATCTCTGTGCTGGGGATGCCATTAGGATAGCTGACAGCTAGTTTGCACATCCTTTATGTCTCTAGAGCTGGCTCCCAAAGCCACCACTGGATCCCGAGGCAAGCGAAGCGGAGTTGAAGTTCCTCTTGCTTGTCCCTGGTTACCGGCCACCACGTTATCTGCCAGTTAAAAGTGCAGGAGGGATAGAGCTCACAGGCTCTATGTCTGTGAGAGGTGATGCACCAAGGGTATTTCATCTCTGGCTTTAAGAAAGCTTGTCACTGCCCTTTCAGGCTTGCCTCAAAAAGAGCACTAATGAAAAGCTGAGTCTGACAGCATGAGCCCAGACTCCTAAAGCCACTGACTCAGTGAAAACTGAAGACAATCTTAAACACACTCGACCTACTGCTGCATAGGGGAATATTCTTCCCTTCATATCGCAGTCGTAGAAGAGTATTAATAGGAACAGCAAAAACACAGCTTTAACCTTCCAGTCAGGGGGTTCAAGAAGTTCTAGAAGTGCTCATCATTGTTGTCCCCAGCTTACAGATGCAGACACTGAAGCACAGGAAAGTGAAACAATTTGTCCCAAAGCTACTTAGGCTGTGTCTAAACTGTCTAAACTAGAGCTGAGAATATGCCAAAGGTAGGGCACTGCCCTACCTGCCAACATAAGCAGTGAGGTTGGTTTTGGGTGCTGCAGGAAAGCTCTCTGAATTCTTCTCCTAGCAGAAAACTCTTTTTTTTTTTTAATTCTGCCAGAAACCTTATGGAATATTGATCAAGGAATGTTTTGCTTTAAAGAAACAATGGGTTTTCTCATTAAAATCCTTCTGCTAAAATGCAAACCACAGAGCACATTGGGAGTTTTAAACAGGACGACTATTTTTCAGACACCTTCCAATATTTTCTGGCTTGTAATGGAGAATATTCCACTGCATCTGTAAACAGTCTGTAACTAACGGGAAAACATTCTATGTACATTATTTACAAGCAACAAATTTTCAGCTTTTGCTGTTCTCTGGACAGTTTTAAAGCATTTCTTAGCTATTTTGCAACATTGTACAAACAGAAAAATTTCTGAATGACTCTGCCACACCAATGAGGTTCTCAGGACTCTGCAGGTCAGAGTCAAGGAAATGCTGGCCCACCAATCCTGTTGTCCTCAGTGGTTGTTGATGTTTCTGACTTAATGCTTTACTGACTTGCTATTTGTTCACAGAATGAATTTGCCTGGAGTCAGACCCAGCTTTAGCTGAAAGAAGAAGTTGTTGGGCCTCCTGCTGGACTTGAGAGCAAAGAAGTTTACTGACTCTTTTGGTTAACTAGAAATAATTTTTGTGTATAATCTCAGGGCTCATAGCATTCACCAATCTAGCTTTCCAAAAACACATGCAGGGAGTGCACAGAATACAATAAATCTCTGGAAGAAGAATACGTGATTCACAAGCAAAATCTGGTGTCTTGCATGAAATAAGACAGAAAGGCATCCATATCCTCCACTGCAGATGCCTTCCTGTAAAGAAAAATTATATACTCAAAAGATTATACCAGTTTTTGCTCTTAGAGCTTTTATATTATGTAACTGCAGTTACCGCTCCGGGATAACAAGCTGTGCCCAGACTCTGGGGCGCAGAGTGGAGGAGACAGATGGGTACATTTTGTTGCTGAGGGATAGAGCTGCTATGAGGAGTTTGGGAACTTCTTTTGTGAAATGATGGATGTGTTCAGCCATGCAAACTTGGAAAAAGGGATGTGCCAGAATGAGGGCTAAGAAAGCTCTGTACTATTTATCCTCTCTGCACAGTCCCGCAGGCTTCGCATTGGCAGATTTATCCCGTCATTGGAAAGGCCTTAACAATGTAAAGGAGTGACTCGAGGTATAGAAGAGAGGAGGAGGCTCCAGGGAGACCTTATTGTGGCCTTTCAGTACTCAAAGAGAACTTGTAAGAAAGACAGAGACAGACTTTAATAGGGCCTGTAGCTATAGGACAAGGGGTAATGGTTTTAAGCGAAAAGAGAGTAGATTCAGACTAGATATAAGGAAGAAATAGTCCAGAACAACAGTGCTGAGAGCCTGAGGAACCAGGTATCCCAACAGAGCAAAGGGATGCTTGAGATGACAAGAGGCAGAAGAAGCACCTTTAAGTATCATGGGAATGACTCAAAGGCAGTGGCAGGGAATATTTGTAATGCCCCGGGAAAAGACATTAAGTGAAGGGCCACAAAGATGATGGAGGCACTGGAGCATCTGTCCTGTGAGGAAAAGTTGGGAGAGCTGGGACAATGTATATAACTTTTGAGCTAGGCAGGTGATGGCTGTAGAAGGGACGGCATTCAACACCCCTAAGGTCTCTGCCGTCACACAGGCTCCTGACTCTGGGCTCCCTAGCAGCCTGGCTGCTCTCCTGGAAACTCCTCTCCGACCATGTGAAAATGAAGGGACTCTGTTGCGGAAAGAGAGCATCAATCTGGGAAAAGGCAGCAATAAAATATATATGCAGACATGTATTTTTCCCTCTATATCCCAGGATCTTTGCAAAAGTCTGGTTAACTCAGATTTGTCAGAATGTCCCACAGCAGCAGGCAAAGTATTTCTCTGCAAGCCTGTCTTTTCTTGTAAGAGTTGCTGGCTTGGCCTGCCACTACCTAATTTGCTCTAAATCATCAATTTCTACTCAAGTGCTGGGAGGCCCGGTCTCCTGCTGTAAGTTCTTCTGTTGAAATAAAGTCTCGTATTAAAGTAACCACAGGATAGGAACCGAGGGCAGATCCAAGAGCAAAGTCTTGGAAAGAGACACTTGGACATAAAGCAAGAGCTATTTGATTTCCTTATTTTCCCTTTTACCATCTAAATGCAGGTTTATGTTACACTGAATCTCTGGGAAACGCCAGAGGAAATGTGGGCTGGCAAATGACATCTTGTCTGCAGGCACGCTCTTCTCTTTCCCAGCAGACCAAGTGTCTCCTCTGGAGGTTCTGGCCCTGGGTTTTACGCAGTTATAATTAAAACTTCATGGTTTTATATTGTACTGGCTTCCTCTAATATATATTAAATACACATTAAAATAGAAATGTCATTTTCACTGCAAATGGGAATTTGGTTTTTGATTTTTACCCTAAGCATTGAAACCAAAATCCATAAAAGATTATCCAATTTCTGCAAGTATTAAGTTGAATAATTAAGTTTTGTAAGTTATGTGGTGAATTAAGATGTGTAAATCACTAGGTTTTTTAAAAATGTTTCTTGTTTGGGCTAATAATAAATTGCAAGATACTTGATGACAGGTTTCATGTGCAAAATCAAGGCAAGAGACTTCTGATGAGATAACTTCCTAATTTATTGTCTATTACTACCTAGTGCTTGAGCAGCAGCCACCCTTGGGGGCTGCTGTCAGAGACCAGTAATACGATGGCAGCTCTGGCCAAGAAGCCAGCAAGCTACAGCCGTTCTCCTGCTCCTGCACTGGCAGCTGGGCCTGCTGGCCTGGGCTAGAGCTGCCCTTACTGGGAGTGCTCCTGGGCAACCACCGAGCAGCCTCAACTTGTCAGTCGTTAAAACGCACCCTCTAATCTGGAGGGCTGCCCGCTTCTTCGTTTCTGCAGGCTGAAACGTTACCCACGGAAATGAAAGCCCGTGGATCTGCTGCCTGGGGTCTACAATGCATGGGGGCATGGGGGAGAGCGCTCAAGCTGCAGGCTTTTGCAAGAGAGCAGGTGATGAGCAACATGTGGGTGAGCCAAAGGCAACTGCCTTTCTCTGGGAAGTCAGACACAGTAAAAGGCCATGCAGCCAGTGCTTGTCCTTTACTGCGCAGTAACTTATTTCTGTTCCCCTGCACCCAAAGTCCATAATCTGCAACATCCCTGCCTGCTGAGCCCTCCTCTGAAATTCTGCCCTCTTTCTCTACCACATACCTCTTTGCACATAAAAGTTGTTCTTCTACAGCCAGTTCTTAGAGATGCTGTGCTTAGGTTTCCCTGGCTACTTCTTCATTAGCCAGCAACGCAGCACCACAGGAGCAGATCAGCAAATTGAAGCAGTCAGTGCTGATTTCCTCTCTGCTCCAGTATATGTGGTCTGGGATTTTAAATTTAGGCAACATTTAGAATTATAGAATCGTTTAGGTTGGAAAAGACCTTTAAGATCATCAGGTCCAACTGTTAAGCTAGCACTGCCAAGTGCACCATTAAACTATGTCCCTAAGCACCACATCAACAGGTCTTTTAAATATCTCCAGGGATGATGACTCAACCACTTCTCTGGGCAGCCCGTTCCAATGCTTGACAATCATTCTGGTGAAGAAATTTTTCTAATACCCAATCTAAGCCTCCCCTGATGCAACTTGAGGCCATTTCCTCTCATCTTGTCACCTTACTACAACCTCATCACAATTGTGATGTTCAGCTTTGCCCATTGAATGTGATAACATTCAGCTACTATGAAGTAAAATTAGACTATAGATTTACAGTGTATTAACTCCCTCTGTGTGGCAACTATGTGTATGCGTACTCTTGTCCCATGCTAAACGTTAAATAAATCTGTTCTCACTGAAGAGCAAGCTTCACTTTACCATCGGATGAATGCATATACAAGACTCTTTACCTCAGATTACCTAGCAACTCCATGTCCTGGCCTTCTCCACCAGCTTCTTGTATTCTGTGGAGTTGACTCCATTAGGAAACTCCTTAGAGACAGGAACACTAATGTCTCTGTTGCAATGTTGACATTTTAAATGTTCATTTATTGGTTTTGCTTCGGAAGCCAAAAACCATGTGATAAGTGATACCAAATGTGTTCAAATAAGCTATGATTATGCTGAGCGATCTATCAGGTTCAGAGTAATAAATGACTACACAAATAGCTAGCTTTAATGATGTTTCCTCTGCAGATTTACAGCAGAAATAAAACTTCAAGGCATTTGGCTACTGAGGAGCACTCACAAGACTTGTTTAGCATGGATGGCTGATACATACAAATTCTATGGCATAGAAGTTGCTATACCTGAATGCAAATGGAGGATTTTATGGTATCATTTCCATTTTCTTCTCCCTGAATGTTAATAAAGCAGCAAATGTACGAATAAGATAACATTGATCTGTTAGCAGTCTGGCAATCAGCTAATTGACTTTCTCTGTGCACTGGGTAATGTGTATGTGCTGGTCCAATTATCTCTTACTCCTGGAGAAATAATTCCTAATATTTAGCAGAACCATTATTCCAATGATACATTACCTCCAAATGTTTCTGTTAAAATATCTTCCTCATGATAGCTCCCTTAATTGCCTTCTGAAATGTTAACGTGTATCTGCTCTTGCATTGATATATTAAATCCTTTTCTTCTAATTAGGGAGTTCAAAGACAAAAGCTTTACAAGTGAAACGGAGTCAACTCTCCTCTACGTTAGCCTGGACCATTTATTTTGCAATCACTCGAGTTGGACCAGGAGCTGTTCCTACTGTCTTGCCAAGCGTTGAGTTGTGCTGGGTGGTCAGGATGGGCTCGCTCGTCTTCAGCAAGACAGAGGCAGTAAGGCCACCCACCTGTTGAGTGCCCTTCACCACAGCAAATTTGGTTAACTGTGGTGAAGCTTGGAAGTCTGTGCTTTAGTGGCATAACTGAACCACTAATCCCAGACCATAGAAATTCACATGGAATTTAATAGAAACTGCTTTATTCACACTCAACTGGTACAAGACATTTTTCATAATATAAAATATTTTCATAATTTATTTTTTAAGGTTATCCAGGGAGATCTGAGAGGTCATTATTTTAGTAACTGTCGTAGAAAAAGAAAAATTTAAAAACTCTTGTGAAATATTTCCCCAAGTAGTGCTCTTTCTCTGTCTACCTCCTGCAAAAAAAGGGATGTATGAGATTGAAAGAGAGAGGACAGCATTTACTAAATGTTTTGTTATAACATAATATAACAAAAGCAGCTTGTATTTTCATGTCACGAAAGCAGCCTGTGCAAAACTATATGGTTACCTGTTCTGCTAGACTGTGCAAGTAAAATAAAGAAATGCTATCTGCTATGCCTAAAGTAAATGTCTAAATCAAATGCCAGGCTGCAACACTCCTCTATGAAATAAGTTTTTCTTGACCTTCCTGCATCACCCCTCTTTTCTTTCCCCCTTTCAACACAGTGCTGAACAGTGTGGACAACTGATGCTGCTTTTGGGAACGAAGTTTGGGGGGTGGAGGCCTCAATGGGTTTTGCTGGGATTTTAGGATTGTTATCTGCCTGGTTTTATTATGATCATGTCTGTTGATATGAAGCAAGGAATTCAGCTCAGTTTTTACGTTTTATAAAAAAATATATATACAATTAAAATGTACTTGGCAATTTTGCATCAGTGGATAAAAACATTGAAGTAGAGGGATTTTCTCCCCTTGTCTTAGAGTCTAGTTTTTTGAAGTAGTAGGGGGATTCTTTCTCTCATCACCAGCTCTGCTTTACTGTTAAAATTGTCCTGACCGTTAAAAAACTTGCATTAAGGAAGATTTTCTAGACAGTAAGTCCAGTCCTTTACTAAGCAAGAGAGCAAGTTAAGGATCTGCAGAATGACTTGTGTTGAGGTGAAAGGTGCTATTCAGTATTCACTTGCTGCTTGACGAGAATCTGACCGACCTGCCGAGCCAGAGGCTGACTGGCCGATGCTCTGTGCATATGGTAAGTACAGGTAGCACAGCATAGAATCATAGGATACTTAGGGTTGGAAGGGACCTATAAAGGTCATCTAGTTCAATCCCCCTGCAAAGACCAGGGACATCTCCAACCAGATCAGGTTGCTCTGAGCCCCGTCCAACCTGGCCTTGAATGTTTCCAGGGATGGGGCATCCACCATCTCTCTGAGCAACCTGTTCCAGTGTTCCACCACCCTCACTGTAAAAAATTTCTTCCTTATATCAAGTATGAATCTGGCTCCTTCTAGTTTAAAACCATTACCCCTCATCCTGTCACAACAGGCCCTGCTGAAGAGTCTCTCCCTGTCTTTCCTGTATGCCCCTTTTGGGTACTCACAGACCACCATAAGGTCTCCCTGGAACCTTCTCTTGTCCAGGCTGAACAACCCCAACCCTCTCAGCCTGTCCTCACAGGAGAGGTGCTCCAGCTCTACCCACAGTACTCAACAACAAGAATTTTAATTAGTTGACACCAGCTCCTCCTGCTCCCTCTCTCTCCAGAAGACTTTTAATAGTGTCCACAGGAGCTACCTTCAGTGCACACATGGAAATGTCTCCATTAATGTAAAAATTGCTGTTGGTCACAATCATGGGCTGAGGTGGAAACGGAAGGTTCAGGAAGGAGCAACTTTTTGTTCCCTCTGATAAATTAATCCAACGGCTGGTATTTTGTATGTGATTTAAACAGTCCTGAATAGCCTCACAAAATGTCCAGCTATGTTTGTTAATATTCCCACAGAATCCATTACTAATATCATCAGAGGAAACAAAATATCTGCTAACTTGATTATGAGTGATTTTAACATTTAGTAACAAGTACTTGTAACAATTTCAGCTCTTATCCAGGCAACTAGTATCAATAACAGGCTTCCTAAATGAACTAGAAGAACAATTAATCAGACAATACCATAACTACACATTGCATTAATCATACATTCACACAGTGACAGCAATTAAAATTCAATCCTTGCCTAAAGGTAGACTTAGGAATCAATCCATACATTTTTAACACCTTAAAGCTAAAATCACCTTTTATGTAAGGTCTTATTAAGAGATAATCAAAACATCAGACTTGAAAGTACCTTGCAGACACGGTCATTCATCAGAATTTTTTTCATACATACGCATTTTTTGTTGTTACCCATTTGTTACCACCCAGTGTACTTACACATCTTTGCACGTGTTGTAGTGTCTTGTCTATCAAGAGATTTATAATCAGTTTGTCAGGAAGAAATTAATTTCTTTAATTTGCAACATTAAATGCAACACTATCGCAACTGCAGATGACAGAAATAGAGAAAACATGTTTCCACAAAGCTTGTGTAATAGGATCTGAATTCATCTCAATGATGGACAAGGAGCAGAAATTCTTTTACCAAGCCTTCTGCAAAGAGACAGCCTCAGTGCAGCAAGCAGCAATGTTTATTCTTTGCTGTCACAAGTCATATGTAGCTGAAAACACTCATCCCTCACTTGTGAGCCTTCGCTCACAGCTTTGAAAAATAGCACATTAATATTGCACAGAAAGAACTTGGAACAGTTTTCCATACACGTATAATGTGTGCTTTGTGTTTATGCTAATTTATTTTATGGATTTAGAGTGCTCCCAGTGGTACTGCAATGAAATCAGTGCAGTTCTTGTAATTGGATTTACCTTGCCGGAGGAAAGGTCAGCTTTCAAAGAAGAAGGAATTACTTTACCTTTCCCTTCATCAGTCAGGCTCCTCTCTGATGTGTACACATAAAGCTTCCATTTCCATCTCTTTTGTTAACTAACAATTTTACTGCAGTCTGCCTGAAAAAAAAAAAAAAAAAAAAAAAGCCAGAGTAACCCTCAGCTAACAGCATTTTCAAGCTGCATTTAGAAATCACTTCACTCACATCTCAAGTGCAATCACCACAAGTGAAGTGAAATGGGTTTTCTAATAGGAAGCAGTGACAGACAATGTCAAAGCAAAATTTCAGGGGGAATGGAGAGAACTCAGGCTGTAATTACACCTGGTGAAAATTACCCAGAATTGAAGGCTAATAGAGCATCTCTTTTTAAGTCCCACAGGAATGCTTGAGGGACTGAAGACAGCAGAGAATTCCCACCATGGGAGAGAAGCAGATGAGGTGGAACAGGCAGACAAGAGCAGATCTGCTGAAGGGGCAGAGATGATGTAAGGGATTTGGGCAGCCACAGCGCAGAGGCTGAGCCTGGCTCTCTGTGAGCTGCCTTCAAAATGCCAAGCAGGGTAATTGCTTGCTGTGCCATGATACTGCAGCTGTGGGTTGGGCTACTCTGGGGCCCGGGCCCATTTCTGTGTGGCCCCACGGGTCCCTGCTTGCACTCATCAGCCCAGCTTCATGCATCCTCAGGAGTTTCAGCCTCTCTGTCCAGTTTGTCAGTCTTGTGCTCTAACGTATCTGAGTAAGTACACTTATAGATATAGAATCGTAGGATAGCTAGGGTTGGAAGGGACCTTTAAAGGCCATCTAGTCCAACCCTCTGCAACATCTCCAACTAGATCAGGTTGTTCAGAGCCCCATCCAACGTGGCTTTGAATGTTTCCAGGATGGGGCATCTACCACCTTCTGGGCAACCTGCGCCAGTGCTTCACCACTCATTGTAAAAAATTTTTTCCTTACATCCAGACTGAATCTTTTTCCTTCTGTTTTAAAACCATTACTCCTTGTCCTTGCAACAGGCCTTGCTAAACAGTTTCTCCCTGTCTTTCCTTTAAGGCCCCATTTAGGTACTGGAAGGCCACTATAAGGTCTCCCTGGAGCCTTCTCTTCTCCAGGTTGAACAGCCCCAACTCTCAAGAGTTCCCAGGGAAATTAAACAACTTTTTCTAGGCAGGCTGTGCTGAATCAGTCTAAAGTTAAACTCCTTTTTGGAAAATATTGACTTTGTACAAACCAATGTGCTATGAGAACACTTTCACAACCAGCATGCATGGCTCCAGGTCAGGTACCTGAGCGCAGCTGGCAGCTCAGCCCATGCACAGGATGTACCCGCAGTGCCCAGCGAACACATTACTGCTGGAGCCAGTCCTTCCCTCAGATCCCTGTGTCTCTGGCTGCAAAAAGGATTAAACATTTTTTACTCGTATATTTTCTGATGGGCAAGGTCAGTCTCTGCAATGATGGATATTGGATCATGTCACGCCTGAACACAAGCGTAAATGACCCATGAAATTAAAGGACATTTTCTGGCATTTGCTCAGGACAGCTCAAGTTTCCCAAAGGTAGATCAGCCTGGAAAATCCTTGCAAGAAAAAAGATATTAATCTCCAGGTGGAAGAAATACCTGAAGTAAAAATACACAAACAGAAAGAGCCTAACTTGAGTTCGATGAAGCAGAAAAATGATGGTGGTTTGAGGGTTTTTTTCACATCCGAGAACAAATACAAAACAAGGACAGAAAAATAATTCTATAGATGTGCTATATCCTAAAATCTTTAAGGAACTGATAGCTTATAACTTCAGTGATTAAGGCAACTTACAGGAAGTGTCAGACAACAGCACTGGGGTATCTGCAAAGATCTGGCTGCTGCCGAGGCTCTGGCAAGAATGTCAGTCATCCGAGTCTCGGTGGGGAGGGACCAGCCTGAGAGGAATTGCCTGGTTCCACAGCTGCAGTCACAGAGGAGCTTCTCTGATACTTCTCTTCATTCCAGGGTCCAAGACTGTTCCCTGTGAGGTCTCAGAGACACACAACTCTGCTGCCCCCTGAATCTGAAAGCATCTACATTTGGTGGTGCACTGAGCAAGGGTCTACATAAGACAGCTAGGGTCTGCCTCTGTTCTACAGGGCTTTGGGGGGGCTTCTCCAAACTCCCAAAGGATACAACATGGTATCCAGATGCCTGATTTGCCCCTTGAAAACCAACTTGCTATCTAGGTATCCACTGCCTTTTGGATTTCACTATGTGCATTGCATTGTTAAAAACTTGCTGGAGTGCCTACAGCAATATAGGCACTTCCGTCTTTTTAATAACATTAATAAATACTTTTTCAGAAAATCAATATAACAGCATGAAGCTGCAACAGTCCAATCTTGCCTATTAAATAAATATCAAAATTTATGCAGTTACTGTGTGACTAAAAATTGCTCAGCCTGCTGGTCTCTAAAAAGGGAGACAAGAATTACATTTCAAACACAAAAATCTGCAGGAGATGACTGATGTCTGCACCAACCAAAATATTCATGTCAGCTTTCTAACATCTCATACAACTGTGTCAAGCACTGACTTTTTTTTTTTTTATTGTGTGAAAAGGGCTTTTTTGAAAATATGCCTATGCACTATTTTAATCTGAATGACAAGCAGCATTGCCAGGGATTGCAGTGATTTCTCCAATCTACTACACCTGCTTGGTATTTGGAGCCTTCAGTTACATCCACGGTATCACCACGGGGTAAAGCTGGAGATTTGCAGAAGGAAAAAACAGCTTAAAACAGCTCAGCATGAAACTGTATAGTACAGTTCTTGTTGCCAGCAATGGCATTAATAGTAGTGACATACCTGCCCTGTCAAAGTGCAAAGATTTTCTTACAGTCAGCTTTATAAAAAGCATAAGATAATCTGCCCAGCAACGAGAAACCTGGGAGTAAGGTGAACAACTGAGTTCTTGTCTGTTCTTACATAAGGGGCTTGATGTGCCCTATTTATTAAAAAAAATATGGATTTTGAAGATGGTAATTGCATGTTTTAGATGCAGAAGTTTGTTTAAAATACAAGCAATAAACCAGGAAATCATTACATAAGGGGATTATGAAAAAGATTTGGCATTAATAAGATAAACTTAAGTGACACAATACTGATGTTTTCTCTAGTGTTCTATAACCATGTTTTCAGAGAGCTGTTCCACTAACCCATTTAATTACTCTATTTGTTCCAAACTTTAAATAGTGAGCTAAAGTATTTTGCCTTTTCCTACTTCTTATTTCTTACCAAAAAAGTTCTAACTGTATTTCATGATCTGGCTTTACTCACCCCCAGTGAACAAAACAGGGGTCTGTCAGGTGGTAAAGAAATTAGGGATATGGTGCCTTGTACTTTGAGCTGGTTTCATTTTTTAGCATCTCGGGTTTTCAAGCACTGTGTCAGATGACATGCTGTCATTGAGAATAAGGCTATCAGAACAACTGATTTCCAGTAACCTCTTCATTGCTCCCAGGGAGAAGATCTGTGGCCCAGAACAGCCAAACTGTTCTCGCTTGCGTTCTCAGCATCTTCTTTGTAGTCCACAATAGCTGATGTCTACATGAGATGCAAGCATGTCTGGTTTTCTGCTATTTCTGACGTAGAAAATGTCTCTTACTGCTCTCCCTGTGTCCTCTAATTCTCCTTTATGCCTCAGATTTGGGAGTGGGGTAAAAAAAAGTCCATATTACCAATCCCTTTTCCTAACAGGGATTTAAGACATTGATAGCCAAGATGTTCTGATAACTTAATACTTACTGTCTTCCCAAGTATTTGTCAATTCACAAAGCCCTCAACTATTAATCTCATTTTATTTGTGTTGGAGATACAGCTCTGCCACTTGCCTCACCAAGATTAAGAGTGTGCAGGCTGCCATTCTCACATTGCACTTTGTTTTGTCAGACAAAAACTGGTTTATAAATGACTAATCAATTCTGGCTATCAGTGATTTTTTTTTTTAATTTCTTTCTCCTGTAAAGGCAGTAATCTTTACTGAGCATTTGACAGTCATTTACAGTGCCTAGCACTGAACATGTGAGAAAAGGTGACTGTATCATTGCCTCCTATTTTGCATGTGTATGCAAATATGTACATGAAAGGTAGCAATCACTTCAGAGCAACACTTATCCTCACAGAGGCAAGCTTAATGCCAGTGTTCAACCATAATGTTAGCCCCTGAATTTGCTTGCAGCCTACTGCTGCATAAAGGACTTAACTATAAGGAAACCTTCCTGCTGTGCCTGTAAAATTCCTATTTCCAAAAAAGCATTGTCCCAGAAGGCAAGGTACTTCAGCAGAGTTCCTAAGGGTACCTCCTGAGATTATACCTTTGGTCTCCTGCTTTCTAAAGCACGCCCACATGAATAAAAGTACCCAACTGTAACCTCAAGGCATACTGTTTAGTAAGTGTAGTACCATTATGCGAGCATCCAGCCACTCTACTGAAGATTACTGTAAACAAAATGTAGCTGAAATGTGCCAAAAAAAAGTATTGTAGCATATTTTCAAGATCAAATTCCTCTGATCAGGTTAGAATTTATAACACATTTGTAATCAGCATTTATCCTGTCCTCTTCAGAGTGTGTAACAGATCTCCATGATACAGAAAATAAAAATGCTGAACTGTGTTTAGCCATATTCTAGTCTGAAAGTTGCTGCACGCCAAGGCAAGGCCTCAAAAACACTTGACTGGTTTAGTCACATCTGTTACTACTCAGTGACTATTGTTCAACATCTGGCCACATTTTTTCAAGAGGTTTCATTCAATCTTTCTACAAACCAGCAGTTTGACTGATGTACACAATGAGTACAGCCTCATCTAAGCCAGTAACCGCAGTGAGTAAACCCCAGAAGCGGCATGCAGGGATGCTTCCGTCAGCTCTGCGGGAGCCATTGCCGCACCCAGAAGCACGGTTGGCTACGCCAGCGCGTGCTCTGCCCCAGCTGGACAGACCTGCCAGGAAGCTTGGCCACCCAGAGCTGGCAGATTTACATGGTGCTCCACTGAGCCATAGGGACTCACCAGCTAGGATGTCTCTCCTGGGTTCCTCTGGGTTTCTGCTCCTGGCTATGCCATGGTTCTTCAGTCCCTTCTAAGTGCAAAACCTCCACAAGAGTGGGTGAGGGAAGGACAACTGCACAATAGGAGCTCATACCACTTCATCCCAAGTGCCTCCACTCAGCACAGCTTCAAATCAGTCAGCTCAGCCTGAGAATAGGAATAGGAGATGATGAATGATGTACAAAATCTCCAGATGTAAATATTAACTGAGTTGTCCTGAAATGGCCGGGTGGTAGTGAAAAAAAATCATCGCTTCTTGTCTCTGACATAGTGAGACTGAAATTAAGCATTCATCTTCTTTGCAAGCAAAGATAAACTGCCAGGATCGATCTGGAGGTGTGACGCAGTGACTGCTCGGTGGCAATCTCCTACACACTGTGTTTGCTCATGCAACGGTTGTTATTTCCCCCTCAGTTTTTCTTCAAACCTAAAATATGACTCTCATGTCTCAGTTCCTATGAGTGACCACTGTGTGATTGAACACAGGAGCACAGGATCTGCAAATGAAGACACCTCTGATATCCAGAGAACTGCATATTGGGCATCCTAAAATCATGCCATGAGACAGGTGAAGACAGCAATTTGATGCCCTACCAAGCGTTTTTTTTTTCTCCAGGCTGAACAAACCCAGCTCCCTCAGCCTCTCCTCATGTATCCAGCTCCCAAATAGGGATGGTGGCCTTCAGTTGGCTGAGATGGTAAACTCCTTCTTGCCCAAAACTGGGCACAGTACTCCAGATACAACCTCACAAGTGCCAGAGACAGAAAATTAAGCTTTCCTCTGGTCCTGCTGGCTACAGTTTTGTTAATACATCCCAGAATGTGGTTGACCACCTTTGCCACAAGAGCAACAAAGGTAGAGTAAACCTTAGACCTATATTTTAGATAGATTGTTCAATCTGAAACAAAACTGAAAAAAATTCAAACTTGTCTTATCTCAGATGAGAGATGTGCTACAGCTAAGGACAAGACTTGCCATGCATCTCATAAACTGCAGGAACTAGTGCTATTAACAAATTGGATATAAATATTTGAAATTCTGTATTAAACAATGAGGTTTTTTAGTTTTGGGTCGGAACACAAAAAGAATTTGTTTCAGATGCATATGTTGCAGTGGAGTTTGTGCTAAGCGATGTTAGTTGCTAAGAACTCAAGCACTGAATGAAACCACCCTCTGATAAACACCTGGACTGTAATGACAGAATCATAGAATTGTTTAGGTTGGAAAAGACCTTTAACATCTTTGAGTTCAGTTGTAAACCTAGCACTGCCAAGTCCACCACTAGCCATGTCCCTAAGCACCACATCTACAAGTTTTTTAAATACCTGCAGGGATGGTGATTCAACCACTTCCCTGGGCAGCCTCTTCCAATGCTTGACAACCCCTTCAGTGAATAAATTGTTCCTAATATTCAATCTAAGCCTCCCCTGGTGCAACTTGAGGCTGTTTCCTCTCATCCTATCACTTGTTACTTGGGAAAAGAGACCAACATCCACCTCGCTACAACCTCCTTTCAGCCACAGTCTACGCCCGGACCAGAAGCAGGCACCTTAATGGAGCCAGGCAGCAAATGCCACAGAAAGAAGCTGCTTCCCATAATGAGGCTTCTGTCCGAGCAAGGAGAGCACAGAGTTCACACAGAGATTTCCATAGCACGCTATGTAGGCAGGATTATCAGCAGCCATGACATCTTCTCCATTCCCATACCCAAGTTTACAGATTCACATGGGCTTTGGGCTTTGGGCTTCGTGGTTTCATTAAGCAGTGCCTGACCTTTCTGCCATCGGCAGTGCACAAGCCACTGATAACAGGGCTCACTGCAAACTTTCTGTGGGCTGATACCTGACGCGTTAGTGCCAGCTGCCTGGACCACGCACCCTTCACTGCATTGGGCTGGTCCATATGACCCTTCCAGGCTCTGGGAGGATGAATGCCCTCAAAGAAAACACAGAACAAACAGCAGCTGATTCCATGTGGTTTAACCTGTACTAACACTGTCCTTGGTAAAATTGATTCATTTCTAGCTGTTGTCCTGGCCCTACTGCAAAAAAAAAGGCAGGCCTGGTTGAAACCGTGGAAGGTGATATCTCTGTTTCTGCCAGGTTGGTCATGTCTAATGGCTGGGCCTGGGCCAAATGATATACCGGTGTGTGCACACACTACTTCATAAGTTGCACAATCATGCTTTCTATGCTCACATATATAGGTGTCCATCACCAAAAGAACCTAAGGACCTCACCTTTGTGGAATTAAGTTTTATTTCAAGTTCCCAATGGCTTCCAGATTTGTGCCAACCAGCTCTGGAAAAGAGAAAAGTGTTTCAGGACTCAGTATTGCAATAATTTGGATCAAGTTAAATATGAAATAACTGACCTGACATTTAGGATGTCTAATGCTTTTTAACCTCATTTGAAGCAGAACAGCATGCCCTGGAAACATGTAAATACCAGACCGAAATAGTCAATATGATAAAAGCCAGAGTGAAGAACAAAGGAAATGCAGTTCTCAAACATGTAACAACTAAGGAGCTGACCAGCAATCTGCTGATTGTACTACAATGTCATAATTAAAAGCTGGAGAGGAAGCAGCATCAGGGGAATTATGTTAATAAAGCTTAGATGGCACCATTGAGCAAACTCAGAAAAATAAATGGCTTAAAGGCAAGCAATGCTTTTTATATGATAGGGGGCTCAGTGGGCAAGAAGATTAATCTGTGTTTCATATCATAAATTAGAAGCAAACAAGATACTGTACAGTGTAAACTCAGTGAAAAATAGTACTGTCTTTTTTTAAAAAGGATGTAATATACAGGAAGCACTGGAGAAACCTTACGGGATCCACTTGCAGGGACAGAATGGTGTTTCAACTGTGCTGCTAAGCCTCCTGCAAAAGGAAAAGAACATGATGAAAAGTGTCTTGAGCCAAAAATTCAGTAATAAATAAATGTGAATGTCATAAGCACACAAGGAACATCACACAGAATGGAAATAAAGGATAGCATCCCTGGTGCACTGGAGGCATGATGTATACAACATGGCTTGGCTTCACAACAGCACTCACATCTCCATTTCTACTTGTTAGGGAGAACTGTATTAATCAGGTATGTGTCTCAATGCCCTTTATCAGGGGATTTAAAATTAATCTCTATTCTGCTTTCAAACCATGAAGCTCATTTTCTATGAGTTTATCTGGAAGAGAGACTCGAATTCCACCTCTGCTTTCTCCAGGAAGTATCTGATGACACATTTATTTTCTGAGAGTTTTCTCAATGGTACCTTCTAAACTTCATTAACTAAATTATTAACATAATCACTAGAGCTGGTCCAAAACCACTTATATTCCTTGTAAAATAATGTGTTTAGCTTCTACCTAAGTTTCCCAGAGTATTATTCTAACAAAGCAACAGCAACAAACAATACCATCAAGCCAACAAAGAAGACATACAGGAGGTGGGTGGTGGTGTTTTTTGCTTTGGTAAGAAACAAACATTATCTAATAGAAAAGTAGCTATCTGAAATTATTGTTTAATTATGACTTTCTGTCAAATTTTTCACAGAATTAAAAAACATAAAGGTGACTAGTAGTTCTAGAAAGCTGCTGTTACTAAAGCCAGGCAGATCAAGAGGCTTCTTTTCAAAAACCTGTCCAACTAGGAGCTCAGACCTGGAAGGACTGCTTGACTCCCGGGGAGGGAAGCCAGAAAGAAAAAGAGGAGTTGGTTCGAGGGACCCAGAAGGCAGTAGAAAACTAACCGCTGAGAAGAGCATTACAGATAATAACACTCTGTGAGCAAGTGGAGTTACAGAGACAGGTCTTGGAAGGGCAAAATTAGCAAGAAAGTGTGAATATGCTACACTGGTGGGAAACTTTGCAATACTAATGAGCTTCCAGTTCTCCTTATTAGCTAGCCATCTTGGTGCTTTGTTTACCAGTTTTGGTGAAGAGATCTATTACAAATCATGAGATAGGTAGATTTAACTGTTGGATTTCTGCTTTTCTTTCACAATTATTTTGGCTAGGCACCAAAAGGTGCTACTGCAGATGGCAAGCCTCCACCTCTATCTCTTCTGAGAGTTCCTAGGTAAGAATGACAGTGCCTGGGATCACTGGGAGACAAGTACACTATGTCAAGGAACATAACATAATATTTCTGCACAACTACTGAGAAAAGCATGTTGCCAAAAAAGTGGTTTCAGGAAATGGAAGGACTGGTGAACTCCAAAGTCTACTCAAGGCAGTCTGCTCTCAGCAGTGAGCTGCTATGCCAGAAGAGATTCCTGCTGCAAACTTCGGCACAGCAGAGGCTAAGGTGAGCAGAAGAGACCCCACCACTCCAGTCCTCCAAAGGAAGCTTTATCATGTGGAAAAGCTTTCATGGAAAAAGACATATTTACTACCCTTTCAAGAAATTTCAAAAACAATGTAAAAGACATCCACTGCCCAGAGAGGTTTCCTTTACGTTGTGGCAGGGATGTTGAAGGCTCAGAAAGTAGAGCGCTGTATTGCACAGGTCATTTTCCCAACACTACCACTTTAGTTACTTTGCCTGTAAATTACTAAAAGGTAGCAGGCACCCTACGTAGTGCTGTCTGCAAGGTCAGGAGACCAAACAGCAGAGAAACAGCCCTGGAAGATGCACTCAGAACAGTAATAAAGCAGTAGGACTACTCTAAGTGAAGCTGACATTTTAACCAAGATATTATCAATCTCAACTCTCCAGTCAGTCCTAGAAATGACCAGGGATACTCCCAGCACCCCATCTTTATGACCTGGAAGAAGTTAAGCTATCAGAAATTATTAAAACTAAGCATGAAAGATCCCTTTTCTTAGGTTTTATTATGAGACCATATCACTGCTTTGAAGTGCTGATACCATGCATCTCATAGCGACTGAGTAGAGCTGTAGAACTGTTATTTTGGGTAATCTAACAACATGAACTGCCAAGCAGTATTTGACCTATTTTGTGCAGTGTTAAATATAATACGGCACTCCTCCAGGAAACTCCAGTTCCAAGAAGCTGCCTGTCTTGGTCAATAGGAGCATTACACCTTCCTTTATTTCGCTGTGGTCTTGCCTTAGGCTTAAGATATTATAGAATCATAGAACAGTTTGGGTTGGAAGGGACCTTTAAAGGCCATCTAGTCCAACTCCCCTGCAAGGCGCAGGGACATCTCCAACCAGATCAGGTTGCTCAGAGCCCCGTCCAGCCTGGCCTTGAATGTTTCCAGGGATGGGGCATCTATCACCTCCGTGGGCAACCTGTTCAAAACCAAGAAATACAAATGTTATATTCATAAGGTATCAGCCTGAGTACCCTAATAGGATAAAACAGGAGTAATATTTAGAAAATGGGAATAGTCTAAGATTCAAGCCTCTGTCCTGGTTTTGGCAGGGATGGAGTTATTTTTTTCCTCTCAGTAGCTGGTGTGTTTTGGATTTCGTGTGTGAAGAATGTTGATAAACACCCTGATGATATGACTTGTTGTGAATGGGACCAAGGACACCGTCCTGCTTTCCAAGTCTTGCTGATTTGCAGATGCAGGAAGCTGGGAGAAAGACAGACAGAATAATTGATCCAAACTGGCCAAAGAGAGTATTCCATGCCATAAACGTCATGCTCAGTATATAAGTGGGGGCTGGCCGGGGCGGGTATCTGCCTTCCTGGCATCCATCTTTCTCTTCAGCTTGCTGGCATCGTTCCCTCCACCTTGCTGGCCCCCTTTTTGCTCCTTTGCTTGCCGCTCGGTTTTGTTTCCGTGATCGCTGCTCGGGACGGGCTGTATCGGTCATTGGGACATCGGGTGGTGAGAAAACATACATTGTTTACCTTGTATATTTTAATATCCTTACATTCTGTTATTATTGTAGTTTTCCTTTGTTATTTTAGTAAATTGTCTTCATCTCAACCCACGAGTTCTCCTTCCTTCCCAATTCTCTCCCCCATCCCGCCTGGGAGGGGGAGGGGGAGCAAGAAACTGTGTGGTGATTCAGGCTAAACCATCACAGCCTCAAACACTACTTAACTCAAAACTTGGCTGCTGTGAATCCAGCCTAAGAGTGACTGTAGCCATCAGCAGAATGGAAGAACAGGAGAAACAAGGCTTCACAGAAATCGCTTGAAGCAGATTAGAGAAATCTTTACAGAATTAGAGCATTTGAAATAATGTTTAATTTTATAATTTTAATCCCGTAGCCTAGATAAGATTCTCTACTAAATTCTATTACATGGATTAAAACCATTAACAAAAGATTTTCTCTCTACAATAGACAGTACTGAGTGTTCATTGCAAATGAGATCTCATGTCAAGGACAGAACGATATGTTTCTAGATAGCACCTTTTTTTTTCTGTCACTGTCTCACCCAGAAGCAAATCCACATATCTGACCAACAAACACAGAGATTCTGAAAAATGTATGTGTGTGTTTGTGCACAAAGTAAACAGTGGCATTAAAAAATAAACACAACACATATGAGAAGGCAAATGGCAAAAGGGATTCACCCACAGTACAACCTTTTCTGCAGCTCATGCTTAAATTCTGCTCAGAAAATAGCTTCTTTATGGCAGCGCAGAACTTATCACCTTTTTCTCCTCCTTTGCAGTCTCACTGTCACCACATCTGCCCTTACTTTTAGGCATTTTTTTCCCCTCCTTCAGGTCTCTAGTCAGATCTAAATTCTTTTTAGCTGTGCTTCTGTTTAGGATCTATTCCTTCATGTCCTGGCACTGGACCAAAAAGCCCAGAAAACATTATGGGTGGAAAATAAACCAATGTGAACCATCTGTTTTCCTAGTGAAAAAAAAAAAATCCCTTACCACAAATAAATAATTTCTTTAACTGTTTGAGACAGAATTTGGGATGTTATGGGGAACTGACTGTGGCTTTGATAAGCTCCCTGAGGTAGAGATCTGTGGCTGGCTGAAGGCGAAGGACTGGACGTGTACCATCTTTGCAGATGTTCCCCTGATCCTTACAGATACCTTCAGGAACTACAGATATCTTTATAAGTTGGGAGTATCTTCTGATTTGCTCTGTTCAATGCTGATGCCAGCAAGCTCAAACAGCAAAACTAGTGCTACCTTCCTGATGGCACCTGCTATCCTTCTGGGCTGCAGAGACTTCAGATTAAAAGAAAGTCTCAGACTCTGTTATTTGCGTGACCTAGGTTTAAGCTTCTGACCAATATTTTGTGGTGCTTCAGAACAAGACTGTGGTTAAGACTTCCTAACTTGACCACTCAAACTTTCCATGGACATGCTTTTTTTATTGGAACCCAAAATATTTGACTGGGAAAACACTTCATTTCCAGCTCTCTTCCCACACTTTCTGATTTATCAACATCTCCTGTAGGTTGCTGCACCCATGAAAAAAAAGGGCATCTTTACTGTAATTTATCTGTGGAAATAGAAGGATGAGCACTCTTCTTACTACAATATCAGCTGCTGAGTGGAAATCACAGAGGTAGTAAGTGCTTGTATTTTCTCTAGAAGAAAGAAGATAATGCTACAATAAGACAAATACATAAATAAACACGAATATGACTTTTTAATAAAAGAAATCTTTTCTCTTCTCTGATTTACCTTACTGCTTACTTACTGTCTTCTCACCCCAGAAAACCCATCTCCTCTCTAAAAATTCATGATCCATTGTAAAGGTCATTTTTAGTTCTGGTTATCTGCAATGTCAAGTTCAGCTTGATGAATAATTGATGTCGGACAAAATATCAAAACACTTTTGAAGTTTGAAAGAGTCATAGTCTTGGTACTCTAGACCAATGTTATAAAACAGTCCTTGTTTCATAATAAGGGTCTAATCTTACCACGCTGTTAATCCTAAATCTCAGTTTGTCCAAACAACTGAGCTATTGTTTCTACAACTGCAACACAACTTGCTCCTATACTTAATTTGGTATGTTTTTTAATTGCTTAAATAACCTGTGATGTTAAAATTGAGATTAGCTTTTTGTAAAAGATGGGATCAGCTTTTATTAAAGTATACCATTTTGATGAGTGACTTTATGCTGAAGAGGATGACAGAAAACAAATACGTATTCCAGTAAAGCGTAGATGATGCTGTTTGGTACAATGTTTTCCAGTAACAGCCATTCTGGCCATCCAGAACAAAATTAATATTGAATCTAGGTAATTTTAAAAATTAAAATAAATTTGGTCACTGAGCACAAAGGATTCAAGACAACTGAAACAGCTACTGGAAATCTGCTAGTCTGGAAACTAATTAGAGAAGAATTATATTTCTTCCATACATCTACAAAAGTTAATGTTGTTCATTATTATTCTAGGAACTAGCAATAAACATTCAATTAAAACTCACAGTCAGTTCATAAAATCTTCAGTGATATAAGTATACTTAACATTTACACGGTCATTGCCAAAGTTTATTCTGTTTCAGTGAGTGCAGAGTGATGATTTACATTCTGAATTATTCATTACATTAAGCTGGTGTCCTGAGATTCAAGCCTGGCCACCATACAAATACACGCTGGTATGCTTAAAACTTGGCCATATCATTGCTATTTTGATTGGCTATATCATTCCTATTCCTAGCAACTTAAAAACACCACAAATTGATTGAAGTGAATACCTACACAAGAGTTTTGGTTGAATGTGTTTTAATAGCATCCTTCATTCCAGCTGACTGCTGTGTGTCATATAACATAATCAGGGTCAGGATCAAAAATAATTTCAGTGATCAGTGGAGGGGGGAAAAAAAAAAGAGCAATGCCATATTCTTGTAAATTTTCAAATAAAGAAGACAGTTGTGATAAACCCAGTCCAACTCCGTGTCCCTTTCCCACACTCACCACAATGTCTGTCTTACTGGTTCTTTAATGGATCTTCTGAATAAAAAAAAAAAAAACCATAATATGCTTTTCTTTACATTGCAGTGTACACTTCATTTCACTTGCACTTAGTTGAATCATGCAGAGACACACAGAAATACAAATATTTAATTGGATTCACAACAGTGACATGTTTTGCTCGTAACACATGCTAAACTTCATTTCTGAAGTACCATTTCCCATACAAACTCTACTTTTTGTCCATTGTTAAAACTGACAGTATGACATTGATTTCCAGAAAATAACAGGAGTTCCACTAGTGCATAACTCAAAAAAAAAATGGTGTTAATACAGGGACATTTACAAACAAAAATAAAAAATCCTATTATGTACAACAATACACATCAGCGCTAAAAAATAAAGCATTGTTTTCTCTATAAAGACAAGTTCCCAACACGTTTTCAAAGTTCACCTATTCAGATGAATAGTCAAATGACTGAGAAGCCTGTTTACATTGCACTGTTCACCTAGAACGCGATTATCGTCGTTACACAGCCACCTAATACCTGAGCAAAGGGACAGTTAAGATAAAGCCACAGCGAACACCCATGCACAACAGAACTGTTAGCTCAGAATCCTAAGATCCATCCATGTGGACTAGAATTGCTCTCCAAAAAGGAATATCCAGTTTCTCTTTTTCTGCTATTGATCTTGTGAGCTTTCGTTGAGACAACTGACCCTGAAGGAACTATTTCCATGAACAAAGATATTTTTATAAATTCAGTAAAATCAGTCTGTGTGCCTGGACTCCAGAGTGCTGGACATTCCCTGCTGGTCCTTGTAGATTTTTGCTTGTAAATACCTTTCTGGATTCAAGAGTCCTCAGCTAAAACATCATTTAAAATTTAGACTATTTTGCATTTCTGGAGAGTGAAACGTCACTTTTCCTTGGAAACCCCTAATTACATTGTTTTGGTTTAGGGTTTTATTTTATATTCTCAACTACTATTCAAACTTGTGCAATTGTTAATATCAGCTGAGGGAATTCCCTTTAATGTTCCCTGGACAAGCTTGCTTGCTCTGCAGGAATGCTGCACCTTCATGAGGGCAGTCCGGTAACTCAGGGGTTTTTATTAGCAGGCAAAATTGCAGCACTGTCCCCAGGTCAGAAATAGTTACAGTGCTGCAGGTGGAACAAATTCAGCATAGCATTGAGTGATCCCTCTCCCAGAAAAGATCGGCAAGACAAAAAAAAAAAAAAATTAAAAGGCTTAACTATCACAAAAGACAAGGAAGTGGTAACATTTCCAGGTATTTTTAAATGGTATGAACTATTAAAAGCAGTAAAGATACCTGAAGTCAGAATCTTTCCAAGTGAATACATGTTTTGCCCTGGTTTCACCCCCAGGAGCACTGTCAAAAAATCCTAGAAGCTTATTTTCAGGAGTGGGAAAGCACAGAAATATCAAGGCAGAGTTCTTGTAGGTATAGAAACTGTGAGGATTTCAACAGTGGGAGCAGAGTTAGCCCTGCACTGCATCTGGTTTTCCCCACGGAGAGCCAGGGATGGGTTTGCTCTTCCTCTGCCTGCCTCACCACGGTGAGCGGGCATGGCAGGACCAGCTCCATCTCCCAAAGTGAGCGGGAAGAGAAGCTCTCATCTCCCGCACCAGTGGGATGGAGGCTCTGCCTGGCTCATCCTAGGAGCCAAGCAGTCGCTCTTCAGTGGGAGGAAAAGAGAAAGCCAGAAATCTCAAAAGTAATAAGGCAAGCAAGGAAGAAAATGAGCCAAGCCCCTCACCTCACACGTTCACGGCCTAGGCACAAGAGCTTCACTGCTCTGAAACGGATTCCCTTTCACCCAAGGGTAATCCACTCTCCCGTGAAGCTGTCATCTTCATTCAGGATTTCCTGTCCTGCTTGTATTTGTTGGCATTTGACCACTAGTTTTGCTAGTCACATTCCTAAAAGACACCATATCCTGGAGTTCCTTTGCACTTCTTGGTTCTTTTCCAAAATCCTCCCTCCTCAGCTTGCTGGGTAAGGGGAGTATTCAGCACATCTTTGTGCTGTGAGGCAGTAAAACACAGTAAAAGTCCAGTTCAGAATTTTTAAGGAAGTGGGAAGCAGCCAGGGTGAAGCTCCGAAAATTCAGGACCCTCTAAGGCGCAGGGCTGGCTTTTCCTACAGCTCCAAATGCAAGCCCAGAACTGTTGGGAAAAACAAAATCCTGCAGATTCACACTGCTGTCTGTCTTGCACACACTCAGGGCTACACAAGTCTCTACTTCCTCTCAGGTTGTGCACAGCTGGCTTCAGAAACGTAGGTGGGGGCACACTTCAGAGATAGATCCTTTGAAAAATGAAAAATGTCAAAGAGTCTGAGGGCTGGTTTTTAGAAACTCTTCTATAGCACGCAGTCTGTTCTGCTCACCCTGAAGTTAACAGCAAAAGTCCAAAAGAAACTTCTGAAGGCCAATCTGCCCTTCCCTCCTTTTGCCACCCCTAGTCAGGTCTGATCCTACAGCTTTCACCATCCTCTTGTATGACAAATTTAAGATCTTCTCAGCCCTGCACAGACAACCAGTGAAGCACTGGCTAAGAGGACAGGCACATCCTGATGATGGGAATAGCACTTAGAGCTGCAGCTCCACCTTTAGATGGAGATCAGCATCGGAAACACCACAGCGGGGAAAAGCACCTGGACAGCTTGAATCTGCATGCAGCAAAGGTACGAAATCTTTGCAGCGGTGGGCTGCAAGCAGACCGCGATGGTAGCTGCTGGCATGGCTACCTGGGTGTCCCTGAACTAGACCTGCCCCTTGTGCACTCCAGCAGTTTTCCAGAAACATTTTCAGCCTCAGAAGAACACTCACTCAGCGAACTGCTGAGGGACACCTCTCTTGCTCTCTCAGACTCTCTCCTCTTTCCTGGCCCCCATTTCAGTGCCTCGGGATGTTCACATCACCCAGAATACTGGTCAGCCTTGACCCAGCCGTCCTCACTGTCCCAAAGCGCAATGTCTGTCCACACTGCCACCACTCTCCGCAGAAGCTGTTCAGAGGCTCCAGGGGGGCAATGGGGACCTGCCACTGTGCAGCAGGCACAGTCAGGCCAGGAGGCACCTTCCGAGCTCTGAGGGGCTGCAGAGCCCCAGAGTGGCATTGATGTTCCTGACACAGGCTTCAAAGAAGGAAGCTCAGGTGGAAGTGGGGAATATGAAGGGAGGATCTTCCCAATGGCATGCACACAGGTCTGGGGGAAAGAAGGGAGCTGGAGGGGACACGGGGCAGGACCGGGGGGGTCTCAGCAAGGGGCAGCGATGCCCAGCAGGTGGGCAGGGATGCGGGTAGCCAGCAGGCAGGCCAGCACAATGCCGATGAGCTGCAGCAGTGCCAACCCCAGGGCAGCCGTGGCAACATAACGCATGTTGCTGCTGACGAAGGCTGACACCTTGCTGAAGCAACCGTCGTGGTGCAACCCGCGCACGTTGGGCAGCCTGCGCTGGCAACCCCGGCGGGCCCGGCAGCAGCTGAGGGGCACCGAGCCGTTTTGCTCCAGCCCCCAAGGTGAGGCGACCCAGTCGCGGTAGCTCTCCACGCCGCAGCAGGACAAGGCACGCTGCAGAGCATCCAGGGCATCCGCCATCCCCTCGTCCTCCCCGTAGGTGCGCAGGGCCCGGTATAGGCCGTCCTGGAAACCGTGAGCAATGTCCTGGCGGTAGCGGAGTGCCGAGAGCCCCGCCGTCAGCCCGGCCGCCAGCACAGCAGTCAGGAAGGCGCTGTAGGCACGCAGGAGGCCCCGGTGCTCCGTGGCCGCACCAAAGCAGCCCAGGAAGGCCCAGATGACGACGGCGGCGCCGGTGGCCAAGAGGATGGCGGGGGCACTGGGGTGGTCATTGGCCGACAGTGCCAGGTAGCTCCCCAGAGACACCTTGGCCCAGAGGCCGATGACGAGCATGGTGAGCCCCGCTGCCCAAAAGACGAAGCTGAAGGCCATGAGGGACAGCTTCAACGCCGTCATGGTGCCCTCGGGCCCGGCCGCCGGCCGGTCGCGGGGAGGGGGTCCCGCACCCCCCGAGGGTGCTGCTCCGCGGGGCGAAGAGGTGTTCGGGGTGCGAACCGGGTCCCGCCGGCTCTCCCGGGCAGCCCTCGGTGCAGGGCCCGTCGGCAGCCGCCTCCTCCTCCCCGCAGGCACCGGTACCACTCGCGCCGCCCTCCCGCCCCGTCCCGTCCCGTCCCGTCCCGTCCCGTCCCGTCCCGTCCCGTCCCCTTTTTCAGTGCCCGGCGCGGGGGCGCGGCCGGGCTCGGCGGGGCGGAGCGGGACGGGGTTCTCCTCCCTGGGGGTCCCCTCCCCGCGCCCTCCTCTTTTAAACGAGCTTGATCTTCTCAGCCGGGAACTGTTTTCCCCATGGCCTGACTCAGTTAAATATTCACTTGATGTAGCCCATGCTAACACTGAGGCACAGGGAAGGCATTAAACTGCCACGCGGGAATGTCCACGGATAGGTACTGCCCTGTAACCAGTGGCCCAGGAAGGTCCGGTACCAGATTCCACCATTCGTACCGCCTCATTGCAGAAGATAAGCTGCTCCTACAAGCCAGATAAGACAAAGATGAAAAGGAAACCATAAATGAGGCAGGATCTCAGGCAGAGGTAGAATCAGCATCCCCGGCGCTAATTCATTGCTTAGTGAGTCTCTGGACATATTGAGTGACCCAATTCTCTTTAGCATTTCTTGACAACACCACAAGAGGTATGTAGCACTCTTCAGGTCAAGATTTTGTACCATCTTCATTACGATGCGTCTTTGCACTGAATACAGAAACTACTCAAAGGCATTGCAAGACATAGAGTTGACTTTCATATGTCTTCAGGTGCTCCAGAAATTAATTTTGTATCATACTATCAGACTTCTATAAACGTTTATGCTGCTTTTTAAAAAATGTTATAATAAAATGTTTATTATTACAGTTTCATTAGTTGGTGGAAGATCTTTAACCTGTGCAGTTTACTGGATCACTGTGTACTTCAAATAATTAGTCTTTTTTTTTTCTGTAATTCCTTATCCTGGGAAAATATGACTCTTGTTTGAATTTCCACTGATACAACTTTGAGTGAAACTGGGGTTTTTAGTTTGTATATGCAACAGTCACACACAAAAAAAAAAATCAGGCCAGAGTACCCTGTTTTTCACATCTTTATCAAACTCCTTCAAGACTGAATTCTGAGGTTTAATTGTGTTCCAGTGGTAATTTTTGTGTGGAAGTTTAAGAAAAACATTTTGTTGGTTCAGAGTCATGGAAGGCAAGGAGGTGCTTTATGTATCACATTTTAACATATCTGTTTAATATACAACTGGAAACTCGTAGTTGTCAAAGGATCAACATAACATAATCATCATTGAAATACCATCTGTTCTTTATCAGAGGCCTTGATAATTTAATCAGCAGGAGATTGTTATGATTCCTGCCTTTTACAGATTCTTTTGCCTTTTTACAAGACTAAGTTCTTCATCAGTTTCTTGACAGACAAAGTCTAAGCTAGCTCATTTGATTCTCAGATCTTCTCAGAAGATTCTCAGATCTTCGTGTCAAGATGAATGATAGTTTCCATGCTCTAGAAGTACTCCCCAGTACATTGCATTACATTACTCATTTTAGCACTAAATCATACATCTAATATACACAGTGAAGAAGAAAAGCTCATGGCAAAGGCAACCTAGAGGTCTGCAGGTATGAAATTTAATAACCAATGTCTAAAAGGTAATGGTTTTCACCGTTTCATGCCTAAGTGAACCTGCAGTGTTGGGAGGCTCTGAAGGTGACATTCATGAAGTTAGGTTTCTTCTGAAGCAGTGAGTTTCTGCTAGTTGCGCAGCTGTCAGCCACACAGGGAAAGTCCTTGTTGTCCTTGCTATGGGCTGATCATTGCTGTGTTGGCATCTTCCAACCACCTGTTTTTTCTCTTAGGATTTTACATCTTTTCATAGCAGTGCTTTTTCCTTTTGAATCCTTTAACTGCTAACTATCCACATCTGAAAACTACCCACTGCCATTTTTCCTTTCTTCTCTCACATGACTCTGTGTACTTTCTCACGATGGAGCAATTTCTTTGGAAGTTTCTCGGAGCTGGTGCTATCAGGACTGGGTCTTGTATCGCAAACAGCTGGAACCTTTAGGAGAAGGACAAGACTAGCTATGTTGGGCAGCGCTAATGAGGAGCTACAGCCCCTTTCAGAGGATAAACCTGTGAATTCTCTCTCCGGATACTGTCTCAGATGTGAAGTCACATTTGGCTTCAATATCAATAAAGAACACCACAAAGAATACGAATAAGTGGTGTCTTCTGTTACCCTTGCCCTTCCCTACAGTGAAAGCCGACAGGCAAAATAGCTTTAGAACAGGCTTGTACAGGTATCTCGGGATGCATTATGCCAGGTAGCAGCGGTCAGAATACAGGGCATACGGGCAGATCTGTTGTCACGCAGGTTCCTCTAACAAGTGTCAGAAATGAAGGATGGTGCTAAGGGTCCAGAAATCTGAAATTATCTCTGTAAAGTTGTTTTTTGGTTTTTTTATGATCTATTGGTGCTGTTGTGAAGTATTTGGCACATAATAACTGTTGGTTTCACTGGCACTTAAGTGCTGGACTTCCTTCAAAAATCATGTCAAACATTCAGTGTTAGAAGATGCCAGATGATACCAACATTTGTGCTTTTGTTCACCAGGATGAAATGTGTATACAGGGACAAATTCTGCCGTTTCTTATAAGCCATGCCACTGGAATTGTTTGGGTAAGTAAAGGAGTTAGGATTGGGCTCCTTGGGCATATGTGAAGCCATAAACATTGAAACAGCTTCAGTGTCTGAGAAATAATCTTCCTAGAATAGCTTGATTTTTCAGCCATTAGCAGAATCATAAAATATGTTTACATCTTAGTAAGAAAACTGTTACAGAATCTCGTGAAAGCATACTAGTGAATAAATGTTCATGATACTGCACATGATACATGGACTGACAATTTGATGAAAAAGAAGTGATATTCCTTTACATGTCATTTGGAAAGCAGTGTCATGGGAATACCTTCAGAAGTGAGGATTCACTAACCCGCTGTCGAGAGCAGCAATACCAATTACCAAAGAGTGGTTACAAACATGGGCAGCAAGTACAGTGAGATTGACTTTGGGAAATGCAAACTAACGTATCTTGGAGAAAGCTGGTACTTAGTGGGAGAAGCCTGTCGAACAGCGCATGTGAAGGATATGTGGGTGATAGCAGATAGCTGATTAGGTAGAGCTTTGCAATAATATTTGGCAAGGAAAAGCAGTATGCCTGAAGCAGGAATTTTCCTCTTTCCTTACCGTTTTGGTTTGGGCATGCCTTAAGTGCTACACCTCTTCCCTGGTAGAGGCATGATGACTTTAACACAATTTTCTGTCTCCACTTTCTGTGCGTTTTTTTGCCTGAAGTGACTATTTCCAATCAGTCCGTAACAGAGAGAAAAATGATGCAGAGATTCTTCATGGCTTCTCAAGGAAAGTGAGTCCTTTTGCGGTCCCCAGTTTAGGGCTATTTAAGGTAGTTGTGGCTACAAGAACAAGTGACAGCACAGCACTGGCACAGAGAGAAAGATCTGCTAGTTAGGAGCTTTACTGACAGGGGTGACAAGAGCAGCTTCAAAAAAGCAGTGTTAGTTTAGTGTTCACAAGTGCGCTTTCCTCAGACACCTGAATGAGCTTTTCATGTCATGACTCACGAAGAGGTACTATAGCTGCCAACGTACTTGCATTTATTTACCTTGAGGGAAACTAGAACTCCTGTGATGCCCCCATAGTATCCTGCTGGTGTTATACCAGCGTACTTTTGATGTTATAACTATTCATTATTGGTGTTTTCTTGTCTGGTGATACGTTTAAGAGCTCCTCCCATGGACAAATACCTACTGGATGGGATCCTTGTGAATACAAAACAAAAATATTTCTTCTGTTAAAGTCTGATTTTGCAGACTTTGTTATGTTGAGTGATCTCTTACACCATAAATTCAATTCCATTGAATTCAATAGAACTCTTAATAGGAAAAGCAGTCATTTAGTGTGAGGAAGGTTATAAAAATCCAATTAAAATTATTTTATGTAAAATTGAATGATATCTTTATTCTAAATTGAATCAAATGGAACACAAATCATGGTTTTCACTCTCCCAGTGCTGTGCAGCATGGATGTGGTGCAAACCCAGGCTGAACGGGAAAATAACATGGATTGGGACGAAGAGGGAATTTCTCCTTGAACTTCCCATTAACTCTGGGAAGAGAATGTGTTAATATTTCATAACACAACTCATTTCCAGCTGCAAGTCCCTCCAGGGAAAATTAATAGATTATGAAATACTACTTAGTCTTGGCCCTTTTGAAAACTCTTGATCCAAGAGGAAATATTGGATAAACTGTTTCTGCTCTATCAGCAAGACTGAGGGACACAGCCTGAGCAGACCGGAGCGGCATTCCGGTGGGATTCCTGCCAGCTTGCATCGCTGAGCAGGAGCCGTCTTCGCCTGCAGCAAGTATGATCCTAAGGCAGAACCCAGCCTGCTCTTTCTTGGAATGTACTTCACCAACAATAGCAGCACGAGTGCTATTTTTTTCACACTGAGTTTATTTTAGGAACTCCAGTACACAATCTCTATTATAGATCAGCTGCTTTTGCTATTAATAGCAACAATCAGAGGTCCTTTGGATTAATGATTTACTTCTAATGTGTTTTTTAACCTTAAAATAAAGCACAAAGCTTCATTTTATCTGTAGCTTCCACGTAGCTACAGAGGATAATATGATCCATGCCTTGAGCAAGACTCCCAAAGAAAATTCAATGCACTTTCCAGTCACCCTATAGGAAATTATTATGTGCTGAACATCAGATGTGTTTCAACACTAGTATATCAAAATAGCATGCAGGCCAGATAGGTGGGGGAAACTGTCAAAATACCATGCCAGAGAAATTACAAAAGAAGTAGGTCTTTAGGCTTTTCATTTCAGGGAGCAATGGGAAGAGAAGACAAGGTTAAACATTGCCAAATTTTACGCTTGATCTTAAAAAGACTTGAATATATTACTACTAATTCTCAATTTCCACTTGTTGTGTGAGGAACTGAGGGTATTAAGTATTTCACATATTGGGATCTATGTAATGTGTATGTTGACAGCAATTAAGTGTACTTGGCAGGTCATTGTTCATATAATACCTACCTACACTTATCAATATGATTTTCCATATATGAGGGGGATTTCCAAGATCTGCAATTGTAAAAACCTATCCTGCTTTTCACTTGGTTGGTATAATTTTGTATCATCTTTGCTAATTTTGAAAATTAAAGACCTCCCTCCTCTTTTTATCTTAAGCAAATGTCATTATACTAATTATGTACTAGTCCATCTGAAACAAAATAAATTAGGGTAAAGTAGGGAGTCATGTAGCACAGCACAACCAACTCTGTGTCTTTTATCACAACACTGGAGGTTTCCAGTTCACGATTGCAGGATAGTGGTGTAAGGGAGACTATTCCTCTGTAGATGCATACAATAGACCACAATATATCACATGATGTTATTTTGATGTATTAATCAATGAATAATAGACTTTTTAGTAGTATTGTAAGCGTGGCTTTATAGAATGAACATTTGTCATTGCTGATGATAGTAAAATTATTCTGTACACAGCCTGATATATCGAGGTGATCAATGTGTTGCCTGTAACCTATATGTATCAACAAATACCTACCGGTAGTCCCTTGCTTCCTACTTGTGCATGGCACAAGGTTGATGGGGAGAAGGAATATTTGATTACAAGCAAGCTTCATCCTTTCTGGGTCAGGAATTGGGAAATCCCATGTATAACTGCCACAGCTGAAGCATCTAGCAGAAAACTGAGGTCCAGTAAAAAGGCAGGTGTTCCACAGGCCCAGGCCAATTCACACCTGCACATGTAACTTCTGTATCTCTGCCATGTTTCCAGATTTGGACAGATAATGCCATCACAGGTAGAGGGCAAGGTGACCAGGCACTCTCTGTGGACTGGTTAAAGAACGCCGTGGGGCACAGACTGTTATCCTGAGGTCACTGAAACCCGTGTCCTTGCTGAGGTGAATGGTTAAGGCATTTCTATAATGCAACATTAGAGCAGCAGAGGATTTTCCAAGCCTTGGGTCCGGATCCATAGACTTTTACAGCTTCCTTGAATTGCTCACACAGAATGTGCTGTCCTCAAGCAAGCATCACTCTTACCTGCTGTAAAAGTCAGGAAAGACTCATTTAAAGGAAACAGTCTGCGTTCAAACAACACACCACACTGGCATCATTGCCTTAATCAGGGCATTGATTTGTCAGCCTGCCTGTCTTCTCTGGTACTCTCAGGTATGAAGAATCTTGTTTAGCTCTCCCGTGATGCTAAAATCTTAAACATTCTTACTGTGCTTTTCTTTGAAAAATGCCTTTTGCACTATTCACTAAATTATATAGCTTGCCTGTACGCAATAAAGCATTACTCAGCATAGTAGTAAATGTGAGAATTACAGGTGGTTATCCTGGAGTTTTCTATAGGAAGGAAGGACTGCTGAATACTTTCTTTTGGTTGTTTTTTTTTGTTTGTTTTGTTTTGTTTTGTGACAATTTTCCTGTACTTTTGAAGTTACTGGTCTTCATAGGTTCATGACAGAAAAGTCCTGCTTAGCTAACTTAACTTCCTTTTATGAAGCGGCCTTTTACGAAGGCCACCCATCTAGTTGACCAAGGGAAGCCAGTAGATTTGGGCTTTTTGGATTTAAGCAAAGCTTTTCATACTGTCTCTGACAGTATCCCTCTGGACAAAATGTCCAGTGCACAGCTAGACAAGACCGTAATACATTGGGTGAACAATTGTCTAACAGGTCAGGCTCAAAGAGTTAATGTAGTAAATAGGGTTACATCAGGCTGCCGGCCAGTCACCATGGGGGTTTCCCAGGGGTCAATTTTAGGGACAGTGCTCTTTAATGTTTTTATAAATGATCTGGATGCAGGAATCGAATGAACATTAAGTATGTTTGCTGATAATACTAAACTCGGAGGAGCTGTGGATTCCGTTGAGGGTAAGAGGCCTCAGAGAGAGATCTGGATAAACTAGAGAGCTGGGTAAACAGAGAGATCTGAATAAACTAGAGAGCTGGGCAATCACCAACCGTATGAAATTTAACAAGAGCAAATGCTGGATTCTCCACCTGCGACAGGGTAATCCTGGTAATGGGTACAAACTGGGGAACAAGAGGCTAGAGAGCAGCCCCATGGAAAGAGATCTGGGGATCTGGGTTGATGGCAAGTTGAATATGAGCCAACAGCGTGCCCTGGCAGCCAAAAGGGCCAAAGGTGTCCTGCGGTGCATCAAGCACATCGCTAGCCAGTCAAGGGAGATGACAGTCACACTCTACACAGCACAAAGGTGGCCCCACTTCGAGTCCTGTGTGCAGTTTTGAGTGCCTCATTTTACGAAGGACATCGAACTATTAGAGTGTGTCCAGAGGAGGGCAACCAAGATGGTGAAAGGCTTTGAGGGCAAAACTTATGAGGAGCAGCTGAGATCACTTGGTTTATTCAGCTTGGAGAAGAGAAGGCTGAGGGGACACCTCATCAGACTCTACACCTTCTTCAGAGTGGGCAGCAGAGAGGGAGGTGCTGATCTCCTCTCTCTGGGGACCAGCAATAGGATATGAGGAACTGCAATGAAGCTGTGTCTTTGGAAGTTCAAACTGGACACTAGGAAAAGGGAGAGTGGTCAGTCACTGGAACAGACTCCCCTGGGAAGCAGTCAGGGCACCAAGCCTGTCAGAGTTCAAGGAGCGTCTGGACGTTTCTCTTAGTCATATGGTTTAGTTTTAGGTAGTCCTGCAAGGAGCAGGGAATTGGACTCGATGATCCTTATGGGCCCTTCCAACTTGAGATATCTATGATTCTATAATTCTGTATTCTTAACTACCTGAGCTGAAATTTTCCAGGGCAGATATTTATCTGAGTCTGAAATACAATTTTTTAAAAACTTCCACAAAAAATGGTTCCACAAAAACTGTTTTGAAAATGTTTATGGTAAAAGATGTTATTTTTCTCCTTCAAAAATAGCATTTTAACCACCTCCTTATAGCACTTCCAGTCTTTGCACTACAGACTTGAAGGCTGGCAAAGGACTAGGAAGAATTTTTTTTTTCCTGTAGTTTTCACATGAAACTGGTTAAATTTGGCAAACTATAAATCTCTGCAACCTTATTTCACACCTCCTCAGTCAATATTTTGTTTGGAGCTGCTGGAGATATCTTCTCAGCATGATTCAGGCCAGGGTTTCGGTTTTCTCCCTGAAATTTGTGCTCTCAACTACTCTCATCTCCTTTGTCCAAGTACTGGAATTCAAATTTTCTTATGCTCTCAATGTTCCTGCTGATAGCACCTAAGGAGACACGAAGAACTAACTGGTGCAAATGTAATGACAGAAGTTTTTCCAAAGGACAAACTTCGGCTTGGCAAAATGGGTCACGTGGCAATAATTTGGGAGAAAGATTTGGAAAATGGAATTACAAGTTATTTCAGCATACCAATCAAAAGAAATTATATGGAGGCAGGAAATCAGAGGGGATTTGGAAATCAGAAGGAGAGGAAGAGGAACGAGATGACCTGATTACCTGAAATTAGTGCTGAGTTCCTCATTTTAAAATTCCACATCATCTCCTTTGACAGGGTATAATGTAGACAGATTAATCCAGGTTTCTAAAGCAAAACAAAACTAATAAAAAAAAATAGAAAATTATATTATCCAACACTACATAAAAAGAGAGTTCTTATTTTTCATAACTAATCAATTAAAAATTTGCAGTGAATCTTAACACAATTCTTCCTTTACCCTTGATGAGGACAAGGACTGATGCAGTCAACTCAGGGTTGCCCAATTCCTCCCTAAAATAAAAAATACAGTAATCCATCCTTACAGAATCTTACTGATTCGAAAGACACCTTTTTATCTTTGAGCTAAATGAGGATTTCTGCTACAGAACAATATTTGAATTCTTCCTAAGCACATAGATATAGCAGAACACACCCCTACGCATGTAACACTTGATTCTCCACTGTATGGAAAGGTCACTCAGCAAAAGCAAGCCCAAATTTGAGCACAGCAGCAATGGGCTGATGCAAAGCCACAGAAAACACAGGAATCAAGACATATAAACTTTGATGGGAACTTTATCTTACCTTTCATTGTCCTTCAAAATATCTAGATGCTATTGACACCTGCCACATCTCTAATTTGCCCCCTTCACCTGTTCTCATACAGCTTTGTAGACAACTGTCTCATTAAAAGACAACTGGGGAACCCACAGCCCTCATCTTCTTGCTCAGTTATTTAAAGTACTTAGTTAAAAAAATCCAGATTTTGGTGGCAGATCACGGCTCTCTAACACAATTTGGTCATTATTACCACCCCCAAGATAAGTTTGCTTGTGAAGGACTTCACTTTTGATATGGAATCTCCACGTGTGAAAATAAGTTCCCAGTTTAATTTGGGTTAAGTCACATTTACAATTGTTTGTAAATATTGTATCACAAATTGCTGTGCTTTGTAATGGCAGCTCCGAGATACATCAACAGGACATTTATCATGCCAAGTAAAGCTCTTGGCACTGATATTTACCATCTGTGGGCTTGCAAAGCCCTCTGCCTCCGTGTGTCTCATCTACTTCTCTCACAGTTAAGTGGTATTGTTATTTCACAGTCTTCTGCTGACAGCAAGGTTAACTACACAAGAAAAGGAGCCCGAGGTCAATACGTTTAATAGAACACTTAGGGGACATGATTGTAAACGTTGGTGTGCATCTATGAACACTGCTTTAAAACAGTTTATTTTGTATGATGCACAAGTCATAAGTACCATACACTTTTGTACTGTTGTAGTTTTGTTTTGTTTTCTCAAGAAGCACAAAAAATCTAGGCAGTAACCTGGCTGGGGACTATGCTGTTTTTCAGGTGGAGGAATTTTGTTACAGGGCCCCGGTAGCCTTTAAGCGGTTTAGGAAGTTGCTGCTGTTAGTTCCTAGATTCTCACTGGAGATGGAGGGATAGATTACAAGAGTGCTTCTAGGCCACTATCACGCCAGGTAGGATGGATTTGCATAAACCCTCACACCTTCATTAGGGGAACTAAACGCTAATTGAAGGGTGTTAACTCTTTAAAGCACTCTACCACAACCACAAGCCCTAGCACAGGTGGAAGGAAGCTGTCCATTGTGGTTATATGGTAATTTTCACCTCTTTTTTTTCCCCAATTTATCACAAAAGTAAGTAAGGACCACCTCCCTTTCTTGATGATGTCTCCTTCCTCATCGTCACTCTTATCGGAAGGTGTATGCCCTAGGATTTTCTGCAGAATGTTTGAACAACAAACACCTCCTCATTTCAAGGTCTATTAGAGGACATAGGCACAGGAACTGACATTTTTACTCAAATCCATGGGAAGTAATTGAATACGCTGATATGCAATAGGTGTAACTTTGGATTTTAGGTTCTGATTCTGCATTGTGCAACTATTCCCTGCTATTGAAACACATACAGAAACACAAGGTAATATTAAGGCAGGTTAAGGATTTTATTAGCAACTTAATTTTTTTTCAAGAGAAAGGCATTATGAAGGGACCTTTCAGGAGTTAAGCGCTTTTCCTATTTAATCTGTGAAGGCAAAAGCAGCTAGAATTTGTGAATCAGAGTATTTCTAGATATTAGTAATAAAGGGATTGTAATCATGTGTCAAATTGACAGAAATAGGATGTTAATAGTATGGATGCTTCCCAGCCTTAGCCCACCCGCAACAATCTCCTGGAGCCAGGCCCTGTAGCCGCTGAAGTGTGATAACACTTTGCCACAGACTGCAGTTGTGCAAGCCCTGTCCTTAAATGAACGCGTGTACACATAAGGAGTCTCAGAGCTCAGGCAAATGGAGGAGTTAGCGAGGAGACAAGTCGATTACATCGCTTTGACTAATTCCCCACGTGGACATTGTCTGTGGGGAAGTCACTGCACCACCTACTCCAAATTAAGGTACTGTTTACTTTGAACAATCCCCTGGTGAGTCAGTGGAGGGCAGGCAGCACCCTCCTCTTTCAGTCCCCAACTCAATTTGTTGCAGGACAAGCTGTTAATCCTTATGTATGCCCCAAGGCTTGTGAGAAGGAAGGAATTTAACAGAAAAGTCCCATTGCTAAACCAGGGTTTTCAATGTAACTTTAACACAAGGTTCTGGACCCATTCTTTTATTCCTTGTGTCCACATCTCACATCGGCATCAGCAGTGCTTGTCAGTGCTTCACAATCTGGCCTTTATCTTCACCTCATTTGTTTACTTATTTACAGGGATTACACCCAAAGTCTCCCATTATGCCATACAGCTTTCAAATCTGAGGCAGACTAGTGTGTGTCAAGTATTGCAAGTTGGCTTTAGCCCAGAGTTTTCTGCTCTGTAGCACTAATCCACATCGTTATTAGTTGAGGACGGCACTGTGTGATTTAATTGTTCCTGTGTAGGAACAAGACGGTATATAATAGCTCCATTGCCTCTCCTTGTCTTCCAAACCCTATCAGTGTTAGGCTCTGTTTCGGGACTTCTGGTTACCTCCGGCAAACAGAAAGATTAACTTGTGCAATCCCAGGCTCCCTCACAGGGGCACCTCTCTGGTTTGCCTTCTTTTCCATCCTTTCCTGTAAAGAAGCACAAGCTCTGATTTGCCTCCTGGGTGATCCTTCTCCCTGGACAAGGAAAGCCCAGAATGTGTCTCTCACATCCATCTCACTGCCACAGCAATGCCACGTTGCTTGCTCTTCATGCCTCCCCCACGAATGATCCCAAAGCCAGCCCTGTGCCGACACATCTTCTGCTACTCAAGCTGCATTACTGACGGCTACTTGGAGTGCCTCTGCATCGCACCATGTTGTGCTGTGCAGGTCAGCTGCGAATTTAGTGGAGAGAGGGAGAGGAAGAGGGTGATGCAGAGGAAGACCAAGGGGACTATAGCCCTTCTGCTCCCCCCTGCCATGAGCACCATGAGCACCATCCCCTTCTAGGTGCACGCCTGCCTGCACCCCGCTGTCTCAGCACAGCAGTGGGGTGGGTTCCAAAGCAATGTTCACCGCCATCGGCTTCCCCCGGGTTCCCTGCGCAGCAGCCATTCCCCACAGCCCGGCCCCGAGCACCACGCAGATTCTCAGGCTGAGAGCGGAGCCTCCGTGGAGCGCTAACGGCAGGCGGCCGCCAGAGGGCGCCATAGCTCCGCGGCAGCGCCCCCGCCCCCGGCTCGTCTCGTGTCCCGTCCCCCCCCACCCTCCCCACCCGACAGACACACAGGCAGACACACACACACAGATAAGCATTTTTAACATCTTGCCCTTTATAGTTCACAGAGAAATCTCTAAAATGATCCAGGTAACAGGAACACAAAAATGGCGCACACTCCCCAAAGTCAGGATCAGTAGGCAGTCATGAAGCAAGGGTCACCGACGGCCGCCATGGTTCTTTCCTGGCCTGTGCTTTCCACTCCGGCCCCAGCCCGCCCGTGTAACGCTCCCCTCTGTACCCCTGCAGTCCCCTGTCAGCTCCTCCAGAGCTGAGACAGTGGTCACACGGCCACTGCCTTGCTTCAAAGCCAGAGGTGTGGTGGAGGATCCCTGCTGAACTGGGGGATCAGCACAGCCTCAGCAGTGGTCCTGGTCTGTTCAAACACATCTTACAGGCCCGCGGCCTGGCACCCACCTCTGTACCCCAGACACCAGGACTCATGGCAAAAATCTTAAGACTTACTAGTCTAGAAAAGGCAAAAGGAGACATGACAACGTTTCAACAGGTGAAGGCTGCTGCAAAGACATGGGAAGAAAGTTGTCCTCCAGACCCGCAGTGAGTAGGCCAAGAGCTACTGGGCTTGGATGAAAGCAAACAATGGTTTAGGCTGGATGTTTGAATAACCTTCCAAACAATCAAGGTTTTTAATGGTAGGGTTGTTCTATGTGGTGGTGGTGAATCCTTTGTTACTGCAAGTTCTTAAGAACCTGTTGTGACAGTGACAGACAAATGCCTGTCCAGGAAGCAGCCTGGTGACTTCCGGCAATCTGTTCAGGGGCCGATTCAAATGTCACCCAGGTCTCTTTATCGTGAACAAGAGATCGCTGAAGGCAATTGATCAACTCTAGCTAATGTCACCACACTGCTATCAGTTCCTAAGAAACCTTATGTAAAAATAACTTGTCAAGGAAAAGAGAGAGAAAGAGGAGAGTGTCCTGGTTTTGTCTGGGACAGAGTTAATTTTCTTCCTAGTAACTTGTATAGTGCTGTATTTTGGATTTAGTATGAGAATAACGTTGATAACTAAAATAACTAAAACTGTTGTTTTAGTTGTTGCTAAGTAATGCTTACACTAAGTCAAAGACTTTTCAGCTTCTCGTGTCTCACCGGCAAGAAGGCTGGGAGTGCACTAGAAGCTGGGAGAGGACAGAGCCAGGACAGCTGACCCAAACTGGCCAAAGGGATAGTCCATACTGTATGGCATCATGCTCAGCATATAAACTGGGGACACTTGGCTGGGGGGGTGGCAATCAGTGATCACTGCTCAGGGACTGCCTGGGCATCAATCAGTGAGCAGCTGCATCACTTGTTTTTCTTGTGTTTCGTTTCCCTCTCTTTTTGTTGTTTTCTTTTTTATTACAATAATTATTATTACTATTATTATTGTGTTATATTTTATTTCAGTCATTAAACTTCTTATCTCAACCTATGAGTTTTCTTACTTTTACCCTTCCAGTTCTCTTCCACTGGGGAGAGGGAGCGTGTGGCTGCATGGTTCTTAGTTGACGAATGGGGTTAAAGCACAACAGAGGGGAAGAGATGGAAGGAGGATAGTGGGAGGGAGGGAGGGAGGGAAGCAGAGAAGGAAAGAGAGAGGAAGGGAGAGTAAGCAGAAGTGCACTTAGCTTCCCTCCTTGCTCCTACTCCTTCCTGGAAACACCTACACCTAAGAGCAGTGTTATCTGCATAAGGAACCTTTCTGACTCTCTACACAATAAAATTACCTCAGATATACTGTGCTGTGGCTGGTCACGATTCAGTGAGCCATTTTAAATCTAGTTGAAGCACTGAAGAAATCCATGAGTCAGCTGCCAAGCCCCGTCTTCATTACTGGTATCTGCCATTGACCTCAAAAAATTACGTGTCAATGGTGACATTTAAAGAAGATCTACAAAGTATTAAAAACAAACTGTTAAGAACCAGGTTTATATATTACACTAGGCCACTTGGCAGACACCAGTGACCCATCTTGCAATTGCTAATTAATAGGGCATTCAATTACCCCAACCCTTTGCAAATAGGGATGAGAGCACAATGTGCAGCCATGCATCCTCCTGCGGTGACACCACAGCTGTTGGTGGGATCACTGGCATGGTCCTGGCAAGAGGACGCCCCTAACAATACCAGCGCGTCTGCTGCTGGCAGGGACTTGCTCCCCGGAGATCACTGGCCATGGCAATGCCAGTAGCTTGATAAACTTCCCCCCATTTCAGTGTTCCCTTTCCACTTTCAGAAGTGTTGTGTGCCTCAGACCAGGCTGAAACAGCACAGGCAGAACCTCCAGCTGCGCTGTCTCACATCAGTAGAGACCTGCATCTTACCTCAGTCCTTGTAAAGGCATGCTCAACCACCACAGCTCTCACTGAGCCAACAAAGGAAACACTGCCTGAAGTAACCGTACGCAAAAGCACTGACACTGTTGACATAATCAGGGTGCAACATCATGAGCTAAAGGAAAAACAGGCTAGCAAGGTTCCCACGAGCAGAGGGCTTGCCAATCAGATCAGATCAGGTGAGGTCTTTCCTGCAGGCTAAGGCAGTGCTCCCCAGCTCTGACCAAAAATCGTTGAACCTTTGCAGCTGAAGCAGTGGGAAGCTTGGGAAGACATCTGTAGTCTGTTAAGGGGCTCAAAAAGTTTGCACAGGACACCAGCGGCAGTGTAGCAGGAGGAGGTGCAGCTCAAAAAGTGCTGAAGTGTCACTCAGGATGTACAGTTTAAACTGAACACATTACACTGCAAATAACCGGGGACACACCTGGCACACGCTGACAGTTGAACAAATCAGAGAGGATAAAATGTATGATCAGCTGCGTAAGGGACGCTACTGTGACTTAAGATCCAGGTTGCTGAGCAGTCCGACCTCTGTCACATGCTGCTCAGCCAACACTACACAGCGTTGTACCTGCCACGCTGCAGCCCTGCAGCGGATCCAGTGCCATGGGAGGCCAGTGGCTGGGCCAGGCCGGTGCCTGGAAGAGGTGGGATTAGAAACAGAAGCAGGCAGCTGTGGTCAGTGAGGAGCAGCTGCACCTGGAAATGGCAGTACTCAGAGGGGGACGTCCTCGGATGCGAGGAAAGCCAGTCCCCGAAAGCAGCAGCCAACTTGCTCTTGTCCCGTACAGCGTCCCATCTTGGCCTTCACCCACCAGTTATGAAAAAAAAATATAGGTATATGAAATTGGTGTGCAGCACTAGATTAAAATGCCCAAAGTTAAATTTTCTTCCTAATCTGTCAGATATTGGATGCCTTTTTTTTTTTCCAGAAGTGAAGTTCTGCATAGCTTATACCTTTAGATGATTACGTGTATTTTGAGCGTTCATGCATGAAATGCCTGCTCTGTGCTTTCACAGCAAGTTGAAACTATTATTACACCAAACGGGAAGTGAAATTCCCAACTGCCTCAACATGCCCGTACTTGTTTTCTACATACCACGTATTTCCAAAGGTCAGCCCAATCCTAAACTAACCCTGGCTAGAATATGTTTGTGAAGTAAAATACTTGATAAAAGATCAGAAAATGTACCCTCAAATCTGTTCTAGTGAAATTGTATCTAGATAATAAACGTGCTCAGACCAAGGGGGTGTTTTAGCCACGCTGTCGTTGAACTGCGACCTATCAGAAACAGAACAGAGGAGCAGGAAAAGGGAAGGAGACAAATTCAGAAAGTAATCGGTAGCTATAATCAACTCTTGACACATCTTTCTTGAAAAAGTTTTCTTGACCAATGAAATATTTGTATGTGTCAGCCTAGTAATTTGAAGTATCCCCAGTTGTTTCTGCTTAAACAGGTGGTGCAACATGTATTTCTCAGGTTTTGTGGGCGAAACATTAACTGTTCTCCAGCAGAAAAGGAAAGGTCCAGTGAACAGAGAAAGCGAACGGACGGAACAGCAGTGGTAAGAAGCAGGACTGCAGAGAGAGGAAGTGGTGGACAGGTTCAGATTGCATAGTTTGGAGTTTGATTTCCCCGGGTCTTCCATCTCCATAGACCCACGACCACAGCGTGTTTTCACCCCACATGTAAGGGCACCTGCACGGGTTCCCAAACCGCCGGCATGCTGAAGTGGGAACCTTTTCGTTAGCAGCCACACAACAGGCACGGCCAACTGGAAGGCACAAGGACATGGAAGGCGGGAACCAAACCAGACCTCCTGCGCCTACCTGGACAGGCCTGGCTCGGGGGGGAGAGGCTACGGCGGGCGCAGGCTGCTGACCTGCGAGAAGCAGCCGCGGCTCAATTCCCTGCCAGGAGGCCGCCTGCTCCCGAGGGCAGCTGAAGGGACCCGCTGCCGCCACCCCGCACCCTCCTCGCCCCGCAGAGACACCAGTAAACCCGGGGAGGAGGGGCCTTCACTGCCACAGAAGCCCCGGCTCGGAGCGAGGGAAGGAAGGCGGCGGGGGAATGAGGCCGGCGGGGGCCCACGGCTGCCGGGTCCCGCGGGCCGTGCGCCCTCCGGTGCGCCCTGGGAGCTGTAGTCCGCGGCCGCCCGCTGCCCCCCGCCGCTTGCGGCCCTCGCGGTGGCGGAGGACTACAAGGCCCAGGCTGCCCAGCGGCGCCGGGCACGCCCCCCGCTATGGATGACGAGCGCGGCATGCTGCCCGGCTAGCGTGTCTCTGCCGCCCGGGCTCAGCCGCGCCGCCGCCGCCTCCTCCCGCAGCGCCCCAGCCAGCGGCGGAACCCGCCGGTCCGCACGGCAAGTGAGCGAGGCGAGGCGGCGGGGGGGCGGTAGCGGTGCCCGCTTCACGCCGGGCCGGGGGGCGGCGGCGGCGGTGCCATGTTGGGGCCGAGGCGCGGCGCGGCTGGGGGTGCGTGAG